>CP125973.1:318883556-318990832 GCA_030063025.1 Avena longiglumis
TAAGATAATGCTCCTCGACATCAACCACGACAAGAACAAGAGCAAACTCCCAAGCTCGTCGTGAGGACTATCAACCTCCCCTCGCCCTCAACCCGTCAACAAAACGAGCAAGCTCCCCAAGCTCGTCGTCACCAACAAGTTCCACCACCAAACGCGGCACCTCAACAACCGCAAGAGCAACGCAACAATCACCAAGCAAGACAAGAGAGCTCGGATGATGATGATGACCATCCAAATCATGGCAACCGACGTAACCGGAACCGCAATGGAGAAGAAACTTTCGGCAAGCTCAAATTCACCATGCCCAAGTTCACCGGTTCCAATGAGCCCGAGGAATATCTCTCTTGGGAACTCAAGGTCGACAAGATCTTTCGCATGCACAATTATAGCAATGAGAAGATGATGGCCATGGCATCCCTCGAGTTTGATGAGTATGCCAACCTTTGGTGGGAACAAGTCCAACTCGCATTGAAGCAAAAGAAGAGCCTCAATCGCAACTTGGCAAGATATGAAGGCTCATATGAGATCTCGCTTTGTTCCTTCACACTACACGTGACCTCTTCAACAAGCTTCAAACGCTTAGTCAAGGGTCAAAGACCGTGGAAGAGTACTTCAAGCAAATGGAGCTCAACATGATCCGTACTAACATCGAAGAGCGAGATGAACAAACAATGGCATCGCTTCCTCAATGGCTTGAACCATCCTATCAAGCGCATCACCGAAGTTCCAAAAGTACAACAACATGGTTGAGCTTGTGCACATCGCATCCAAGGCCGAGCGCCAAGTGCAAGAGGACATCAAGTACAACAAGCCAAAGACGATTCACCTACAAGCAAGCGCCAACCACTACTCCAACAACACCAAGTGGAAGCTCCTGGCACAACCAAGCTTCCTTCAAGCCAACTCTCCTCAAGGAAAATAGCCCCAAGTGGCAAAAACACAAGGATGATCAACCATTCAATGGTGAATGCTACAAGTGTGGAGGCAAAGGGCACAAGTCGAATGCATGTGGAAACAAGAAAGTTTTGTTCATCCATGACAACAGCGATGAAGAATACTTGAGTGAAGAAGAGTTTGATGCAAGGGTCAAGGAAGCCATGGCAAGGCAACACTTGGAAGAGGACCAAGAACTTCTTGTGTGTGAACATGACGCAAGTCCATCGCCAGGTCACCAGTCTTGACTACCCAAGCCAATGAAAGTGAAGACCAACGTCAACATCTTCCAAACTCGTGCGGCCAATGGAAGTCCATCAAAGTTGTCATCGATGGAGGAAGTTGCCACAACCTCGCAAGCACGGAATTGTGTGAGAAACTCAACCTCACCCTTCACCCACATAGACACCCCTACCATATCCAATGGCTAAGTGACCAAGGATCCGCTAAGATCAAGCACACCGCCCTGACGTTCTCCATTGGACACTACAAGGACACGGTGGAATGTGATGTGGTTCCAATGACGTTTGTCACATGTTGCTCGAAGACCGTGGTAATATGACAAGCGTGCTTTGCATAATGGTCACTCAAACACGACACCTTCAAATGGCTTGATAAAACTTGTGTTGCAACCAATGACTCCTAGCCAAATAATTGCGGACAATGCAAAGGCTTTAGCGAGGGCGCACACGCAAAACACCTTGTCGAAGAGTGGTGAGCGAGAGAACCACACCATAGTGAGTGAGAGATACAAGCCAAACTCGAGTGGAAAAACTAAGAGTGTTCTTCTTGCCACCAAAAGTGAGATGAGAGAAGTGAATAACCCATCCATCTTGCACTACGTCCTCGTATGCAAGGGACTAGCGCAAGGAACTAACGACTTGACAAATGTTCCTCCTTCTTTGATGGCTGTTTTGCAGAATTACAAGATGTATTTCCAAGAGCTCGCATGGCCTTCCTCCTCTTCGTGGAATCGAGCACCGATCGACCTCATACCCAACAAGACCACTACCAAACCGCCACAGATCGCACAAACCCGAAGAGACGGAGGAGATCGAGCCAAATCAACCAAATCGTCTCAAAGGTTTGATCCAAGTAAGCACTAGCCCAAGCGCGGTTCCATGATCCTAGTCCCAAAACGGATGATACGTTGTTATGCATGGACTCGCCCAATCAATGCTATCACCGTGCTATCGACATCCTATACCGCGTCTTGATGACATGCTTGATGAGTTATGTGGAGCCACTATATTTTCAAATTGATCTTCGTAGTGGCTACCATCAAATTCGCATGGTCAAGGTGATGAGTGGAAAACCGCCTTCAAGACCAAACTTGGTCTCTATGAATGGTTGGTTATGCCTTTGGCTTATACAATGCCCCATCTACCTTCATCGTCTCATGAACCATATTTTATGCATTTCTTATTGGAAAGAGTGTAGTTGTTTACTTTGATGACATTCTTGTCTATAGCAAGTCACTCGAGGAGCATGTTACTCATGTTAAGGAGGTCCTCCAAATCCGTCATCATGAAAAGCTTTATGCTAATCTCCCAAGTGCACTTTTGCAAGAGAAAAGCTGATTTTCCTTGGTTTTGTTGTGTCTTCTAATGGCATAGAAGTGGACGCCTCCAAAGTCAAGGACATACGAGATTGGCCCATTCCAACAAATGTTAGTGAACTTAGTTTTCATGGGTTGGTGGCTTTTACCGTCGCTTTGTGAAAGATTTTCTACAATTGCTTGCCCCTCAACGAATCGACCAAGAAAATGTCACGTTCGTTTGGGGAAAAGCACAACAAAAGGCGTTTGATGAGCTGAAAAGAGGCTCATCAAGCACCACTTCTTGCATTGCGGTTCACAAAAACCTTTGAGATTGAATGCGACGCTAGTGGTATTGGCATAGGTGGCGTCCTTATGCAAAATGGGCGTCCTATTTCTTACCATAGTGAGAAACTTGATGGCGCACGCCTCAATTATCCCATTTATGACAAAGAACTTTTTGCCTTGGTTCGTGTTCTTCAAGTGTGGCAACACTATCTTTGGCCCAAAGAATTTATCATCCATTCCGACCATGAGTCGTTGAAGTATCTTAAGGGCCAAGCCAACTTAAGTAAAAGGCATGCAAAATGGGTTGAGTTTATGGAGTCTTTTCCTTACATTGTCAAATACAAGAAGGGCAAAGAAAATGTGGTGGCGGACGCCTTGTCTCGCAAAAACACAAGATTTCTTACACGACTAGAAGTCAATGTCTTGGGTCTTGAGAACATCAAATCTTTGTACGCGTCCGACTCTTTCTTTGGACCAATATTTGCACAATGTTCAATAGACAAAGGGATTGATGATTTCTATTTGCATAAGGGTTTTCTTTTCAAACAAAACAAGCTTTGCATTCCGAAATCGTCTCTCCAACTTTTGCTTCTTCAAGAGTCCCATGGTGGAGGCCTTATGGGTCACTTTGGCCGTGACAAGACATATGACATGCTCTCCACTCACTACTTTTGGCCAAAGATGAAGCGACGTGGGCGCCACGTTCAACGATGCACTACATATATCCAAGCTAAGTCCAAGTCCAACCCCTTTGGTCTTTATATGCCATTGCCTATTCCTCATGCACCTTGGTCGGACATTAGCATGGACTTTGTGCTAGGCTTGCCTAGATCGAAACATGGTCATGATTCCATATTTGTAGTCGTGGATCGCTTTTCAAAAATGGCACATTTCATTCTGTGCCATAAGACCGATGATGCTTCACATGTAGCAAATTTGTTTTTCAGGGAAATAATTCACACTACAGGCGTGCCAAGAACAATTGTCTCCGTATGACGTAAAATTTATGAGCTACTCGAAGACCCTCATGGCCAAGCTCGGCATCAAGCTCCTCTTCTCGTCGCCTCGCATCCTCAAACCGATGGACAAACCGAGGTCGTTAATCAAGTCTTGGCACACTTCTCCCGTGTTGATAAAGAAGAACCTTAAAGACTGGAGGAATGCATTCCACACGCCGAGTTACAACCGCCAAGCACTCCACCACCATGAGGAGCCCGTTCATGATCGCTTCTGGCTTCGAGCCTCTCACCGCGCTCGATATCCTTCCACTACCACTTCATGAACGCGCCAATATGGACGTAGTCAAGCACGCCCAAACAATGATGAAACTCCATGAAGACACACGAGCTACTATTGAGCAACAAGTCCTACGCCAAGCTTCAAGGCTAAACAAGACCAAGAAAGAGATGATCTTTGATGAGGGCGACCTTGTGTGGATACACTTGAGTAAAGACCGCTTCCCCAAGGAACGCGACTCCAAGCTAAAGCCGAGAGGCGATGGACCATTCAAGGTGCTAAAGAGGATCAACAACAACGCCTATGTGATCGATATACCAACATCAAAGTATCTGGTGAGCTCGACATTCAATGTCAAGGACCTCTCACCCTACCATGGCGAAGAGGAAGTTGTGACGGTTGAAGAGTCGAGGACGACTCTTTCCCAAGGGGGGGGAGCTAATGCAGCCGTCCTCACGCTACTACATCTACTCCCACGAGCTCCCAAGTGGACCCATGACTCGCCAGCCAAACTCCTTCAAGCTAAGGTGAACTCGCTCCTCTCCTTGTGTGACTTGACACACCCTTGGATGGCTTACTCGTCACGCATACTGTGCATCATCAGTGCGGAGGAGAAGCAACTAGTCGTCGCCAGACGAAGCAATCGCTGCGACCGACACTACCAGCAGACTACCGCCTCTCCTACCGCTCTCCACAGGCGCCTTCGACGGAAGCTCAGGCCTCAAGCGGTACTACAGCTCCCGGGCAGTACTCAACACCCCAGACTACGGTTCAAGGCCAGACCACTCGGCCCGACCCGACCTGATCGCCTCGGTTCGCCCGTGCCTTGTAACCTTACCTATAATTTACCTTTTCATTCAAACTACCCCTGTTTGTGGCTGGACTATATATAGCCCCCACCTCCATTGTAAGCGCTTAGACTTGGATAATAATAGATATTAAGGAATCCCCTTTAAGGACTTATATCTATTGGTCTCATGCTCCTACCAAGGAGCACCGGATTATCCATCCCCCTCTTGGATCTTGCCTAGTGCGTTCAAGTTGTACAAGGCCTTGGGTTCTCGGTTTCTCGCCCCAAGTCGTCAAGGTCTCACCAAGCACCTCATCCCCGTTGTTGGCGTGGAGAGCTTGCCACCAACACCGATCCTAGGGATTATGTTGGAGCAGTTGCCACCCACGTGAGTAGGCGTGTATCGTGTTTTGGTGTGTGTGTGTTCGTGGTTTTTATCGCCTTTCCCTGATTTCATACCCGACCAACTCTTTCCCCCTCGTTTCTCGTGGAATTCGTGAAAGATCGGGCCAACCCCAGGGTTACCCTCTAACAACCAAGCTCCTCAAGTCGCACCGGCCAAGATGGAGCCTCCAACTCGAGTGCGCCAAGGTCCATCATCAAATGGACAAGTTCCAAAGCGACCTCCACAACTTCAAGAAGGACATGGACAACGACTTCGACAAAAACATGAGGATGGTCGCCAAGACTAATGATGCTTTGGGCTCATTATAAAAACTTACAAGGAAGAGTGCCAAGGTCAAGAGCCATCGTCGTGAGCGTCATATGGATGACCAAGTGCGCCACCTACATCAACCATCGGCAAGGCACGCCAATGACCTCCGTCGACACCATCACAAGGCACCTTCAACTTCTTGTGCCACCACCAAAATGGCACCAAGAGCAAGCCTTCGTCCACGCCATCAAGCTTCAACGACTACGCTTGCATTTGAAGACCTCATGAACGAGGAAAATGAAGACCTCTACTTCGCCAAGTTGGATAGCATGAGCCTACCTCCACCACTACTACAAGATGGCCACAAGACGGTCGAGCATGGGATTTTCCCTTCGACCATGGAGGCGAGCAATGATGCCCATCTTATGGCATCCAACCTTGGAGGCGACAAGGTCAAGAATGGTGAGCATGGGATTTTCCCTTCACCAAAGGAGGCGCATGGAGTTGAGGAAACCGAGCCTACCCCCATATGCTTGAGTGATGATGTGGTACCAATCCCATGTGAGCATGAGAGCCACTTAGCCCACTTGAGTGAGAACAAGAGTGAGATGAGTGACTCCACCTTATGTGAGATTGAGTGCTTCCACTTGGAGGGCATTAGCGATACTCCTAGTGAGTTGAGAGTGGTAGTTGATAGGTCAAGTGAGACCATTTCGATTTCTAACAACTTACCCTCTACCTCTAGTGTGTTCTCTTGTGTTGTGCTAGGTTCCATGGATGAAGAAGCGCCAAGCCATGAAGCAATGATGCCTCAATTGGAGAAGATGTACATGGTGCATGAAGATGATGCTACGCCATGGCTACATCAAGAAAACGAAGTCGTCCACAAGGAGGCCACTACTACCACAACACCCACTTCATATGAGAGGTATGACCAAGGTAACAATAAGGGTCTTGATGATGCCATGATCCCACTAGTGGACATGATGAATTGTGAGGATATTCATGCTATGGATGATACTTGTGACATTGCATATGCTTTACTCATATTCCCATGTGATGCTTTGCCTTTGCATAATATTGATCATGTGGAATTGTTTGATTGTGATATCATTGCCATAAACATGCCATGCTATGCATCTTGTGTGTATCCTCCAATTGCTTTGGACTTGCCTTGTCATGCTAGTCATTCAATTTCTCCCGTTGCTTGCGATAAGATGAATGCTTGCTATTTCACTTGTTTTTCTTGCAACAATATTGATCATATGCGTTCTAATGAGATGGCCCCCATAGCTTTCTCAATTTTTGGAGATTTTGATGATTGCCATGATAAGCATCTTCCCCACTTGCATACTCACCATGCATCTATTTCATACTTGAATGACATTAATGGTGATGTGCACAAGAAGAGATACGTCATGATGGATGATGTGTATCTCTACCATGCACACACATTCTTCCTTTTGTGTATGATGTGTGTAGGTACCCGCACGAGAATGTCAACCTCGGTTGAGCACGAGTTGACAAAAAGAGCTCTAGAGAGCATCCCACAAGTGAGTTCAAGATCGAACCCAGCTCTGATACCTTTTGCATGCTTTGCATCTTTCATGTTAGCAAATTGCTCTTCCCTATGGTTTGATTGCAAGCATGTTAATGGTATTATCTTCCCTTGTGACATTCATGTTTCTTTGCTTTTAGATAATGATGTTTTGTGTGTTGTAACAAAATTGGTGAACAATTTATCTCTCCGATGTTTTGCTTGCAACCACAATTCCATTAAGAGCATGTATTGTCATGAGAGCTTCCAAGAATCTCGTCTTGTTGTTGCAACAAACATAAGGACCACTTGCTCTTTCATTTGGTTTGTTTGCAAATATATTGTTTTTGCTTCCGCTTGGGATACTCATATTCCCATGATATTTGCTATCGATGATTTGTGTGTGACATCCAACATGTCGAACAATTTCTCTTTCCAATGGTTGGTTGGCACACATAATGATGTTGCTTTGGACATTCTTCCTTGTGTGTTTTTGCCGAATTCTCCTATTCTCGCATCAAGGACGTTGATCAAAATTCTAGTCAATTGCCTTGAGTGCCACACTAAAACATTGTTTGGAGTTTTTGAGTTCCCACATTTGGATGATGTTCAAACGATTTCCATGCACTTTGACCTTGCATATGCATTCCATTTGCTATACATGTATTGTACTAATAGTGTTGTGAACAAGAATGGGCATGCCACATTTGACATGCTCCTCTATCACGCACGAAAATATTTTGCTTGGTCTTTGTTGTGTGAAGGTACAAGTGCATACACGTCAACCTCTACCAACCACGTGTTGACAAGAAGATCCGAAGAGAGTTACCTATGGCTACCCTTCATCGAGCTATCTCTACAAGCTAAGGTGACTTCCTTCTACTTGAGGACTCATGCAATAATCTTCATGAATTGGCTACGCTTTGAGTGTTGCTTTGCTTTTGTTGTGAGCTTTGTAGGCTTCAAGGAAGGTGAAGGAACATTGAAGTGTTGTCAAGTAAATCTTCAGGAGCCGAGAGACACTATATGGTGAACCCCAGGATCAAGAAGGTCTCTCGACCGCGTCTACTTTGTGATGAACATGTAGAGTCGAGGACGACTTGATAAAGAATCGAGGGGATGATCCTTTAGTTTGTCCCGATCTTTCACAGCGAGTCACCCGGATAGTAATCCTTCCAACAACGCCAATGGACGTCACCTGAAGAAGAGGAACGAATCCAGCAAAGTAACGTGATGAAGATCACCACGCCTCAAACCAAACACGACAATCCTTGATGAACACAAGAACCTCGCGACAATATCAATACGATAGATAACACGGCATCGCGTCCCCGGAGGATGCTTCACCAATCAACACACACGATAGTTTTAGACTAATCAACGAAATCAAAAGCTCCCTAATCTAGAGGGCGTTCGAGCTTATATGGCCGGGCGTCCGAAAACGGAAACAAAAGCGTGTCCGATACACGATCCGTCCGGTCATTGGTAACTTCGGTGACTTTCCGCCCTAAGTAGGCGGAATATCCCGGATTATCCCCCGGCGGATTATCCGCCCCTATCTTGAGCCTCGCTTTGAAGTCCTTAGCAGAATTCTGGGCAGGCGGATTATCCCACAGGGGCGATGTAAGTACTGCTGGAAAGCTCTCGAGTGATCTTTCCAACAAGTGCTTATTTGCTTGATTTGGAGTTCGTATGAAGAATCCACGTCGCTTCAATTTGTGGCTTCACATGCATCGAACCTTCCTTCTTGATGATCTTCTCTTGCGCCTTCCTCCCGCTCCTCCCTCGCGCATCCTTGACCATATCACGACTCTTTTTGAAGGGGGGGGGGAGATGATGCAGCCCGACCTACGATCGTTACTACATCAAGGTCTCCAACTTACGCCAAGTCGTCATGGACTCCAAAGGTGAATCCGTTCCTCTATGCGAGCCCCCTTCTTGCCCTATTGAATGGTATGCTACTTCATACTCCGTCACATATGCATGATAGGTTCACACCGACCAGTACGGAGGCATGGGAGGAAGCCCGGAACATCAAGCCCGACAAGACGGAGGCTTGGAAGAGGAGACGGAAGAAGACAGGTCAATAGCTGCCAGGTCCAAGCGGTACTACCATTGGCCACGGTATTACTCACCAATGGTACTACCGCCCCTTCACCGCCATCTTGACGGATCCAACGGATGCTCCAAGACCGCAAGCGGTACTACCGGTGCTAGAGCGGTACTATCGGTGATGACCGGTACTACCGGTCCCAAGTCCGGTACTACCGGTTATATATGTGCCTGCGCGCACCTGTTGGGCCACAGCCCATGTATCCCCCTTTTACTTACCTATTCTCCTAGTTTATCCCCAAACTACCCTTGTTTAGTGGCTGGCCTATAAATAGAGCCCCCACCCCTCATGTATCCCTTAGGCATAGATGATAGACTAAAGACAACCCCCATTGTGGAATCTCTAGTTTTGCCTCATCCCCTTTACCAAGGGGACCGACTATTGTCACCAACCTCGATTGGACTTTGCATCACGCATCCATCGTTGAACAAGGCCTTGGAGTTCATGTCTCGTCTCCAAGTTGTCAAGACCCTCCCCAAGGTGTTCTTCCCTCTCCGATGTGGATCTGAGGGAGCACGTTGACCGATCTTTCCTTGCGAGGATTCTATCGGACCGGTGGCCGCCGTTCGGGAGCAATCGGCCTTGTATCGTGTGAGTTTTGCGTGTGTTCATCGTGTTCTTCGCGAGGTGTGTGTTCGCTTCCGCTACCTTCTCCCTTTCCCCTCGCTTTCCCATCGATTTGACCACGAGATCCGTGAAGATCGGGCACCCAAGAGGTTAACCCCTCCATCACAATAGGTGCACGAGGAACAAAACCATACACAATCTCAAATGGGCACATCTTTGTGGTAGAATGCAATGAACGATTATAAGCAAATTCTATATGAGGTAAACACTCTTCCCACAATTTTAAGTTCTTCTTTAAAACAGCCCGTAACATAGTAGACAAAGTTCTATTTACTACTTCAGTTTGACCATCAGTTTGGGGATGACATGTAGTACTAAAGAGCAATTTAGTCCCCAACTTAGCCCATAAACATCTCCAAAAGTGGCTAAGAAATTTAGTATCACGATCAGAGACAATAGTATTTGGCACACCATGCAAACGAACAATTTCACGAAAGAACAAATCAGCAATATGCGCAAAGATCATCCGCTTTATGACAAGGAATAAAGTGTGCCATCTTAGAAAACCGATCCACAACAACAAAATACTATCCCTCCCATACGTGTTCGTGGTAATCCCAAAACAAAGTCCATAGAAATATCCTTCCAAGGAACACTAGGAACAGAAGAGGCATACCATGTGGATTAAGGCGAGACTTAGCTTTTTGACAAGTAGTGCAACATGCAACAAATCTCTCAACATCTCGACGCATACGTGGCCAAAAGAAGTGTGCAGCAAGAACATCCTCCGTTTTCTTGACACCAAAGTGTCCCATCAATCCTCCTCCATGCGCCTCCAGTAACAACAAAAGACGAACAGAACTATCTGGAATGCATAGTTTGTTAGCACGGAACACAAATCCATCATTGAAGACGAACTTGTTCCATGTTCTACCATCTCTACAATTCTGCAACACATCTTTAAATTCAGCATCATGCACATATTGTTCCTTTATAGTTTCTAATCCAAATATTTTGAAGTCAAGTTGAGATAACAAAGTATAACGGCGTGACAAAGCATCAGCAATAATATTATCTTTACCCTTTTTGTGTTTGATAACATAAGGAAAAGACTCAATAAATTCAACCCACTTTGCATGACGACGATTCAACTTAGCTTGACTACGAATATGCTTCAAAGATTCATGATCAGAAAGAATAACAAACTCTTTAGGCCATAGATAATGTTGCCAAGTTTCTAATGTCCGAACCAACGCATATAATTCTTTATCATAAGTAGAATAGTTCAGACTAGCCCCACTCAATTTCTCGCTAAAATATGCAACAGGTTTTCCCTCTTGTAATAACACCCATCCCAAACCAATTCCACTAGCATCACATTCAAGCTCAAAAGTCTTAGTAAAATCAGGAAGTTGGAGTAAGGGAGCATGTGTTAGCTTATCTTTTAATAATACGAAGGCCTGTTGTTGTGCATTGCCCCAAACAAAGGGCACATCCTTCTTGGTAAGCTCATTCAGCGGCGCGGCAATTGATCCAAAGTCTTTGACAAAGCGCCTATAAAAACCAGCGAGGCCAAGAAAGCTCCTCACTTGTGTGACCGTCTTGGGCTGCGGCCAATTCTCAATAGCTTCAATCTTGGCTGGATCCACTTCAATACCCTGTGATGTAACAACATAGCCAAGAAACGCAACTCGATTGGTGCAAAAGGTGCACTTCTCAAGTTTACCAAACAAACGTGCATCTCGTAAAGCATTGAAAACAGCACGTAAATGGTCCAAATGATCCTCTAAAGATTTGCTATAAATCAGAATATCATCAAAGTAGACTACCACAAAACGTCCAATGAAAGCACGTAAAACTTCGTTCATTAATCTCATGAAAGTGCTAGGTGCATTAGTTAAACCAAACGGCATTACTAACCACTCATATAAACCGAACTTAGTTTTAAATGCTGTTTTCCATTCATCTCCTAATTTCATACGAATCTGGTGGTAACCACTACGCAAATCAACTTTAGAAAACATGGTAGAGCCACTCAATTCATCAAGCATGTCATCTAAACATGGAATAGGATGACGATATCGAATAGTAATATTATTGATAGCTCTACAATCAGTACACATGCGCGAAGAACCATCTTTCTTAGGTACACAAAATAATAGGAACAACACAAGGGCTAAGGGACTCACGAATATGATCTCTGTCGAGGAGTTCCTGAATTTGGCGTTGTATCTCCTTTGTCTCCTCTGGATTGGTTCTATACGGTAGCGGTTGGCAACGTGGCACCAGGAATTAGATCAATTTGATGCTCAATTCCTCTAATAGGAGGTAGTCCCGTGGCAACTCACGGGAAAGACGTCCTCATATTCTCGCAAAAGGTTAGCAACTGGTGGCAAAGAAGGAGGCATATCCTCAAATGAAAACAAAACCTCTTTGCATAATTGCATAACATTGAGTATTATTTACATCTAGTTCAGAATATCAATTTTATTTGCAAGCATACATGGACTCTTCAAACGAATTTCGTAGCATGTGTAGAATCGGTTATTGTTCTTTGGTGGTATAAAATCTGCAGAACAATCGATTCTCACTTTTATTTTCTCCTCGCTTTTAGCTCTACTAGCTCTAGCAAGATCATCTTTTAAAATTTGTTCGGGAGTCATAGGTTTTAGACCAATTTTCTTTCCATCATGCATAAGAGAGTAGTGATTAGTTTTGCCATTATGAACAGATTCTCTATCAAATTGCCATGGTCTACCAAGTAATAAAGAACAAGCTTGCATAGGTACAACATCACAATCAACAAAATCAGAATATGTACCAATAGTAAAATGCACGCTGCATCGTTCTTGTTACCTTGATCTTCGAGAACTCTCAAACCAATGGATGTAATATGAATGTGGGCGTTGTCTCGTTGGGCGCAAGCTTCTACCATGTCAACACCGGCGGTTATTACAACTCCTCCATCAATGATGATCCGTATAGCTCTTTCCTTGACAACACCACGTGTTTGGAACAGGTTGTGGCGTTGATCTTGCTCGATTTGCTCAATTGCACACTCAACACACGTTGTGTAATTAAGCTCTTGTATTGATCGCCACTTCAGCTCCCATTACCTCGGCTCTTCATCAAGATCGTAATTGTTCCATCTCGAGCGAAATAAGGGCTAGTGTATCTTCATCAAGTCACTCATTGAATCGTATTGACCATCTTCTCGCACCATCATCACACGTTGTGTTGTGCCTGTCTCTCAATATGACCAAAACCCCAAAGACTTGCGGCATTGTATATCCTTTGTCTTACCGTGGAAGCCATAGAAGATGCACTACGAAGGAGCATTGGATGATGGTGGAGGACCAAGGAAATCTTGTGGTGGCCTTGGATGTGGTAGCGTATGGTGGCGAATCACGAGGAGGTGCCGATTGTCGGGATGTCCAAGTGGATGTGCGACTGCGTAATTAGTAGTCCTCCTCCATGGTGTTTGGCGATCCAGACTTCACGCTCAGCTTTGCAAGCAAGATGAAACAAACGAGTGATAGAATTATATTCCTTATAATCTAATATGTGGAATGTCCTTGTTTAATCCACCAAAAGCGTGCAAGCATTTGTTCATTAGATTCAGCAAGACCACACCTAACCATCCCCGCTTGTAATTCCCGATAATACTCTTCTGAATTTTTCCTTGCTCTAAACGTGTCGATTCTTTAGTAAATCACGTTGATAAGTGGGAGGTACAAAACGAACACGCATAGCAGTTTTTAAAGCACCAAGTACTAGGAATAGTAGTAGGATTTAAACGACAATACTGCACCACCAAAGGGAAGCAAATTTAGTAAATTCACATGTAGCAAAGACTAACACGCATATTCTCGTGATATTTTAAGCATGCAAAACGTTGTTCTACTTCCATCTCCCATGTAAGATATGCATCGGGATTATATTTACCCTCAAAAGATGGAATATTTAATTTAAGCTTTGCAACATGATCATCATCACGTACCGGTGGGCGAGCGTTGCGGTAGTAATGTCGGGGACGGCCAGCAGGTACCTGTGGAGGTTGTTCAACCTCCTCGTCAAACAGATCGTCGTCGTCGGGCTCGTAGTAGTACTGATGCAGCCCGACCTACGGTCGTTACTACATCAAGGTCTCCAACTTACGCCAAGTCGCCATGGACTCCAAAGGTGAATCCGTTCCTCTATGAAAGCTCACTTCCTACCCTATTGAATGGTATGCTACTTCATACTCCGTCACATATTCATGATAGGTTCACACCGACCAGTACGGAGGCAAGGGAGGAAGCCCGGAGCATCAAGCCCGACAAGATGGAAACTTGGAAGAGGAGGAGGAAGAAGACAGATCAGCAGCTGCCAGGTTCAAGCGGTACTACCGGTCGGCGGAACCGGTACTACCGGGTCACGGTACTATCCTCGCTACCGCCCGATCAAGCCTGCGCCATCGCCATCGGATGCCCAGACTGGCTTACGGTACCGCTCAAGCGGTACTACCGGTCCCCAAAGTGGTACTCGGTGATGACCGGTACTACGTCCCAAGTCCCAGTACTACGGTCATGTCGCTGCACAAGCACTAGTTGGGCCACCTCCCATGTATCCCCTTTACTTACCTATTCGCCTAGTTTATCCCCAAACTACCCTTGTTAAGTGGTTGGCCTATAAATAGAGCCCCACCCTCATGTATCCCCGAGGCATAGATGATAGACTAAAGAAAACCCCATTGTGGAATCTCTAGTTTTGCCTCATCCCCTTTACCAAGGGGACCGACTATCGTCACCAACCTCGATTGGACTTTGCATCACGCATCCATCGTTGAACAAGGCCTTGGGTTCTCGGTTTCTCGCCCCCAAGTCGTCAAGACCCTCCTCAAGGTGTTCTTCCCTCTCTGATGTGGATTTGAGGGAGCACGTTGACCGATCTTTCCTTGCGAGGATTCTATCGGACCGGTGGCCGCCGTTCGGGAGCAATCGGCCTTGTATCGTGTGAGTTTTGCGTGTGTTCAACGTGTTCTTCGCGAGGTGTGTGTTCGCTTCCGCTACCTTCTCCCTTTCCCCTCGCTTTCCCATCGATTTGACCACGAGATCCGTGAAGATCGGGCACCCAAGAGGTTAACCCCTCCATCATCTGGTATCAGCAGCTTTCGGTTGCCACGGATTTCTCATCGGTTTGGTCTTTTCCCCATAAATTCGAAAATTCCACCAAAAACAGCCCCAATTCGTGTTTTGGATCGATCTGTGATTTGAGTGCGTTTTGGTAGGTTTTGATCCGTGGATTGCTTGCTAAACTTGTTTATCTACCTTCTTTTGCGTTCCCATGGCCTAATCCCTTGATTTCCCCCTTCGATTTGGTGTTTTTCTTGAAGATTTTCCGCCCAAATCACCCCAAAATCGCGAAAACAAGTCAAAACTAGGAGTTTCAGGTCCAAGCGGTACTACCGGGTCCAAAAACCGGTACTACCGCTCTTAACCGGTACTACCGGGCACAAACAACCGGTACTACCGCCCCATACAGATCCAAAACAGCAGGTTCCAGATTTCAGCCTCTCACCGTTTTGAGCATAACTTTTGCATCCGAACTCGGATTTTGGTGTTCTTTAGCTCGTTTCGAAGAGGAGAAGGAGCTCTACATCTCATACACATGGTTTATGCTATCTACTCCATCCAAATTCCGTGAGAAAGGCGGAATCCAACAATAAAAGGTGAAGATCGTCGACGAAAGGTATAAACATTCCGCGACTTCTCCCCACTTGCATTCCTTTGTGAACCCCACTATCTTTGCGAGCAACAAACACCTTTTGAGACTAGTTCCTCTTATGATTGCTTGGGCTATGCACATTTGATACCTTATAGAATTCCGAGCAAACATTGTGAGCGCTATCTCATATAGTTATCTTGTATAGTTGTTGGCACAAGGAAGAGGCAAGTAAAAAAAAGAAAAAGAAATAAAAAAAAGAGTGATACAAAAAAATATAGAAAAAGAAAGAAAAAAAGAAACAAATATACATGTGCCTCATAGAATAGGAAGCGCAAGCTCGATGAACATCATATAGGTGGTATTTATTGTGCATATCTTGTAGCCCACCAATTTTGTGCAATCGAACTAGCGTCTCTCCTTGTACTTGTGTGACACGAGCTTATAGTCTTCGCTAGGTAATGATTTGATTCTTAGCTCACTTTCTCCGTCGCACAAGTCCCATTTTTCCCACCGTGTGTGTTTCCTTGTACATATTTCCTATCTTGTGGATTAACTTGTTTTGCTTTGTGATCATTGTGGTTCTTTACTTGCCATTACAACATCTTGATTTCGGATTGGTTCTTGACATGCCACTTTCCATACTTATCCACCATAGGCCTTGTGTGTGTGTGTGTTTTTTGGTTCGTAGTTGGTTTTGGTGTTCCGTGTGAACTTCACTTTGCTGGTTTATTGCTCTCAAGTGTGGCCACTTGTACGATACGATCTTCCAAGGTAAAGTAAGGTTTGACGTTGTATCCCTAACTCCCACTACCACTTCCATATACACCACTTGGTCTTGTGCATCATGTCTAGGGACTCCATAACCGAGGATGATATCTATGAAGAATCCATGATGAGCCACCATGACTACGACTCCACAAGTATAGAGGACATGACGGAGCACAGTACCGACAATGGCTCCGCATGCTTTGAGGACCCGAAGCACTACACCTATGACGACTCCACATGCATGGAAGACATGGAGCTCTCGTCGACAATGGCTCCTCATGCATGGAGCCTATGGAGCACTACACCGACAATGGCTCCACATGCTTGGGTGATATGGAGTACACCAACAACTACTCCCAAGCATGGACGACTTGAGTACATCGATGACGCCGCCAAGCATGGAGGACACGGAGAACTTCATCGACTTTGATGGCTCCTCCATGAGACATGAAGAATTCCTCCACCATGTGGAGATGGAAACCTACTACGCCAAGCAAGAGGACGCCAGATCATCAAGATTCCATGACCTTCAAGGCCAAGCGTGCCACACCAAAGGGCACGACCTACTGATGATTCACCTCCAAGACATGTGCCACCACCTAGATGGCGCCAAGCGCCACCATCTCCAAGGCACCAAGCTCCATCACCTCCAAGGCGTCAAGCTCTACCATCTCCAAGGCGCCAAGCTTCATCACCGCCAAGGCGCCAAGCTCCAACTCCTATCCAAACAAGAGTGGCGTCCAAACATCATATGCATCAAGAGGCGCCAAGAAACAAGACTCTTCATCGACAAACATCCTCTCATGAGCATCGCCACCATAAAGAGGATACAAGACATCGTCAAAGGCATCTTCGCCATAAAGACAAAGAATTCATGATGAGCACCAACCATAATGCTCAAGCAAGCTCAAGAAGGCACCACAAGCACAAGAAGAGTGCCAAGGCAAATGATCATCGTCATGAAAGTGTCATGTGGATCGACCAAGCGCCACCTACATCAACCATCGGCAAAGGCACGCCAATGACCTCCGTCGACACCATCATAGGGCACCTTCAACTACTCGCCACCACCATAATGGCACCAAGAGCAAGCCTTCCTCCACGCCATCAAGCTTCAAAGCGACGCTGATTCTACGACCTCGCGAACGAGGAAAATGTAGAAGCCTACTTCGCCAAGTTGGATAGCATGAGCCTACCTCCACCACTACTACGAGATGGCCACAAAACGGTCGAGCATGGGATTTTCCCTTCGACCATGGAGGCGAGCAATGATGCCCATCTTATGGCATCCAACCTTGGAGGCGACAAGGTCAAGAATGGTGAGCATGGGATTTTCCCTTCACCAAAGGAGGCGCATGGAGTTGAGGAAGCCGAGCCTATCCCCATATGCTTGAGTGATGATGATAGGGCAAAGGTGTCCGATCTTTCGATGAGATGGCGATGATTAGTGTGTGACATCCAACATGTCAAACAATTTCTCTTTCCAATGGTTGGTTTGCACACATATTGTTGTTGCTTTGGACATTCTTCCTCGTGTGTTTTTGCCAAATTCTCCTATTCTTGCATCAAAGATGTTGTTTGAAATTTGGATCCAATGCTTTGAATGCCCCACTAATACGTTATATGGAGTTTTTGAGTTCCCACATTTGGATGATGTTCAAACGATTTCCATGCACATTGACCTTGCATATGCATCCCGTTTGCTATACTTGAGTTGTGCTAATCGTGTTGTGAACAAGAATGGACATGCCCCAAATGACATGCTCCTCTATCACACAAACATATGTTGCTTGGTCTTTGTTGTATGTAGGTACAAATGCATACACGTCAACCTCTCCCAACCATGTGTTGACAAGAAGAACCGAAGAGAGTTACCTATGGCCACCCTTCATCGAGCTATCTTTACAAGCTAAGGTGACTTCCTTCTACTTGAGGACTCATGCTATAATCTTCGTGAATTGGCTCCTCTTTGAGTGTTGCTTCGCTTTTGTTGTGAGCTTTGTAGGCTTCAAGGAAGGTGAAGGAACATTGAAGTGTTGTTAAGTCAATCTTCCCGAGGACGACGATATGGTGAACCCCAGGATCAAGAAGGTCTCTCGACCGCTTCTACTTGGTGATGAGCATGTAGAGTCGAGGACGACTCTTTTTGAAGGGGGGGGAGCTGATGTAGCCCGACCTATGGTCGTTGCCACATCTTGGTCTCCAACTTACACCAAGTCGTCATGGACTCCAAAGGTGAATCCGTTCCTCTATGCGAGCCTCCTTCCTTCCCTATTGAATGGCACGCTACTTCACTCCACACATATGCATGATAGGTTCACATTGACAAGCACGGAGGCAAGGGAGGAAGCTGAACATCAAGCCCGACAAGACGGAGGCTTGGAAGAGGAGGCTAAGAAGACAGATCGCCAAATGCTCTGTCGCCAGTACTACGACCGGACTCAGACTACCGCCAGATTACCACTCGCTACCGCCAAAGAAGACGCCAATGCCAAATATTCTCGCCTCCAGTACTATCGGATCTGGACCCGATTACCGGTCAGCATTACCGCCTTACTACCGCTCCCCACCGACGGCTCCAAATGAAGCTCAGATCAAGCTGTACTACCGGTCCCCGAGCAGATTATCAAGCGGTACTACCGGGTCCCAAGTCCCAGATTACTGCCTCCAAGGCTCACAGCACTAGTTGGGCCACAGCCCATGTATCCCCCTTTACTTACCTATTCTCCTAGTTTATCCCCAAACTACCCTTGTTTATGTGGTTGGCCTATAAATAGAGCCCCCACCCCTCATGTATCCCTTAGGCATAGATGATAGACTAAAGAAAACCCCCATTGTGGAATCTCTAGTTTTGCCTCATCCCCTTTACCAAGGGGACCGACTATCGTCACCAACCTCGATTGGACTTTGCATCATGCATCCATCGTTGAACAAGGCCTTGGGTTCTCGGTTTCTCGCCCCCAAGTCGTCAAGACCCTCCTCAAGGTGTTCTTCCCTCTCCGATGTGGATTTGAGGGAGCACGTTGACCGATCTTTCCTTGCGAGGATTCTATCGGACCGGTGGCCGCCGTTCGGGAGCAATAGGCCTTGTATCGTGTGAGTTTTGCGTGTGTTTATCATGTTCTTCGCGAGGTGTGTGTTCGCTTCCGCTACCTTCTCCCTTTCCCCTCGCTTTCCCATCGATTTGACCACGAGATCCGTGAAGATCGGGCACCCAAGAGGTTAACCCCTCCATCATCTGGTATCAGCAGCTTTTGGTTCCCACGGATTTCTCATCGATTTGGTCTTTTCCCCATAAATTCGAAAATTTCACCAAAAATAGCCCCAATTCGTGTTTTGGATCGATCTGTGATTTGAGTGTGTTTTGGTAGGTTTTGATCCGTGGATTACTTGCTAAAGTTGTTGATCTACCTTCCTTTACATTCCCATAGCCTAATTCCTTGATTACCCCCGTCGATTTGGTGTTTTTCTTGAAGATTTTCCGCCCAAATCGCCCCAAACTCGCGAAATCGCGTCAGATCTGGTTTTCTCTGTCCCGAGCGGTACTACCGCTACAAAATACGTACTACCGCCCAGCGGTACCAAAATCCGTACTACCGCCGATACAGAAGAAAACAAAGAAGTTCCAGATTTCAGCCTCACCGCTTTTGAGCATAACTTTTGCATCCGAACTCGGATTTTGGTGTTCTTTAGCTCGTTTCAAGAGGAGAAGGAGCTCTACATCATCATCCACGTGGTTCATGCAATCTACTCCATCCAAATTCCGTGAGCAAGGCGGAATCCAACAATAAGGGTGAAGATCATTTAAAGGTATAAACATTCATGACTTTTCCCACTTGCATTCCTTTGTGAACCCCACTATCTTTGCGAGCAACAAACACCTATTGAGACTAGTTCCTCTTATGATTGCTTGGGCTATGCACATTTGATACCTTGTAGATTCCGAGCAAACATTGTGAGCGCTATCTCATATAGTTTTCTTGTATAGTTGTTGGCACAAGGAAGAGGCAAGTGAAAAAGAAATAAAAATAAAAAGAGTGATACAAAAAGAAAAAAAAAATAGAAAAAAGGAAAAGAGAAAAAGAAAGACTTATACATGTGCCTCATAGAATAGGAAGCGCAAGCTCGATGAACATCATATAGGTGGTACTTATTGTGCATATCTTGTAGCCCACCAATCTTGTGCAATCGAACTAGCGTCTCTCCTTGTACTTGTGTGACACGAGCTTATAGTCTTCGCTAGGTAATCATTTGGTTCTTAGCTCACTTTCTCCGTCACACAAGTCCCATTTATCCCACCGTGTGTGTTTCCTTGTTTATATTTCCTATCTTGTGGATCGACTTGTTTGCTTTGTGATCATTGTGGTTCTTTACTTGCCATTACAACATCTTGATTTCGGATTGGTTCTTGACATGCCACTTTCCATACCTATCCACCATAGGCCTTGTGTGTGTGTGTTTTTTGGTTAGTAGTTGGTTTTGGTGTTCCACGTGAACTTTACTTTGCTTGGTTTATTGCTCTCAAGTGTGGCCACTTGCACGATACGATCTTCCAAGGTAAATTAAGGTTTGACGTTGTATCCCTAACTCCCACTACCACTTCCATATACACCGCTTGGTCTTGTGCATCATGTCTAGGGACTCCGGAACCGAGGATGATATCTATGAAGAATCCATGATGAGCCACCATGACTACGACTCCACAAGTATAGAGGACATGACGGAGCACAACACCATAATGGCTCGCATGCTTTGAGGACCCGAGCACTACACCTACGACGACTCCACATGCATGGAAGACATGGAGCTCTACGTCGACAATGGCTCCTCATGCATGGAGCCTATGGAGCACTACACCGACAATGGCTCCACATGCTTGGGTGATATGGAGTACTACACCAACAACTACTCCCCAAGCATGGACGACTTCGAGTGCGACATCGATGACGCCTCGCCAAGCATGGAGGACACGGAGAACTTCATCGACTTTGATGGCTCCTCCATGAGCCATGAAGAATTCCTCCACCGTGTGGAGATGGAAGCCTACTACGCCAAGCAAGAGGAGGCGCATCATCAAGATTCCATGACCTTCAAGGCCAAGCGTGCCACACCAAAGGGCACCACCTACTTCGATGATTCACCTCCAAGGCGACATGTGCCACCACCTAGATGGCGTCAAGCGCCACCATCTCCAAGGCACCAAGCTCCATCACCTCCAAGGCGTCAAGCTCTACCATCTCCAAGGCGCCAAGCTTCATCACCGCCAAGGCGCCAAGCTCCAACTCCTATCCAAACAAGAGTGGCGTCCAAACATCATATGCATCAAGAGGCGCCAAGAAACAAGACTCTTCATCGACAAACATCCTCTCATGAGCATCGCCACCATAAAGAGGATACAAGACATCGTCAAAGGCATCTTCGCCATAAAGACGAAGAATTCATGATGAGCACCAACCATAATGCTCAAGCAAGCTAAAGAAGGCACCACAAGCACAAGAAGAGTGCCAAGGCAAATGATCATCGTCGCGAGTGTCATGTGGACGACCAAGTGCGCCACCTACATCAACCATCGGCAAGGCACGCCAATGACCTCCGTCGACACCATCATAGGGCACCTTCAACTACTCGTGCCACCACCATAATGGCACCAAGAGCAAGCCTTCCTCCACGCCATCAAGCTTCAAAGCCGACGCTTGACTTCTACGACCTCGCGAACGAGGAAAATGTAGAAGCCTACTTCGCCAAGTTGGATAGCATGAGCCTACCTCCACCACTACTACGAGATGGCCACAAAACGGTCGAGCATGGGATTTTCCCTTCGACCATGGAGGCGAGCAATGATGCCCATCTTATGGCATCCAACCTTGGAGGCGACAAGGTCAAGAATGGTGAGCATGGGATTTTCCCTTCACCAAAGGAGGCGCATGGAGTTGAGGAAACCGAGCCTATCCCCATATGCTTGAGTGATGATGATAGGGCAAAGGTGTCCGATCTTTCGATGAGATGGCGATGATCGATTTGGTGGAGTTCGGGCTTGACGATCCGACTACACGTGCGAGCACGAGCGCCAATGCAATCGCTAGGCCAATCTCCTGGAGGTTACCGATCCTGCGTGAACACGATCACCGACGAACGAGGGTCTTAATTCCTACCGAAATCGAGAACAAGTAAGAACCAATATTGCAATCAAGATATTGCGATTAAGAGGAAAGCTTTATTGAAGAGGTGGGATCCGAATAGGTGCGGTACAAGAGGCCTCTGCGACGCCGAGCCTTGGCGAAGTTGCGACTATGGCTAACTTAATGTCTAAACAAAATCCGAGTCTAGAGGTTCGGCTATGGGCGATTTATGGCGAAAAGGTGGGGTTTCGCCAGCCATGGAAGTGGTGGCCGAATCCAACCCTAAAAGTCCTTTTCCCTCAAATACGGACTCTAAAAGTGGCTAATTAAAATCCTGAAAATTATATGGGCTGGCCCAAAATAAAGGTGTCGCAGACCATATTAAGCTATGGACGAATTCGTCAAGTATTGATCTTGAATATTTCGGCCCAAGCCTTCTTTATTCATTATGGTGGCCTCAAAGTTCAAATCTTCATCTGTGGCCTTCTCTTGGATCATCACATGCTTGTCGCCATCTCCATGCATGACCATGCTCCAATGCTTGTCCCTCTCATCCATGCTTGGTCCATCATTCCTAAGAGTAAGAAATATATCCGATTTAGGCAGATCTTATTCTCATGTATGTGAGCAATAGTTCCAAGAAACGAAAGTACCGATAGTTAAGTTGTTTGGCACGAGATCTTGTGATGGGTCCTTGTATATGTGTCTTTGAGGTACAATGGTTGTATCAATAGTAGGGATGTCCACATCATGCTCCCCTTCTTGAATTGAAGTCGTCCCATGACGCAATCTCATCTTCCTCACCAAAGTAAGGCTTCAAATCTGCAATGTTAAATGTAGGACTAACTGCACAAAGTCTCGCAGCAACTCAAGTTTATATGCATTATCATTGATTTTCTAACACCTTAAAGGGACCAGAAGACGTGGCATTAACTTAGACTTCATGTAAATCAGAAAACGATCTTTACGCAAATGTAACCAAACAAGATCGCCAACATCAAACACAACATGCTTTCTCCCTTTATCCCCAAAGAAGTTTATACTTAGCATTCATGTGTTCAATGTTATCTTTAGTAGTCTTATGCAAGTTTAATATCATTTCAGCGTTGTGTAGCATCCAAATTATGTTGCAATCAAGAAGGTAAAGGCAATAAATCAATAGGTGCACGAGGAACAAAACCATACACAATCTCAAATGGGCACATCTTTGTGGTAGAATGCAATGAACGATTATAAGCAAATTCTATATGAGGTAAACACTCTTCCCACAATTTTAAGTTCTTATTTAAAACAGCTCGTAACATAGTAGACAAAGTTCTATTTACTACTTCAGTTTGACCATCAGTTTGGGGATGACATGTAGTACTAAAGAGCAATTTAGTCCCCAACTTAGCCCATAAACATCTCCAAAAATACTATCCCTCCCCTTCTGTGTTCGTGGCAATCCCAAAACAAAGTCCATCGAAATATACTCCCAAGGAACACTAGGAACAGGAAGAGGCATATATAAACCATGTGGATTAAGGCGAGACTTAGCTTTTTGACAAGTAGTGCAGCGTGCCACAAATCTCTCAACATCTCGACGACACGTGGCCAAAAGAAGTGTGCAAAGAACATCCTCCGCCTTCTTGACACCAAAGTGTCCCATCAATCCTCCTCCATGCGCCTCAGTAACAACAAAAGACGATGAGCTATCTCGAATGCATAGTTTGTTAGCACGAACACAAATCCATCATTGAAGACGAACTTGTTCCAAGTTCTACCATCTCTACAATTCGCAACACATCTTTAAATTCAGATCATGCACATATTGTTCCTTAATAGTTTCCAATCCAAATATTTTGAAGTCAAGTTGAGATAACAAAGCATAACGCAGTGACAAAGCATCAAGAATAATGTTATCTTTACCCTTTTGTGTTTGATAACATAAGGAAAAGACTCAATAAATTCAACCCACTTTGCATGACGACGATTCAACTTAGCTTGACTACGAATATGCTTCAAAGATTCATGATCGTAATGAATAACAAACTCTTTAGGCCATAGATAATGTTGCCAAGTTTCTAATGTTCGAACCAACGATATAATTCTTTATCATAAGTAGAATAGTTCAGACTAGCCCCACTCAATTTCTCACTAAATATGCAAGGTTTTCCTCTTGTAATAACACCCTCCCAAACCAATTCCACTAGCATCACATTCAAGCTCAAAAGTCTTAGTAAAATCGAAGTTGGAGTAAGGGAGCATGTGTTAGCTTATCTTTTAATATGACGAAGGCTGTTGTTGTGCATCGCCCAAACAAAGGGCACATCCTTCTTGGTAAGCTCATTCAAGCGGCAATTGATCCAAAATCTTTGACAAAGCGCCTATAAAACCAGCGAGGCCAAGAAAGCTCCTCACTTGTGTGACCGTCTTGGTCATGCCAATTCTCAATAGCTTCAATCTTGGCCGGATCCACTTCAATACCCCCTGTGATGTAACAACATAGCCAAGAACGCAACTCGATTGGTGCAAAGGTGCACTTCTCAAGGTAACCAAACAAACGTGCATCTCGTAAAGCATTGAAAACAGCACGTAAATGGTCCAAATGATCCTCTAAAGATTTGCTATAAATCAGAATATCATCAAAGTAGACTACCACAAAACGTCCAATGAAAGCACGTAAAACTTCGTTCATTAATCTCATGAAAGTGCTAGGTGCATTAGTTAAACCAAACGGCATTACTAACCACTCATATAAACCGAACTTAGTTTTAAATGCTGTTTTCCATTCATCGCCTAATTTCATATGAATCTGGTGGTAACCACTACGCAAATCAACTTTAGAAAACATGGTAGAGCCACTCAATTCATCAAGCATGTCATCTAAATGTGGAATAGGATGACGATATCGAATAGTAATATTATTGATAGCTCTACAATCAGTACACATGCGCGAAGAACCATCTTTCTTAGGTACCAAAATAATAGGAACAGCACAAGGGCTAAGGGACTCACGAATATGATCTCTGTCGAGGAGTTCCTGAATTTGGCGTTGTATCTCCTTTGTCTCCTCCGATTGGTTCTATACGGCTGGCTAGTTGGGCAACGTGGCACCAGGAATTAGATCAATTTGATGCTCAATTCCTCTAATAGGAGGTAGTCCCGTGGCAACTCAAATGAAAGACGCCTCATATTCCCGCAAAAGGTTAGCAACATGGTGGCAAAGAAGGAGGCATATCCTCAAATGAAAACAAAACCTCTTTGCAGACAATTGCATAACAATGAGTATTGTTTACATCTAGTTCAAGAATATAAATTTTATTTGCAAGCATACATGGACTCTTCAAACGAATTTCAAGAGCATGTGTAGAATCAGATTTAGTGTTCTTTGGTGGTATAAAATCGGCAGAACAATCTGATTCTCACTTTTATTTTTCTCGCTTTAGCTCTACAAGCTCTAGCAAGATCATCTTTTAAAATTTGTTCGAGTCATAGGTTTTAGACCAATTTTCTTTCCATTATGCATAAGAGAATAGTGATTAGTTTTACCATTATGAACAGATTCTCTATCAAATTGCCATGGTCTACCAAGTAACAAAGAACAAGCTTGCATAGGTACAACATCACAATCAACAAAATCGAATATGTACCAATAGTAAAATGCACGCATCGCTCTTGTTACCTTGATCTTGCGAGAACTCTCAAACCATTGGATGTAATATGAATGTGGGTTGTCTTGTTGGAAGCGCAAGCTTCTCTACCATGTCAACACCGCCGATTATTACAACTCCTCCATCGATGATGATCCGTATAGCTCTTTCCTTTACAACACCACGTGTTTGGAACAGTTGTGGCGTTGATCTTGCTCAGATTTGCTCAATTGCACACTCAACACACGTTGTGTAATTAAGCTCTTGTATTGATCGCCAGCCTTCACTCCCATTACCTCCGCTCGTCATCAAGATCGTAATTGTCTCCATCTCGGCGTAAATAAGGGCTAGTGTATCTTCATCAAAGTCACTCGCTGAATCAGATTGACCATCTTCGCACCATCATCACACGCTGTTGTGCACCGTCTCTCAATATGACCAAAACCCCAAAGACTTGCAATCAGATATCCTTTGTCTTACCCGTGGAAGCCATAGAAGATGCACTACGAAAGGGAGCATTGGATGATGGTGGAGAAGCAATGGAAATCTTGTGGTGGCCTTGGATGTGGTAGTAGCGAAAGGCGAATCACGAGGAGGCTGATTGTCGGGATGTCCAAGTGGATGTGCGACCGCTGAATTATTAGTCCTCCTCCATGGTGTTTGGCGATCCGCACTTCACGTTCACTTTGCAAGCAAGATGAAACAAACGAGTGATAGAATTATATTCCTTATAATCTAATATGTGAATGTCCTTGTTTAATCCACCAAAGAAACGTGCAAGCATTTGTTCATTAGATTCAACAAGACCACACCTAACCATCCCCGCTTGCAATTCCCGATAATGCTCTTCTACGAAATTTTTCCTTGCTCTAAGCGTGTCGATTCTTTAGTAAATCACGTTGATAAGTGGGAGGTACAAAACGAACACATAGCAGTTTTAAAGCAGTCCAAGTACTAGGAATAGTAGTAGGATTTAAACGACAATACTCGGACCACCAAAGGGAAGCAAATTTAGTAAATTCACATGTAGCAAAGACTAACACGCATATTCTCGTGATATTTTAAGCGGGCAAAACGTTGTTCTACTTCCATCTCCCATGTAAGATATGCATCGTGATTATATTTACCCTCAAAAGATGGAATATTTAATTTAAGCTTTGCAACATGATCATCATCACGCATCGTGGGCGAAGCTATGTAGTAATGTTGGGGCGACCAGCAGTACCGTGGAGGTTGTTCAACCTCCTCGTCAAATGTATCGTCGTCGTCGGGTCGAGTAGTACCCGTCGTCGTCTCCCCAATGTCGCAAAGCAGACCGCCGGAAGTCTCGAGGAACGCTCCGCAGCAGAGTCCGTCGGCCGACAACCAAAACCAGCAATCGCCCGTGATCGGAATGCGCCAGGCGCCATGTGTGGGTGACGGTGGGTGCGGCAATCGGTTCAAGCTCCTTGAACCGAACGCAAGCTTGGCGTTAAGGATTTCTAGTCCATCGATCTTGTCCACGGCGTTGGTGAGCTTGGTGTCAAACTCCCCGAGGCGCGTATCCACGCCTTCAGCCGACCGACCAAGAGCGCGAGAAGTGGGCATGTAGTTCTTCGTCATTGTGGCGGGGTGGCGAAGTATCCGCTATGGTTAGTCCTTAAAAAGCATGTATATAGTACGGAAATATGGTGGAAATCACGCAGAATCCGTCAAGCAATATACAAAGCTCTTACAAGTTCTTACCAAACAGCAGGAAAAGGCGATGTGCAACCACGAGGATCAGTGGGTCCAGAGATTGAACCAAGCGATAACCAGGAGTCGAAACACCGCACGTGGAGAGTATCTGTGGAGCTCTGGGAAGGCTTAGCAAAGGGGGTTAGCAATTATCAAAACAGCAATGCAAAAGTTGAAAGAATGCTCAACAACGGTACTGTGCTGGTCCTAGGCTAGACCGTACTAGAGACGCGAGCCTAGATCACCAACGATGTCACGACGCGACACAACAAGCACTGTATGATGATATGGCAACCTGAAAAGCGAAACGAGAGGTGAAAAATCACTATGATGGCGAGTGTCTAGAATTGATCTACGGGGTCTAAAAATAGGTTAGCCCCAAAAAAAAATTCGATTTTTTTTTAGTTTGCTCCGGAAAGCGCCCAGACGCCAAAAAAATATTGCTATAACGACCGATGGAGAAAAGTGATCCCCGGGGTCGAAAAATAGTATAGCCAGAAAATTTTTTCGGAGGCGGATCCAGACGCCAATTTTTTTTTTTTTTTTTGCTCTCCTTCTGGACTTACGACCGGACTCTTAGCGAACACGGAAACAACAGAGAAGGAAAGTCAAAAGAAATAACTAGGAAACAGTAACTCTACTCGGACTGCATCACAAGGTGAAAACCGATCGGATCCGTGTCAGTAGGAAGGCGGTGGCGGAGTATTAGGGTTTATGGTGGCTGGGTATATGGCGGAGGAATATGGTGGCGGAATATGGTGGCGGTGATCGGTGAGTGTGGAGGTGACTAGTATGATTAGAACTCGAAACTCTAAGGGACGAGATACTAAGACCAGCAACTCGACGCGACGACGTAGACACAAATTCAACAATGCAAAAACTGAAAAGATAATGCGAGGCGTAGATTGGTTATAGGATGGATCTAAACTCTAACTGTGTTTTTGGCTTTTTCGTGGGTTATAGGTAAAAACAGATCTAATCTACGAAAACAAGAAAATCTCACCGAGCAACCGAAATCGATACCACTTGATAGGGCAAAGGTGTCCGATCTTTCGATGAGATGGCGATAATCGATTTGGTGGAGTTCGCTTGACGATCCGACTACACGGCGAAAGCACGAGCGCCAATGCAATCGCTAGGCCAATCTCCTAGAGGTTACCGATCCTGCGTGAACACGATCACCGACAATGAGGGTCTTAATTCCACCAAATCGAGAATAAGTAAGAACCAATATTGCAATCACGATATTGCGGATTAAGAGGAAAGCTTTATTGAAGAGGTGGGATCCGAATAGGTGCGGTACAAGAGGCCTCATGACGCCGAGCCTTGGCGAAGTTGCGACTATGGCTAACTTAATGTATAAACAAAATCCGAGTCTAGGGGTCGGCTATGGGGAGTATTTAAGGCGAAAAGGTGGGGTTTCGCCAACCATGGAAGTGGTGGCGAATCCAACCCTAAAAGTCCTTTTCCTCAAATACGGACTCTAAAAAGTGGCTAATTAAAATCATGAAAATTACATGGGCTTGGCCCAAAATAAAGGTGTCGCAGACCATATTAAGCTATGGACGAATTCGTAAAGTATTGATCTTGAATATTTCGTCCAAGACTTCTTTCTTCATTATGGTGGCCTCAAAGTTCTGAAATCTTCATCTGTGGCCTTCTCTTGGATCATCACATGCTTGCTGCCATTTCCATGCATGGCCATGCTCCAATGCTTGTCCCTCTCATCCATGCTTGGTCCATCATTCCTAAGAGTAAGAAATATATCCGATTTAGGTAGCATCATATTCTCATGTATGTGAGGAATAGTTCCAAGAAACGAAAGTACCTGATAGTTAAGTTGTTTGGCATGAGATCTTGTGATGGGTCCTTGTATGTGTGTTGCTGTAGGTACAACGGTTGTATCAATAGTAGGGATGTCCACATCACAAGGCGAAATCCAACAATAAGGGGTGAAGATCGTCGACGAAAGGTATAAACATTCCGCGACTTCTCCCCACTTGCATTCCTTTGTGAACCCCACTAACATTGCGAGCAACAAACACCTATTGAGACTAGTTCCTCTCATGATTGCTTGGGCTATGCACATTTGATACCTTGTAGATTCTGAGAAAACATTGTGGGCGCTATCTCATATAGTTATCTTGTACAGTTGTTGGCACAAGGAAGAGGCAAGTGCAAAAGAAATAAAAATAAAAAGAGTGATTGATAAGGGGTGGCCCGATCTTCTCGTTGAGCACGTCGTAGATGATGGTGGAGGTAATGGAGATAACTTGTGGGATGCTGTGAATCACCGGCTGTTCCCCCGCTGCCAATGCAACAGATCTCAACCCAGATGGTATTCGCAACTTCACACACTTGCGCACGTAGCCACTGACCACGAAGCGGTTTGCAATCTACCAATTCCCAATGGAACAACAGAAAACACGAATGATGCAGCCCGTCCTATGACCGCTACTACATCTACTCCCACAAGCTCCCCAAGTGGACCGATGACTCGCGCCCGAGCCAAACTCCTTCAAGCTAAGGTGAACTCGCTCCTCTCCTTGTGTGACTTCGATACGCCTTTGTGGGCTAAGGTGAACTCGCTCCGCTCCTCTCCTTCAAGCTAAGGTGAACTCATGCTGATGGCGACACCGACCATGACTCGGTACTACCGCTTACAGATTATCGCCCAATGCTACCGCCAACGATGTAAGGCCCCGAGTCCAAAATGCTCTGTCATCGGCGGTACTATCGCCCGGATCCGATTACCGGGCCCCATCACTGCTACCGCCCCAACCGAAGACCCCAAAGAAGTCCCAGATGTGACAAGCGGTACTATCGGCCAGAACCGGATTACTGTCTCACTGGCCAGTATCGCCAGCAGCAGACGCTTCATAATATTTCGCCCAAATACTTGTAACCCTATCCATATTTCGCTATTTTTTCCCAAACTACCCTTTTTATGTGGTCGACTATATATAGCCCCCCACCCTCTATTGTAAACCCTAGACTTGGATATTAATAGATATTAAGGAAACCCTTTGAGGACTTATATCTATTGGTCTCATGCTCCTACCAAGGAGCACCGGATTATCCACCCACCTCTTGGATCTTGCTTAAGTGCGTTCAAGTTGTACAAGGCCTTGGGTTCTCGGTGTCTCGCCCCCAAGTCGTCAAGATCTCACCAAGCACCTCATCCCCCGTTGTTGGCGTGGAGAGCGAGCTTCGCCCAACACTGATCCTAGGGATTATGTTGGACCGGTTGCCACCGGCGTGAGGAGTAGGCGTGTATCCTGTTTTGGTGTGTGTGTGTTCGTGGTTTTCATCGCCTTCATCGATTTCATCCCCCGACCACCTCGTACCCCTCGTTTCTCGTGGAATTCGTGAAAGATCGGGCCAACCCCAGGGTTACCCCCTAACAACGAAGACTTTCAGTAGAAAACTCCAGATCGAATCAAAGTGGAGGTATGGTAGATATTCCTGATCGAATCAAAGAGGAACATATAATTTCAGATGAATGCTTGCAGCAGTTCAACGAAACAAGTATTGGTTTAATCTAAACGTGGTCTAACCCTAATTGCGATGGCTGCTAGGGTATATATGAGGGCTGGGGCGTCCTCCCTCATAATCCGGCCTAAAAACAGCCATAACTTGGCCCAAACTGACTCAGTTCGACTCAAACTGATTCATACCGACCCATAGATGGATTTGGTCTAATTGGCACGCAGGCCAAACATCGTGGAACACCTCAAACATGTATTTCTGGGTGCTCCTCATCCCTTTCTTGATCATACGTGATTTCCTCATTGTCTCCTAGTGCGCCTGCCTCCCTCTCCTCCCTCGCGACTTGTCGATATTGGAAATCGGTGCTTGTTCTTCCTGTTGCAAATCTCCTTCTTCTCCACGTGCAACGCTTGTGTTATCAACAAACCTGATCATACAAAGATGCATAGACTTAGGCAGTATAAAGTTCTCATCAATTAAAATATCAGATTCAATTAAGAGTGAATTCACCTGTTGGCTTAGTAGCTTTGCACGTGCCCTTGTCATTGGTCCAATTCTGATTTCATTGGACTTGTCTTGTGCAACAAGATCATCATCATCATTGGGAGATAATGGTAAAGGACTAGAGATATCCTCATCATCCTCCCCTTCAAAAGGCGCCGACCTCGACGCTCCAAGGTCTTCTCCATCATATGGCGTCAAATCAGCAACATTGAATGAATTACTGACGCTAAACTCATCAATTGGAAGATCAATCTTGTACGCATTATCATTTATCTTGGCAAGCACTTTATATGGACCAGCACCTCTTGGCTGCAACTTGGACTTGCGCCGTTGTGGAAATCTGTCTTTGCGAAAATGCACCCATACCATGTCACTGGCCGAACAAAGACCTCCTTTCTCTTCTTATTAACACGATCAGCGGTGTACTTGCCCTTCTTCTCAATTGCTTCCTTTGTCTTCTCATGTATCTTCTTCACAAAATCTGCCCTCTTGGATGCCTCCATGTTAACTCTCTCTTGAAGTGGAAGGAGCAGCAAATCAAGTGGGGTAATTGGTTTAAAACCATAGACCACTTCAAACGGACAAAGCTGGTTATTGAGTGGACCGCCCTGTTATATGCAAACTCCACATGCGGCAAACAGTCCTCCCACACACGCAGGTTCTTCTTGATCATTGATCGCAGCAACGTTGAAAGTGTGCGATTTACCACCTCCGTTTGACCATCAGTTTGGGGATGACAAGTGGTACTGAATAGTAATTTTGTTCCCAATTTTCCCCAAAGTGTCTTCCAGAAATAGCTCATAAACTTCACATCACGGTCAGAAACAATCGTCTTTGGTACTCCATGTAAGCGTACGATGTCCCTGAAAAACAGATTAGCAACATGCGACGCATCGTCGCTTTTGTGGCAGGCAATAAAATGTGCCATCTTAGAAAAACGATCAACTACCACAAAAACTGAATCATGTCCTCTCCTGGTTCGAGGTAGTCCTAACACAAAATCCATGCTGATATCTTCCCATGGTGTAGTAAGAGCAGGAAGAGGAGTATACAAACCGTGAGGCTTCAGTTTTGATTTGGTCTTGTTGCAAGTAATGCAACGCTTCACAAATCTGTCCACATCACGCCTCATCTTAGGCCAATAAAAGTGATCAGCGAGCATGAGCAAAGTCTTCTCTCGTCCAAAGTGACCCATTAAACCACCGGCATGTGATTCCTGCAACAATAGCAAACGCACGGACGATTCTGGAACACATGCTTGTTAGCTCGAAACAAAAAGCCATCATGTATATGGTATTTTCCCATGCTTTCCCATTAGTACACAAACCATATGGTGCTGCAAAATCATGATCGGTAGCATATAAAGAACGCAAACTCTCTAAACCAGAACCTTTACATCTAAGTGTGTCAACAACATATTTTTCCTAGATAGAGCATCAAGAACAACATTATCTTTACCCTTCTTATGCTTAATGATGTATGGGAAAGACTCAATGAATTCAACCCACTTAGCAAGACGTCTATGCAAGTTGGATTGAGCTTTTAAATATTTCAAAGCCTCATGATCGTAATGTATGATAAATTCTTTTGGCCACAAATAATGTTGCCAAACTTCAAGAACTCTACAAGCGCATACAATTCTTTGGCATAAACAGGATAATTTAACCGCACCACTCAATTTCTCAAAAAATATGCAATTGGTTTACCTCTTGCATCATCACACCTCCAATACCAATGCCACTAGCATCACATTCAATCTCAAAGTGTTTATTAAAATCGTGAAGTGCAAGTAATGGTGCGAGTTAACAAACGTTTCAGTTCATCAAAAGCATGATCTTGGCTGAGCCCCAAACAAATTCAACACCTTTCTTAGTAAGTTCATTCAAAGGCAGAATAGTACTAAAATCTTTCACAAACGCCTATAGAAACCAAAGAAGACCGTGAAAGCTTCGTACTTGACTAACATTCATAGGAGTAGGCCAATTTTGTATAGCTTCAATTTTAGATGCATCTACCTCAACTCCATTTTTAGAAACACCATATCCTAGAAATATGACCTTATCTTTGCAAAATGTGCACTTATCAATATTGCCATAAAGCTTATTATCACGCAACACTTGCAAAACTTGTCGGATATGAGCACTATGTTCGATTCATTGCTGTAAATTAATATATCATCAAAGTACACAACCACAAACTTGCCAATGAAATGCCTTAAAACATGGTTCATCAATCGCATGAAAGTACTAGGTGCATTAGTTAACCCAAAAGGCATTACTAACCACTCATATAATCCGAACTTAGTTTTAAAGGCTCTTCCACTCATCCCTTCTTTCATCCTAATTTGATGATAACCACTACGCAAATCAATTTTAGAGAAAATAGCAGACCACTCGGTTCATCCAAAGATATCCTCTAAGCGTGGAATAGGATGGCGATACCGAATAGTGATGTTATTAATAGCTCTACAATCTACACACATGCCATGTACCATCTTTCTTAGGAACTAAAATAACAGAACAAAGACAAGGACCTAGGCTCACACGAATATACCCTTTATCGAGAAGTTCTTGCACTTGCTTCTGAATTTCCTTCGTTTCTTCGGGGTTGGTGCGGTAGGGGGCTCGATTAGGCAACGATGCTCCTGGTATAAAATCAATTTAATGCTCAATACCTCGCACTGGTGGCAAACCTGCAGGTACCTCGCTCGGAAACACGTCGCTAAATTCCTGTAATACATCAGAAACACCAAGAGAGAGAGGGGTCATGTCGTTAGAAACTAAACCCTTGTACATAAGAACAAGTGGAACAGCAGTAGGATCCTCACGAAACTCTCTTAGATCAGATTTGGTGGCTAACATTACTAAGGAATGCACTCCCTCACCTTTCTTTTTTCCACTCATATTTGGCTTTTGGCTCTCACTCACCGAAGGTGTAGTCTCGCCTATCTACTCTCTCGTTTCTTTCTCAAGATTCACTTCAATCTTTGACGAGATTCATTTATAATATGTTGTGGTGTCATGGGCATAAAGTAATGTCTCTACCATGCCAATTCAAATGATATGTGTTGGCTCTCCCATTGTGTTGCACATTACGGTCATATTGCCATGGGCGGCCTAACAACAAATGACACACGGTCATAGGAACCACATCAAATTCAATGGTATCTTTATATTGTTAACGGGGTAACCCTGGGGTTGGCCCGATCTTTCACGAATTCCACGAGAAACGAGGGGGAAAGAGGTGGTCGGGGATGAAATCGGGGAAGGCGATGAAAACCACGAACACACACACTCCAAAACACGATACCCGCCTACTCCTCACGCCGGTGGCAACCGGTCCAACATAATCCCTAGGATCGGTGTTGGGCGAAGCTCGCTCTCCATGCCAACAACGGGGGATGAGGTGCTTGGTGAGATCTTGACGAATTGGGGGTGAGAAACCGAGAACCCAAGGCCTTGTACACCTTGAACGCACTAGGCAAGATCCAAGAGGGGGGTGGATAATCCGGTGCTCCTTGGTAGGAGCATGAGACCAATAGATATAAGTTCCTCAAAGGGTTTCCTTAATATCTATTATTATCCAAGTCTAAGCGTTTACAATAGAGGGTGGGGGCTATATATAGTCCAGCCACAAAACAGGGGTAGTTTCGGAATGAAAAAGGTAAATTATAGGTTGGGTTACAAGGCACAGGGCCGAACTGAGGCGATCAGGGTCTGGCAGGACCGGTAGTACCGGTCCGGCAACCGGTAGTACCGGTGGTAACCGGTAGTACCGCTTCCGGAGCGGTAGTACCGCTTGAGGGCCTGGAGCTTCCGTCGGAGGCGCCTGTGGCGAGCGGTAGGAGGGCCGAGTACCGCCACCGTAGTACGATTTGGTGACCCGGTAGTACTGGCCGTCCCAACCGTAGTACCGCTATGCCCTGGCACATCGGTGGCTTCTTCTGCACTGATGATGCATGATTTTGCGTGTGAAGTAGCAAGCCATCCAAGGGTGTGTCAAGTCACACAAGGAGAGGTGAGTTCACCTTAGTTTGAAAGAGTTTGGCTCGGGCGAGTCATGGGTCCACTTGGGTAGCTCGTGGGAGTAGATGTAGTAGCGGTCGAGGACGGCTGCATCAGCTCCCCTTGGGAAAGAGTCGCCCTCGACTCTTCAACCGTCACAACTTCCTCTTCGCCATGGTAGGGTGAGAGGTCCTTGACATTTAATGTCGAGCTCACAAGATACTTGATGTTGGTATATCGATCACATAGGCGTTGTTGTTGATCCTCTTTAGCACCTTGAATGGTCCATCGCCTCGTGGCTTTAGCTTGGAGTCGCGTTCCTTGGGGAAGTGGTCTTTACTCAAGTGTATCCATACAAGGTCGCCTCATCAAAGATCATCTCTTTCTTGGTCTTGTTTAGCCTTGATGCTTGGCGAAGGACTTGTTGCTCGATAGTAGCTCGTGTGTCTTCATGGAGTTTCATCATTGCTTGGGCACGCTTGACAACGCCCATATTGGCACGCTCATGAAGTGGAAGTGGAAGGATATCGAGCGGTGAGAGGCTCAAGCCATAGACGATCATGAACGGGCTCGCATGGTGGTGGAGTGCTTGGCGGTTGTAGGCGAACTCGGCGTGTGGAATGCATTCCTCCTAGTCTTTAATGTTCTTCTTTATCAACACCCAGAGAAGTGTGCCAAGACTTCGATTGACTACCTCGGTTTGTCCATCGGTTTGCGGATGCGAGGCGGACGAGAAGAGGAGCTTGATGCCGAGCTTGGCCATGAGGGTCTTCCGTATAGCTCATGAATTTTACGTCACGGAGACGATTGTTCTTAGCACGCCGTGTAGCCGAATTATTTCCCTGAAAAACAAATTTGCTACATGTGAAGCATCATCGGTCTTATGGCACGGAATGAAATGTGCCATTTTAGAAAAGCGATCCACGACTACAAATATGGAATCATGACCATGTTTAGATCTAGGCAAGCCTAATACAAAGTCCATGCTAATGTCCGACCAAGGTGCATGAGGAATAGGCAATGGCATATAAAGACCAAAGGGGTTGGACTTAGACTTAGCTTGGATACATGTAGTGCATCGTTGAACGTGGCGCTCCACGTCGCGCTTCATCTTTGGCCAAAAGTAGTGAGTGGAGAGCATGTCATATGTCTTGTCACGGCCAAAGTGACCCATAAGGCCTCCACCATGGGACTCTTGAAGAAGCAAAAGTTGGAGAGACGATTTCGGAATGCAAAGCTTGTTTTGTTTGAAAAGAAAACCCTTATGCAAATAGAAATCATCAATCCCTTTGTCTATTTAACATTGGGCAAATATTGGTCCAAAGAAAGAGTCGGACGCGTACAAAGATTTGATGTCCTCAAGACCCAAGACATTGACTTCGAGTCGTGTAAGAAGGCTTGTGTTTTTGCGAGACAAGGCGTCCTGATGCAGCCCGTCCTCCGACCGCTACTACATCTACTCCCACGAGCTACCCAAGTGGACCCATGACTCGCGCCCGAGCCAAACTCCTTCAAACTAAGGTGAACTCGCTCCTCTCCTTGTGTGACTTCGACACCCCTTTGGATGGCTTGCTACTTCACACGCAAACTCTGTGCATCATCAGTGCAAGAAGCCACCGATCACGCCAGACGCAGCGGTATTACCGGATGGGACGACCGTACTACCGCTCAAGCGGTCCACCGCCTCCTACCGCCGCCACAGAAGCACTACTCCACGCCCCTAAAGCGGTACTACCGTCCTGCAACTGTACTACCGGTGGCAGATTACCACCCGCCACTCGCCACAAACGCCTCCGACGGAAGCTCCAGGCCCTCAAGCGGTACTACCGCTCCGGAAGCGGTACTACCGGTTACTACCGGTTGCCGGACCGGTACTACCTGTCCTGCCTGACCCTGATCACCTAAGTTCGGCCCTGTGCCTTGTAACCCAACCTATCATTTATCTCTTCATTCCGAAACTACCCCTGTTTTGTGGCTGGACTATATATAGCCCCCACCCTCTATTGTAAACGCTTAGACTTGGATAATAATAGATATTAAGGAAACCCTTTGAGGACTTATATCTATTGGTCTCATGATCCTACCAAGGAGCACCGGATTATCCACCCCCTCTTGGATCTTGCCTAGTGCGTTCAAGTTGTGCAAGGCCTTGGGTTCTCGGTTTCTCGCCCCCAAGTCGTCAAGGTCTCACCAAGCACCTCATCCCCCGTCGTTGGCATGGAGAGCGAGCTTCGCCCAACACCGATCCTAGGGATTATGTTGGACCGGTTGCCACCGGCGTGAGGAGTAGGCGTGTATCGTGTTTTGGTGTGTGTGTGTTCGTGGTTTTCATCGTCTTCTCCCGATTTCATACCCGACCACCTCTTTCCCCCTCGTTGCTCGTGGAATTCGTGAAAGATCGGGCCAACCCCAGGGTTACCCCATAACATATTGGTATCAAGAGCACGGTTGATCACGAATTTTCCCCAATTTTTCTTTTATCCGCCTTAAAAACGAAAATCCTACCAAAAAGAGCCCCAATTTGCCTTGGATCGATCTCGATTTGGTGAGTTTTCGGTTTTGGTCCATAGATCTGTTGCTTTGGGAGTCGATCTATAGCCCCTGTTGTTTCTAGCTCAGCCTTTTCGTCAATTTTTCAACGAATTTGAGGTCTTTGGCAAGTTCACCTCGTTCCAGTTCGTGTACAAGATCGCCGGCAGGTAAGCGGTACTACTTAGTGACCGTACTACCGGTAGTACAAGCGGTACTACCGCTCATTACGGTTACTATCAGTACTACCGCTCGCCACTAACCGTGCTTTCTTCCCTTTGACGCCTCGATTTCGTTCGCTGACCTTTTCCCATCTCGCTTGTTCGTGTTTCGCGTGTTTGTCGCCATTTTCACAACAGCTTCCGCATCAACGTCTTCCCGCGCTCAACGACACCGCGACACTCGAACATCATACCCCACCAACGGTTGCAAGTCGTCATCTATACCAAAGGTATAACTTGCACCACCTTGACAGCCCCATATCTTCCTTTGTGTGTATCGATCCTATGAGAGCAACACCTTTTGTGTTTGTCTAAGCATTGTGCACTTGCCTTCGGAAAAGTGAGAGTGTGAGGCCAAATACAAAAGCTAACATAGTAGCATAGCAAGGGAGAAAAAGAAAAGAAAAAGAATCAAAAAAAAAACAAGGAAAAGAAAAAGTTAGAATAGGAAGTTACATAGTCTCCCAATACATAGAGAATACCAAGCTTGTAAGCCAAGAAAGAGAGAAGAAAGAGCGCACCGAGGCAAGTGCACAAATCAATTGCTTATCCTCTTTTGGCAAACGAGTTGTGGTCTCTCCTTGTGTTGGCACGACAACTGAGCGTAGTCTTCGTTAGGACCTTTTGTGCTCATTTTCATAGTCGTGCTGGCCCTTTTTTCCACGTGTGTTTTCCGTGTTTTTGTAGATCGTATCCTTTTTTGCTTTCGATCTTTGGTTCTTTACCACGTAGGACAATAACCTTTTGCTTGGATCGTTTCGTTTGGTTTTCAACAACCCTAACCTTCCACCAAAAGCCTTTGAGAGTTTCTTGCCATTTCACTTTGCACGCTTTTCGCTCATTTGTGTGGCAATTGGTTTGACATAATCTCCAAGGTGAGGTAAAAGGCGAACTCTCCACACCCTTTCTCTCCATATACAACCATTGTTGGCTTTGCATCATGGACAGGCATGGAGAGCCATCCCAACCACCACCACCTCCGGAGGATGATAACCAATTCATGACAAGATGGGACCATTGGAAGATCCGTGGATAATTCAACTATTGTTGTGAAGCTCTCGAGCGGCGCCAAGATGAACAATTTAGCGAGGCCCATGTGGAATTCAAGAACATCGACAACCGCTTCGAAGAAGTCCGTGGCCAAATGCATGCCATGCAACACAACCTCGGTCATCAAAATGAAGCTCTTGGTCGTGCACTCGCCTCAACGGATGAGAAGCTCCAACACATCATCGATGGACTCGCAAGGACACGCTCGCGCGAATCAAGCTCATCTCGGCACTCCTCAAGTGAATCAAGTGCACCGCCACACGCTTCAAGGCACCGGATGGACCGTTCTTCAATCCATGAGCTCTTCGAGCGGTACCATCTCCGCCACGCCGCAACGCTGCTATGATGGTGACCTCTCCGCAAGACCTCCAAGGCACGAAGCGAACCGGCCACAACCAAGGGCACTGGTGATTCAACAAGAGCAACCTCGCATGAACCACCACGGCCATCGGCGTCGACATGCTCCTTCAACAACAAGTGAAGCTTTCGAAGAGGACGAACAAGATCATTGTCGACGTGAAGCACTCGAAGATCCCCCAATGCGTCATCATCGACATGAGCGTCCTCGTCGCCAACATGATGGTCATGACGAGCCTCCTCTACACCAAGAAGAAGAAGAGCAGCCCATGGCGCACGTGGCTCGACGTCCTCCTCGCCACAGGGCGCACGACAATGCTCCTCGACATCACCCACGACAAGAACAAGAGCAAGTTTCCCAAGATCGTCGTGAGGACCATCAACCTCCTCCTCGTCCTCAACCGAGACAACAAAACGAGCAAGCTCCCCAAGCTCGTCGTCAACAACAAATTCCACCACCAAACGCGGCACCTCAACAACCGCAAGAGCAACGCAACAATCACCAAGCAAGACATGAGAGCTCGGATGATGATGATGACCGCCAAAATCATGGCAACAGACGCAACCGGAACCGCAATGGAGAAGAAACTTTCGGCAAGCTCAAATTCACCATGCCAAAGTTCACCGGTTCCAATGAGCCCGAAGAATATCTCTCTTGGGAACTCAAGGTCGACAAGATCTTCCGCATGCACAACTATAGCAATGAGAAGATGATGGCCATGGCATCCCTCGAGTTTGATGAGTATGCCAACCTTTGGTGGGAACAAGTCCAACTCGCTCGCGAAGCAAAAGAAGAGCCTCCAATAGCAACTTGGCAAGATATGAAGGCTCATATGAGATCCCGCTTTGTTCCTTCACACTACACGCGTGACCTTTTCAACAAGCTTCAAACGCTTAGTCAAGGGACAAAGACCGTGGAAGATTACTTCAAGCAAATGGAGCTCAACATGATCCGTGCCAACATTAAAGAGCGAGATGAGCAAACAATGGCACGCTTCCTCAATGGCTTGAACCATCCTATCAAGCGCATCACCGAGTTCCAAAAGTACAACAACATGGTTGAGCTTGTGCACATCGCATCCAAGGCCGAGCGCCAAGTGCAAGAGGACATCAAGTACAACAAGCCAAAGACGTACTTCACCTACAAGCAAGCGCCAACCACTACTCCAACAACACCAAGTGGAAGCTCCCCAAGTACAACCAAGCTTCCCTTCAAGCCAACTCTCCCCCAAGGAAAACAGCCCCCAAGTGGCAGAAACACAAGGGATGATCAACCATTCAATGGTGAATGCTACAAGTGTGGAGGCAAAGGACACAAGTCCAATGCATGTGGAAACAAGAAAGTTTTGTTCATCCATGACAACGGCGATGAAGAATACTTGTGATGCAGCCCGTCCTCCGACCGCTACTACATCTACTCCCACGAGCTACCCAAATGGACCCATGACTCGCGCCCGAGCCAAGCTCCTTCAAACTAAGGTGAACTCGCTCCTCTCCTTGTGTGACTTCAACACCCCCTTGGATGGCTTGCTACTTCACACGCAAACTCTGTGCATCATCAGGTACGAAGAAGCCACCAGTCGCTGCCAGACGCAAGCGGTACTACCGGTTGGGACGACCGGTACTACCGCCCCCCCTACCGCTCGCCACAGGACGCCCCACTCCACGCCTCAGAAGCCAGCGGTACTACCGGTCCTACAACCGGTACTACCGGTGGCAGACTACCATCTCCTACTCGCCACGGACGCCCGACGGAAGCCCAGCCCTCAAGCGGTACTGCCTCGAAGCGGTACTACCGGTGACCACGGTACTACCGGGTTGCCGGACCATTACCGGTCCGCTGCACTCGATTGCTTCAGTTCGTGCCTTGTAACCCAACTTATAATTTATCTTTTCATTCAAACTACCCTGTTATGTGGCTGGACTATATATAGCCCCACCTCTATTGTAACCGCTTAGACTTGGATAATAATAGATATTAAGGAAACCCTTTGAGGACTTATATCTATTGGTCTCATGCTCCTACCAAGGAGCACCGGATTATCCACCCCTCTTGGATCTTGCCTAGTGCCTGTTGTACAAGGCCTTGGGTTCTCGGTTTCGCCCAAGTCGTCAAGGTCTCACCAAGCACCTCATCCCCGTTGTTGGCGTGGAGAGCGAGCTTACCAACACCGATCCTAGGGATTATGTTGGACCGTTGCCACCGGTGAGGAGTAGGCGGTATCGTGTTTTGGTGTGCGTGTGTTCGTGGTTTTCCATCGCCTCCCGATTTCAAACCCGACCACCTCTTCCCTCGCTCCTCGTGGAATTGTGGAAAGATCGGGCCAACCCTGTGGTTACCCCATAACATATTGGTATCAAGAGCACGGTTGATCACGAATTTCCTCCAAATTTTTCTTTTCTCCGCTTTAAAACGAAAATCCTACCAAAAGAGCCCAATTTGCCTTCGGATCGATCCTCGATTTGGTGAGTTTTTCGTGGTTTTGGTCCATAGATCTGTTGCTTTGGGAGTCGATCTATAGCCCTCTTGTTTCTAGCTCACCTTTCTTGCCCTTTTTCAACGAATTTGAGGTTTTGGCAAGTTCACCTCCAGTTCGTGCTTAAGCGGCATCGCCGGCATGTGCAGATTATCATTGTTAACCGGTACTACCGGTGTTGACCCATACTACCACCGGTACTACCGCCTGCTACTGCCGTACTACCGCCGCAGATCCGCCTGCCTCCCGCCTTTGACGCCTCGATTTCGCTCACGACTGTTCCACCTCGCTTGTTCGTGTTTCGTGTTTGTCGCCATTTTCACAACAGCTTCCAGATCAACGCTATCCCGCTACCAACGACACCGCGACACTCGAACATCTTTTCCCACCAACGGTGTAAGTCGTCAACAATACCAAAGGTATAACTTGCACCACCTTGTCAGCCCATATCTTAATTTGTGTGTATCTATCCTATGAGAGCAACTCATGTTGTGTTGTTCTAATCATTGTGCACTTGCCTTCGGAAAGTGAGAGTTTGACACCAAAAAAAAAAGATAACAAAGTAGAATAGCAAGGGAGAAAAAGAAAAAAAAATAAAAAAAAAAAAAAAAAATAAATAAAGAAGAAAAAGATACATAGTCCCCCAATACAAAGAGAATACCAAGCTTGTAAGCCAAGAAAGAGAGAAGAAAGAGGCCCGCAAGTGCACAAATCTATTGCTTACCCTTTTGGCAAACGAGTTGTGGTCTCTCCTTGTGTTGGCACGACAAATGAGCGTAGTCTTCGTTAGGACCTTTTGTGCTCATTTTCATAGTCGTATAACCCCGCTTTCTCCACGTGTGTTTCCGTGTTTTGTAGATCGTATCCTTTTGCTTTTGATCTTTGGTTCTTTACCACGAGGACAATAACCTTTTGCTTGGATCGCTTCGCTTGGTTTTCCACAACCCTTACCTTCCACCAAAAGCCTTTTCGAGTTTCTTGCCATTTCACTTTGCACGCTTTCGCTCATTTGTGTGGCAATTGGTTTGATATAATCTCCAAGGTGAGGTAAAAGGCTAACTCTCCACACCCTTTCTCCATATACAACCATTGTTGGCTTTGCATCATGGATGTGCATGGAGAGCCATCCCAACCACCACCACCTCCAGAGGATGATAACCAATTCATGACAAGATGGGACCATTGGAAGATCCGAGGAGAATTCAACTATCGCTAGAAGCTCTCGAGCGCCAAGATGAACAATTTAGCGAGGCCCGTGGAATTCAAGAACATCGACAACCGCTCAAGAAGTCCGGGCCAAATGCATGCCATGCAACACAACCTCGCATCAAATGAAGCTCTTGGCCGCACTCGCCTCAACGGATGAGAAGCTCCAACACATCATCGATGGACTCGCAAGGACACGCCGCGAATCAAGCTCATCTCGCACTCATCAAGTGAAACAAGTGCACCTCGCCGTTATGCTTCAAGGCACCGGATGGACCCGCTTTCAATCCATAAGCTCTTCGCAGTGGTACCATCTCCGCCACGCCGCGACATCAAGCTATGATGGTGACTCTCCGCAAGACCTCCAAGACGTGAAGCAAACCGACCACAACCAAGGGCACTGGTGATTCAACAAGAGCAACCTCGCATAGACCACGGCCATCGACGCCGACACGCCCTTCATCAACAAGTGAAACTTCCAAGAGGACGAACAAGATCATCGCCGACGTGAAGCACTCAAGATCCTCCAAGGCGCCATCATCGCCATGAGCGCCCTCGCCGCCAACATAATGGTCATGACGAGCCTCCCTACACCAAGAAGAAGAATAGCCCATGGCGATACGGCCGACGTCCTCCTCGCCACATAGCGCAAGCTAATGCTCCTCGCCATCAACCACGACAAGAGCAAGAGCAGCTACCCAAGCTCGTCGTGAGGACCATCAACCTCCTCGCCCGCATCCGCGACAAGAAAACGAGCACGCCCCAAGATCGTCACAACAACAAGTTCCTCCACCAAACGCTGCACCTCAACAACCACGCGAGCATCGCAACAATCACCAAGCAAGACATGAGAGCTCGGATGATGATGATGACCGCAAAATAATGGCAACCGACGCAACCGAACCGCAATGGAGAAGAAACTTTCGGCAAGCTCAAATTCACCATGCCCAAGTTCACCGGTTCCAATGAGCCCGAGGAATATCTCTTTGGGAACTCAAGGTCGACAAGATCTTCCGCATGCACAATTATAGCAATGAGAAGATGATGGCCATGGCATCCCTCGAGTTTGATGAGTATGCCAACCTTGGTGGAACAAGTCCAACTCGTCATGGCAAAAAGAAGAGCCCAATCGCCACTTGGCAAGATATGAAGGCTCATATGAGATCCCGCTTTGTTCCTTCACACTACACGCGGACCTCTTCAACAAGCTTCAAACGCTTAGTCAAGGGACAAAGACCGTGGAAGAGTACTTCAAGCAAATGGAGCTCAACATGATCCGTACAACATTGAAGAGCGAGATGAGCAAACAATGGCACGCTTCCTCAATGGTTTGAACCATCCCATCAAACGACACGAAGTTCCAAAAGTACAACAACATGGTTGAGCTTGTGCACATCGCATCCAAGGCCGAGCGCCAAGTGCAAGAGGACAACAAGTACAACAAGCCAAAGACGATTTCACCTACAAGCAAGCGCCAACCACTACTCCAACAACACCAAGTGGAAGCTCACCAAGTACAACCAAGCTTCCTTCAAGCCAACTATTCCCCAAGGAAAACAGCCCCAAGTGGCAAACAAACACGGATGATCAACCATTCAATGGTGAATGCTACAAGTGGAGGCAAAGGCACAAGTCCAATGCATGTGGAAACAAAAGTTTTGTTCATCCACGACACGGCGATGAAGAATACTTGAGTGAAGAAGAGTTTGATGCAAGGGTCAAGGAAGCCATGGCAAGGCAACACTTGGAAGAGGACCAAGAACTTCTTGTGTGTGAGCATGACGCAAGTCCATCGCCAGGGTCACAAGGGTCTTGACTACTCAAGCCAATGAAAATGAAGACCAACGCCGAACATCTTCCAAACTCGCGGCTTCATCAATGGGAAGTCCATCAAAGTTGTCCTCGATGGAGGAAGTTGCCACAACCTCGCAAGCACGGAATTGTGTGAGAAACTCAATCTCGCCCTTCACCCACATAGACACCCCTACCATATCCAATGGCTAAGTGACCAAGGATCCGTAAGATCAAGCACACCGTCTCGGTGACGCTCTCCATTGGACACTACACGGACACGGTGGAATGTGACGTGGTTCCAATGACGGTTTGTCACATGTTGCTCTAAGGCCGTGGCAATATGACAAGTGTGCTTTGCATAATGGTCACTCAAACACCTACACTTTCAAATGGCTTGATAAAACTTGTGTGTTGCAACCAATGACTCCTAGCCAAATAATTGCGACAATGCAAAGGCTTTAGCGAGGGCTAATACGCAAAAACACCTTGTGACAAGAGTGGTGAGCGAGAGAACCACACCATAGTGAGTGAGAGCTACAAGCCAAACTCGAGCGAAAAACTAAGAGTGTTCTTCTAGCCACCAAAAGTGAGATGAGAGAAGTGAGGAACAACACATCCATCTTGCACTACGCCCTCGTATGCAAGGGACTAGCGCAAGGAACTAATGACTTGACAAATATTCCTCCTTCTTTGATGGCTTTTGCAGGAATTCCAAGATGTATTCCCCAAGAGCTTCCTCATGGCCTTCCTCCCTTCGTGGAATCGAGCACCAGATCGACCTCATACCCGCCAAGACCGCTACTAAACTGCAGATCGCACAAACCCGAAGAGACAAAGGAGATCGAGCGCCAAATCAACCAACTCGCTCCAAAGGTTTGATCCAAGTAAGCACTAGCCCAAGCGCCTCCGTGATCCTAGTCCCAAAACGGATGATACGCTATATATGCATGGACTGTCGTCCAATCAATGCTATCACCGTGCGTTATCGACATCCTATACCGCGTCTTGATGACATGCTTGATGAGTTATGTGGAGCCACTATGTTTTCGAAAATTGATCTTCGTAGTGGCTACCATCAAATTCGCATGGTCAAGGTGATGAGGAAAACGCCTTCAAGACCAAGCTTGGTCTCTATGAATGGTTGGTTATGCCTTTGGCTTATCCAATGCCCCATCTACCTTCATGCGCCTCATGAACCATATTTTGCGGTCACTCATTGGAAAGAGTGTAGTTGTTTACTTTGATGACATTCTTGTCTATAGCAAGTCACTAGAGGAGCATGTTACTCATGTTAAGGAGGTCTTACAAATCCTTCGTCATGAAAAGCTTTATGCTAACCTCCCAAGTGCACTTTTGCAAGAGACAAGCTGATTTTCCTTGGTTTTGTCGTGTCTTCTAATGGCATTGAAGTTGATGTATCAAAAGTCAGGGACATACGAGATTGGCCCACCCTACAAATGTTAGTGAACTTCGTAGTTTTCATGGCTTTTACCGTCGCTTGTGAAAGATTTTTCCACTATTGCTTGCCCCTCAACGAATCGACCAAGAAGAATGTCACGCTCGCTTGGGGAAAAGCACAACAAAAGGCTTTTGATGAGCTCAAAAGGAGGCTCACCAAGCACCACTTCTTGCATTGCCGGATTTCACAAAACCTTTGAGATTGAATGTGACGCTAGTGGTATTGGCATTGGTGGCGCCCTTATGCAAAATGGGCGCCCTATTGCTTACCATAGTGAGAAACTTGATGGCGCACCTCAATTATCCCATTTATGACAAAGAACTTTTGCCTTGGTTCGTGTTCTTCAAGTGTGGCAACACTATCTTTGGCCCAAAGAATTTATAATCCATTCGACCATGAGTCGTTGAAGTACCTTAAGGGTCAAGCCAACTTGAGTAAAAGGCACGCAAAGTTGGTTGAGTTTATGGAGTCTTTTCCTTACATTGTAAAATACAAGAAGGGCAAAGAAAATGTGGTGGCGACGCTTTGTCTCAAGAAACCACAAGCCTCCTTACACGACTCAAGTCAATGTTTTGGGTCTTGAGGACATCAAATCTTTGTACGCGTCCATTCTTTCTTTGGACCAATATTTGCACAATGTTCAATAAACAAAGGGCTTGACGATTTCTATTTGCACAAGGGTTTCTTTTCAAACAAAACAAGCTTTGCATTCCAAATCCTCTCTCCAACTTTTGCTTCTTCAAGAGTCCCATGGTGGAGGCCTTATGGGTCACTTTGGCCGTGACAAGACATATGACATGCTCTCCACTCACTACTTTTGGCCAAAGATGAAGCGTGACGTGAGCGCCACGCTCAACGATGCACTACATGTATCCAAGCTAAGTCTAAGTCCAACCCTTTGGTCTTTATATGCCATTACCTATTCCTCATGCACCTTGGCTGACATTAGCATGGACTTTGTACTAGGATTGCCTAGATCTAAACATGGTCACGATTCCATATTTGTAGTCGTGGATCGCTTTTCAAAATGGCACTTCATTCCGCCATAAGACCGATGATGCTTCACATGTCGCAAATTTGTTTTTCAGAAATAATTCGCTACACGGCGTACTTAACAATCGCCTCCGACCGTGACGTAAAATTCATGAGCTACTTCGAAGACCCTCATGGCCAAGCTCTCGCATCAAGCTCCTCTTCTCGTCGCCGCATCCTCAAACCGATGGACAAACCGAGGTAGTCAATCAAGTCTTGGCACACTTCTCCGGTGTTGATAAAGAAGAACCTTAAAGACCGAGGAATGCATTCCACACGCCGAAGTTCGCTTACAACCGCCAAGCACTCCACCACCATGAGGAGCCCGTTCATGATCGCTATGGATTCGAGCCTCTCACCGCGCCGATATCCTTCCACTTCCACTTCATGAACGTGCCAATATGGACGTTGTCAAGCGTGCCCAAGCAATGATGAAACTCCATGAAGACACACGAGCTACTATCGAGCAACAAGTCCTTCGCCAAGCATCAAGGCTAAACAAGACCAAGAAAGAGATGATCTTTGATGAGGGCGACCTTGTATGGATTCACTTGAGTAAAGACCGTTTTCCCAAGGAACGAGACTCCAAGCTAAAGCCACGAGGCGACGGACCATTCAAGGTGCTAAAAAGGATAAACAACAACGCCTATGTGATCGATATACCAACATCGAAGTATCTTGTGAGCTCGACATTCAATGTCAAGGACCTCACCCTACCATGGCGAAGAGGAAGTTAGACGGTTGAAGAGTCGAGGACGACTCTTTCCAAGGGGGAGCCGATGCAGCCCGGCTCCGACCGCTACTACATCTACTCCCACGAGCTACCCAAATGGACCCATGACTCGCTCGAGCCAAGCTCCTTCAAACTAAGGTGAACTCGCCTCTCCTTGTGTGACTTCAACACCCCTTGGATGGCTTGCTACTTCACGCAAACTCAGGCATCATCGTACGAGGAAGCCACCGGCCGCAGACGCAAGCGGTACTACGGTTGGGGACCGGACTACTCCAAGCGGTCCCACCGCCTCCCCTACCGCCGCCACAGACGCCCCACTCCACGCCTCGAAGCCCGCGGTACTACTGTCCTACAACCGTACTACCGTGGCCAGATTACCGCGCCTCCTACCGCCGCCATCGACGCCCGACGGAAGCCCCAGCCCTCAAGCGGTACTACTGCCTCGAAGCGGTACACTGGTGACCACCGGTACTACTTGCCGGACTCGGTACTACCGGTCCCGCTGCACTCGATTGCTTCAGCCGCCTCGTGCCTTGTAACCCAACTTATAATTTATCTTTTCATTCCGAACTACTCATATGTGGACTATATATAGCCCCACCTCTATTGTAACCGCTTAGACTTGGATAATAATAGATATTAAGGAAACCCTTTGAGGACTTATATCTATTGGTCTCATGCTCCTACCAAGGAGCACCGGATTATCCACCCCCTCTTGGATCTTGCCTAGTGCCTGTTGTACAAGGCCTTGGGTTCTCGGTTCCGCCCCAAGTCGTCAAGGTCTCACCAAGCACCTCATCCCCGTTGTTGGCGTGGAGAGCGAGCCGCCCAACACCGATCCTAGGGATTATGTTGGACCGTTGCCACCGGCGTGAGGAGTAGGCGCGTGTTTGTTTTGGTGTGCGTGTGTTCGTGGTTTTCCATCGCCTTCCCCGATTTCAAACCCGACCACCTCTCTTCCCCTCGTTCCTCGTGGAATTCGTGAAAGATCGGGCCAACCCCAGGGTTACCCCATAACAACTTGAGTGAAGAAGAGTTTGATGCAAGGGTCAAGGAAGCCATGGCAAGGCAACACTTGGAAGAGGACCAAGAACTTCTTGTGTGTGAGCATGACGCAAGTCCATCGCTTGTGGTCACAAGGGTTTTGACTACCCAAGCCAATGAAAGTGAAGACCAACGCTCGAACATCTTCCAAACTCGTGCCGGCATCAATGGGAAATCCATCAAGGTTATCATCGATGGAGGGAGTTGCCACAACCTCGCAAGTACGGAATTATGTGAGAAACTCAACCTCACCCTTCATCCACATAGACAACCCTACCATATCCAATGGCTAAGTGACCAAGGATCCGTCAAGATCAAGCACACCGTCTCGGTGACGTTCTCCATTGGGCACTACAAGGACACGGTGGAATGTGACGTGGTTCCAATGACGGTTTGTCACATGTTGCTCTAAGGCCGTGGCAATATGACAAGTGTGCTTTGCATAATGGTCACTCAAACACTTACACTTTCAAATGGCTTGATAAAACTTGTGTGTTGCAACCAATGACTCCTAGCCAAATAATTGGACAATGCAAAGGCTTTAGCGAGGCGCACAAAAACACCTTGTGAGAAGAGTGGTGAGCAAGAGAACCACACCATAGTGAGTGAGAGCTACAAGCCAAACTCGAGTGGAAAAACTAAGAGTGTTCTTATTGCCACCAAAAGTGAGATGAGAGAAGTGCGAACAACCCATCCATCTTGCACTACGCCCTCGTATGCAAGGGACTAGCGCAAGGAACTAATGACTTGACAAATATTCCTCCTTCTTTGATGGCTGTTTTGCAGAATTCCAAGATGTATTTTCCAAGAGCTTCCTCATGGCCTTCCTCCTCTTCGTGGAATCGAGCACCGTGATCGACCTCATACCCGCGCACCGCTACCAAACCTGCTACCAGACGCACAAACCCTAAGAGACAAAGGAGATCGAGGCCAAATCAACCAACTCGCTCCAAAGGTTTGATCCAAGTAAGCACTAGCCCAAGCGTGGTTCCCGTGATCCTAGTCCCGAAACGGATGATACGTTATGTTATGCATGGACCGCCATTCAATCAATGTTATCACCGTGCGTTATCGACATCCTATACCGCCTTGATGACATGCTTGATGAGTTATGTGGAGCCACTATATTTTCGAAAATTGATCTTCGTAGTGGCTACCATCAAATTAGCATGGTCAAGGTGATGAGTGGAAAGCCGCCTTCAAGACCAAGCTTGGTCTCTATGAATGGTTGGTTATGCCTTTTGGCTTATCCAATGCCCCATCTACCTTCATGCGCCTCATGAACCATATTTTGCGATCTCTCATTGGAAAGAGTGTAGTTGTTTACTTTGATGACATTCTTGTCTATAGCAAGTCACTAGAGGAGCATGTTACTCATGTTAAGGAGGTCTTACAAATCCTTCGTCATGAAAAGCTTTATGCTAACCTTCCCAAGTGCACTTTTGCAAGAGACAAGCTGATTTTCCTTGGTTTTGTTGTGTCTTCTAATGGCATTGAAGTTGATGTCTCAAAAGTCAAGGACATACGAGATTGGCCCACCCCTACAAATGTTAGTGAACTTCGTAGTTTTCACGGGTTGGCTGGCTTTTACCGTCGCTTTGTGAAAGATTTTCCACAATTGCTTGCCCCTCAACGAATTGACCAAGAAGAATGTCACGTTTCGTTTGGGGAAAAGAACAACAAAAGGCTTTTGATGAGCTCAAAAAGAGGCTCACCGAAGCACCACTTCTTGCATTGCCGGATTTCACAAAAACCTTTGAGATTGAATGTGACGCCAGTGGTATTGGCATTGGTGGCGTCCTTATGCAAAATGGGCGTCCTATTGCTTACCATAGTGAGAAACTTGATGGCGCACGCCTCAATTATCCCATTTATGACAAAGAACTTTTTGCCTTGGTTCGTGTTCTTCAAGTGTGGCAACACTATCCTTGGCCCAAAGAATTTATCATCCATTCCGACCATGAGTCGTTGAAGTACCTTAAGGGCCAAGCCAACTTGAGTAAAAGGCACGCAAAGTGGGTTGAGTTTATGGAGTCTTTTCCTTACATTGTAAAATACAAGAAGGGCAAAGAAAATGTGGTGGCGGACGCCTTGTCTCGCAAAACCACAACCTTCTTACACGACTCGAAGTCAATGTTTTGGGTCTTGAGGACATCAAATCTTTGTACGCGTCCGATTCTTTCTTTGGACCAATATTTGCACAATGTTCAATAGACAAAGGGATTGATGATTTATATTTGCATAAGGGTTTTCTTTTCAAAAAAAACAAGCTTTGCATTCCGAAATCGTCTCTCCAACTTTTGCTTCTTCAAGAGTCCCATGGTGGAGGCCTTATGGGTCACTTTCGCCGTGACAAGACATATGACATGCTCTCCACTCACTACTTTTGGCCAAAGATGAAGCGCGACGTGGAGCGCCACGTTCAACGATGCACTACATGTATCCAAGCTAAGTCTAAGTCCAACCCCTTTGGTCTTTATATGCCATAGCCTATTCCTCATGCACCTTGGTCGGACATTAGCATGGACTTTGTATTAGGCTTGCCTAGATCTAAACATGGTCACGATTCCATATTTGTAGTCGTGGATCGCTTTTCTAAAATGGCACATTTCATTCCGTGCCATAAGACCGATGATGCTTCACATGTAGCAAATTTGTTTTTCGTGGAAATAATTCGCTACACGGCGTGTTAAGAACAATCGCTCTCCGTGACGTAAAATTCATGAGCTACTCGAAGACCCTCATGGCCAAGCTTTCAAGCTCCTCTTCTTCGTCCGCCAGCATCCGCAAACCGATGGACAAACCGAGGTAGTCAATCGAAGTCTTGGCACACTTATCCGGGTGTTGATAAAGAAGAACATTAAAGACTAGGAGGAATGCATTCCACACGCCGAGTTCGCCTACAACCGCGCCAAGCACTCCACCACCATGCGGAGCCCGTTCATGATCGTCTATGGCTTCGAGCCTCTCACCGCGCTCGATATCCTTCCACTTCCACTTCATGAACGTGCCAATATGGACGTTGTCAAGCGTGCCCAAGCAATGATGAAACTCCATGAAGACACACGAGCTACTATCGAGCAACAAGTCCTTCGCCAAGCATCAAGGCTAAACAAGACCAAGAAAGAGATGATCTTTGATGAGGGCGACCTTGTATGGATACACTTGAGTAAAGACCGCTTCCCCAAGGAACGCGACTCCAAGCTAAAGCCACGAGGCGATGGACCATTCAAGGTGCTAGAGAGGATAAACAACAACGCCTATGTGATCGATATACCAACATCGAAGTATCTCGTGAGCTCGACATTCAATGTCAAGGACCTCTCACCCTACCATGGCGAAGAGGAAGTGGTGACGGTTGAAGAGTCGAGGACGACTCTTTCCCAAGGGGGGGAGCTGATGCAGCCCGTCCTCCGACCGCTACTACATCTACTCCCACGAGCTACCCAAGTGGACCCATGACTCGCTTCGAGCCAAACTCCTTCAAACTAAGGTGAACTCGCTCCTCTCCTTGTGTGACTTGACACCCCTTTGGATGGCTTGCTACTTCACACGCAAACTCAGGCATCATCAGTGAAGAAGCCACCGCCAGACGCATAGCGTACTACCAGATGGGACGGCAGTACTACCTCTCCAAGCGGTCCTACCGCCTCCCTCCGCCGCCACAGAAGCACTACTCCACGCCTGCAGCAAGCGGTACTACTGGTCCAAGAATCGGTACTACCGGTGGCAGATTACCGCCCACCGCTCGCCACAGACGCCTCGACGGAAGCTCCAGGCCTCAAGCGGTACTACCGCTCGAGCGGTACTACAGGATTACTACCGTCACGGACTGTACTACCGGGTCCCGCCTCGACCTCGATCACCTAAGTTCGGCTGGCCTTGTAACCCAACCTATCATTTATCTCTTCATTCCGAACTATCCCTGTTTGTGGCTGGACTATATATAGCCCCCACCCTCTATTGTAAACGGTAGACTTGGATAATACTAGATATTAAGGAAACCCTTTGAGGACTTATATCTATTGGTCTCATGCTCCTAACAAGGAGCACCGGATTATCCACCCCCCTCTTGGATATTGCCTAGTGCGTTCAAGTTGTACAAGGCCTTGGGTTCGCCCCAAGTCGTCAAGGTCTCACCAAGCACCTCATCCCCGTTGTTGGCGTGAGAGAGTCATTCAACACCAATCCTAGGGATTATGTTGGACCGTTGCCACCGGCGTTAGGAGTAGGCGTGTATCGTGTTTTGTGTGTGTGTGTTCGGTTTTCATCGCCTTCTCCCGATTTCATACCCTACCACCTCTTTCCCCCTCGTTGCTCGTGGAATTCGTTAAAGATCGGGCCAACCCCAGGGTTACCCCCATAACACGTCCGCCACCACATTTTCTTTGCCCTTCTTGTATTTTACAATGTAAGGAAAAGACTCCATAAACTCAACCCATTTTGTGTGTCTTTTACTCAAGTTGGCTTGGCCCTTAAGATACTTCAACGACTCATGGTCGGAATGGATGATAAATTCTTTGGGCCAAAGATAGTGTTGCCACACTTGAAGAACACGAACCAAGTGATGGAGGGGTTAACCTCTTGGGTGCCCGATCTTCACGGATCTCGTGGTCAAATCGATGGGAAAGCGAGGGGAAAGGGAGAAGGTAGCGGAAGCGAACACACACCTCGCAAAGAACACGATGAACACACGCAAAACTCACACGATACAAGGCCGATTGCTCCCGAACGGCGGCCACCGGTCCAATAGAATCCTCGCAAGGAAAGATCGGTCAACGTGCTCCCTCAAATCCACATCGGAGAGGGAAGAACACCTTGAGGAGGGTCTTGACGACTTGGGGGCGAGAAACCGAGAACCCAAGGCCTTGTTCAACGATGGATGCGTGATGCAAAGTCCAATCGAGGTTGGTGACGATAGTCGGTCCCTTGGTCAAGGGGATGAGGCAAAACTAGAGATTCCACAATGGGGTTTTTAGTCTATCATCTATGCCTAAGGGATACATGAGGGGTGGGGGCTCTATTTATAGGCCACCACTAAACAAGGGTAGTTTGGGAATAAACTAGGCGAATAGGTAAGTAAGGAATACATGGGTCAGGCTCAACAAAGTGCAGTGAGCACACATAACAGGTAGTACCGTCCAAGAATCGTAGTACCCTGTCATCGTAGTACCGCCCGGAGCGGTAGTACCGCTTATGGTCTTGGAGCATCCGTTGGAGCCGCCAAGTCGAAGCAGGAGGGGCGGTAGTACTGACCGGTAGTACGTTCACGACAACCGTAGTACCGCTTGGACTGGCAGCTATCGACTGCCTTCTTCCGTCTCCTCTTCCAAGCCTCCGCCTTGTTGGGCTTGATGTTCCGGCTTCCTCCTTGCCTCCGCATCGTCGGTGTGAACCTATCATGCATATGTGACGGAGTATGAAGTAGCATACCATTCAATAGGGCAGGAAGGGGGCTCGCATAGAGGAACGGATTCACCTTTGGAGTCCATGACGACTTGGCGTAAGTTGGGGACCTTGATGTAGTAACGACCGTAGGTCGGGCTGCATCATCTCCCCTCCCTTCAAAAAGAGTCGTCCTCGACTCTCCATGTTCATCACGAAGTAGAAGAGGTCGAAGGACATCCTTGATCCTGGGGTTCACCATATAGTCGTCCTCAGGAAGATTGACTTGAAAACACTTCAATGTTCCTTCACCTTCCATGAAGCCTACAAAGCTCATGACAAAAGCGAAGCAACACTCAAAGGGTAGCCAATTCATGAAGATTATAGCATGAGTCCTCAAGTACAAGGAAGTCACCTTATCTTGTAGATATAGCTCAAAGAAGTGTAGCCATAGGGAACTCTTCGGTTCTTCTTGTCAACATATAGTCCATAGAGGTTGACGTGTATGCATTTGTACCTTCATACAACAAAGACCAAGCAACATATGTTTGTGTGTGATAGAGGAGCATGTCATTTGTGGCATGTCCATTCTTGTTCACAACACGATTAGCACAACTCAAGTATAGCAAACGGGATGCATATGCATGGTCAATGTGCATGGAAAATGTTTGAACATCATCCAAATGTGGAAACTCAAAACCTCCATATAACATAGAATTGGGGCATTCAAAGCATTGGATCCAAATTTCAAACAACATCTTTGATGCAAGAATAGGAGAATTTGGCAAAAACACACAAGGAAGAATGTCCAAAGAAACATCATTATGTGTGCAAACCAACCATTGGAAAGAGAAATTGTTCAACATGTTGGATGTCACACACAAATCATCAAAATCAAATTTCATGGTAATATGAGTATCCCAAGCGGAAGCCAAAGTAACGTGTTTGCAAACAAACGAAATGAAAGAGCAAGTGGTCCTTATGTTTGTTGCAACAACAAGACGAGATTCTTGGAAGTTTTCATGACAATACATGCTCTTCATGGAATTGCGGTTGCACACAAAACATCGGAAAGAGAAAATGTTCAACATTTTTGTTGCAACACACAAAACATCATTATCCAAAAGCAAAGAAACATGAATGTCACAAGGTGAGATAATACCATCAACATGCTTGCAATCAAACCATAGGAAAGAGCAATTTGCCAACATGAAAGATGCAAAGCATGCAAAAGGTATCAGAGCTGGGTTCGATCTTGAACTCACTTGTGGGATGCTCTCAAGAGCTCTTTTTGTCAACTCGTGCTCAACCGAGGTTGACATGATAATGCGGTACCTACACACATCATACACAAAGGGAGAATGTGTGTGCATGGTAGAGATACACATCATCCATCATGACGTATCTCTTCTTGTGCACATCACCATTAATGTCAATCAAGTATGAAAGTGATGCATGATGAGTATGCAAGTGGGGAACATGCTTATCATGGCCATCATCAAAATCTCCAAAATTGAGAAAGCTATGGGGCCATCTCATTATAACGCATATGATCAATATTGTTGGAAGCAAAACAAGTGAAATAGCAAGCACTCATCTTATCGCAAGCAACGGGAGAAATTGAATGACTAGCATGACAAGGCAAGTCCAAAGCAATTGGAGGATACACACAAGATGCATAGCATGGCATGTTTATGGCAATGATATCGCAATCAAACAATTCCACATGATCAATATTAAGCAAAGGCAAAGCATCACATGGGAATATGGATGAAGCATAAGTCATGTCACAAGTATCATCCATAGCATGCATATCCTCACAATTCATCATGTCCACTAGTGGGATCATGGCATCATCAACACCCTTATTGTTACCTTGGCCATACCTCTCATATGAAGTGGGTGTTGTGGAAGTAGTGGCCTCCTTGCGGACGACTTCGTTTTCTTGATGTAGCCATGTCATAGCATCATCTTTGTGCACCATGTACATCTTCTCCAATTGAGGCATCATTGCTTCATGGCTTGGCGCTTCTTCATTCATGGAACCTAGCACAACACAAGAGAACACACTAGAGGTAGAAGGTGAGTTGTTAGAAATCGAAATGGTCTCACTTGACCTATCAACTACCACTCTCAACTCACTAGGAGTATCACTCATGCCCTCCAAGTGGAAGCACTCAATCTCACATAAGGTGGAGTCACTCATCTCACTCTTGTTCTCACTCAAGTGGGCTAAGTGGCTCTCATACTCACATGGGATTGGTACCACATCATCACTCAAGCATATGGGGGTAGGCTCGGTTTCCTCAACTCCATGTGCCTCCTTTGGTGAAGGGAAGATCCCATGCTCACCATTCTTGACCTTGTCGCCTCCAAGGTTGGATGCCATAAGATGGGCATCATTTCTCTCCTCCATGGTCGAAGGGAAAATCCCATGCTCGACCGTCTTGTGTCCATCTCGTAGTAGTGGTGGAGGTAGGCTCATGCTATCCAACTTGGCGAAGTAGGCGTCTACATTTTCCTCGTTCGCGAGGTCGTAGAAGTCAAGCGTCGGCTTTGAAGCTTGATGGCGTGGAGGAAGGCTTGCTCTTGGTGCCATTATGGTGGTGGCACGAGTAGTTGAAGGTGCCCTATGATGGTGTCGACGGAGGTCATTGGCGTGCCTTGTCGATGGTTGATGTAGGTGGCGCACTTGGTCGTCCACATGACACTCGCGACGATGATCATTTGCCTTGGCACTCTTCTTGTGCTTGTGGTGCCTTCTTGAGCTTGCTTGAGCATTATGGTTGGTGCTCATCTTGAATTCTTCGTCTTTATGGCGAAGATGCCTTTGACGATGTCTTGTATCCTCTTTATGGTGGCGATGCTCATGAGAGGATGTTTGTCGATGAAGAGTTTTGTTTCTTGGCGCCTCTTGATGCATATGATGTTTGGATGCCACTCTTGTTTGGATAGGAGTTGGAGCTTGGCGCCTTGGCGGTGATGAAGCTTGGTGCCTTGGAGATGGTAGAGCTTGACGCCTTGGAGGTGATGGAGCTTGGTGCCTTGGAGATGGTGGCGCTTGATTCCATCTAGGTGGTGGCACATGTCGCCTTGGAGGTGAATCATCGAAGTAGGTGGTGCCCTTTGGTGTGGCACGCTTGGCCTTGAAGGTCATGGAATCTTGATGATGCGCCTCCTCTTGCTTGCCGTAGTAGGCTTCCATCTCCACACGGTGGAGGAATTCTTCATGGCTCATGGAGGATCCATCAAAGTCGATGAAGTTCTCCGTGTCCTCCATGCTTGGCGAGGCGTCATCGATGTCGCACTCGAAGTCGTCCATGCTTGGGGAGTAGTTGTTGGTGTAGTACTCCATATCACCCAAGCATGTGGAGCCATTGTCGGTGTAGTGCTCCATAGGCTCCATGCATGAGGAGCCATTGTCGACGAGAGCTCCATGTCTTCCATGCATGTGGAGTCGTCAGAGGTGTAGTGCTCCCGGTCCTCAAAACATGCGGAGCCATTGCGGTGTTGTGCTCAATCATGTCCTCTATACTTGTGGAGTCGTAGTCATGGTGGCTCATCATGGATTCTTCATAGATATCATCCTCGGTTCCGGAGTCCCTAGACATGATGCACAAGACCAAGTGGTGTATATGGAAGTGGTAGTGGGAGTTAGGGATACAACGTCAAACCTTACTTTACCTTGGAAGATCGTATCGTGCAAGTGGCCACACTTGAGAGCAATAAACCAAGCAAAGTGAAGTTCACGCGGAACACCAAAACCAACTACGAACCAAAAAACACACACACACACAAGGCCTATGGTGGATAGGTATGGAAAGTGGAATGTCAAGAACCAATCCGAAATCAAGATGTTGTAATGGCAAGTAAAGAACCACAATGATCACAAAGTAAACAAGTTAATCCACAAGATAGGAAATATGTACAAGGAAACACACACGGTGGGATAAATGGGACTTGTGCGACGGAGAAAGTGAGCTAAGAACCAAATGATTACCTAGCGAAGACTATAAGCTCGTGTCACACAAGTACAAGGAGAGTCGCTAGTTCGATTGCACAAAATTGGTGGGCTACAAGATATGCACAATAAGTACCACCTATATGATGTTCATCGAGCTTGCGCTTCCTATTATATGAGGCACATGTATATCTCTTTCTTTTTCTTTTCTTTTTTCTATTTTTTTTCTATTTTTGTATAACTCTTTTTCTTTTTATTTCTTTTTCACTTGCCTCTTCCTTGTGCCAACAACTATACAAGATAACTATATGAGATAGCGCTCACAATGTTTGCTCGGAATCTACAAGGTATCAAATGTGCATAGCCCAAGCAATCATAAGAGGAACTAGTCTCAATAGGTGTTTGTTGCTCGCAAAGATAGTGGGGTTCACAAAGGAATGCAAGTTGGGAGAAGTCGCGGAATGTTTATACCTTTCGTCGACGATCTTCACCCTTTATTGTTGGATTCCGCCTTGCTCACGGAATTTGGATGGAGTAGATAGCATGAACCACGTGGATGATGATGTAGGGCTCCTTCTCCTCTTCGAAACGAGCTAAAGAACACCAAAATCCGAGTTCGTATGCAAAAGTTATGGCCAAAACGGTGAGAGGCTGAAACTGAACTTTCGCTTTTCTTCAGACGGGCGGTAGTACGATTTTGGTACCGCTGGGGTAGTATCAGATTTTTGGAGCGGTAGTACCGCTCGGGACAGAGAAAACCAGATCTGACGCGATTTGGCGAGTTTGGGGCGATTTGGGCGGAAAATCTTCAAGAAAAACACCAAATCAACGGGGGAAATCAAGGAATTAGGCTATGGGAACGCAAAGGAAGGTAGATCAACAAGTTTAGCAAGTAATCCACGGATCAAAACCTACCAAAACGCACTCAAATCATAGATCGATCCAAAACACGAATTGGGGCTATTTTTGGTGGAAATTTCGAATTTATGGGGAAAAGACCAAATCGATGAGAAATCTGTGGCAACCAAAAGCTGCTGATACCAGATGATGGAGGGGTTAACCTCTTGGGTGCCCGATCTTCACGGATCTCGTGGTCAAATCGATGGAAAAGCGAGGGGAAAGGGAGAAGGTAGCGGAAGCGAACACACACCTCGCGAAGAACACGATGAACACAAGCAAAACTCACACGATACAAGGCCGATTGCTCCCGAACGGCGGCCACCGGTCCGATAGAATCCTCGCAAGGAAAGATCGGTCAACGTGCTCCCTCAAATCCACATCGGAGAGGGAAGAACACCTTGAGGAGGGTCTTGACGACTTGGGGGCAAGAAACCGAGAACCCAAGGCCTTGTTCAACGATGGATGCGTGATGCAAAGTCCAATCGAGGTTGGTGACGATAGTCGGTCCCCTTGGTAAAGGGGATGAGGCAAAACTAGAGATTCCACAATGGGGGTTTTCTTTAGTCTATCATCTATGCCTAAGGGTTACATGAGGGGTGGGGGCTCTATTTATAGGCCAACCACATAAACAAGGGTAGTTTGGGAATAAACTAGGCGAATAGGTAAGTAGAGGGGGATACAAGGGCTGTGGCCCAACTAGTGCACGCAGGCACTGCCAGGAGCGGTAGTACCGGACTTGGTGTTATGGGGTAACCCTGGGGTTGGCCCGATCTTTCACGAATTCCACGAGGAACGAGGGGAAGAGAGGTGGTCGGGTATGAAATCGGGGAAGGCGATGAAAACCACGAACACACGCACACCAAAACACGATACACGCCTACTCCTCACGCCGGTGGCAACCGGTCCAACATAATCCCTAGGATCGGTGTTGGGCGAAGCTCGCTCTCCACGCCAACAACGGGGGATGAGGTGCTTGGTGAGACCTTGACGACTTGGGGGCGAGAAACCGAGAACCCAAGGCCTTGTACAACTTGAACGCACTAGGCAAGATCCAAGAGGGGGGTGGATAATCCGGTGCTCCTTGGTAGGAGCATGAGACCAATAGATATAAGTCCTCAAAGGGTTTCCTTAATATCTATTATTATCCAAGTCTAAACGCTTACAATGGAGGGTGGGGGCTATATAGTCCAGCCACAAAACAGGGTAGTTTCGAATGGAGAGATAAATGATAGGTTGGGTTACAAGGCACAGGTACGAACTTAGGTGATCGTGGTCAGGCAGATCGTAGTACCGGTCCCAAGCAACCGTAGTACCGGTGGTAACCTAGTACCGCTCGGAGCGGTAGTACCGCTGAGGGCCTGGAGCTTCCACGGAGGCGCCAAGTGGCGAGAGGAGGGGGTAGTAGTACCGTTGCAGGACCGATAGTACCGCTTGCTTCGGGCGAGTAGTGCTTCTGTGGCGGCGGGAGGAGGCGGTAGGACCGCTGAGCGGTAGTACTGCCTCAACCGGTAGTACCGCTATGCCCGGCAGCGGTGGTTTCTTCGCACTGATGATGCATGAGTTTGCGTGAAGTAGCAAGCCATCCAAGGGGTGTCAAGTCACACAAGGAGAGGAGCGAGTTCACCTTAGTTTGAAGGAGCTTGGCTCTGCACGAGTCATGGGTCCATTTGGGTAGCTCGTGGGAGTAGATGTAGTAGCGGTCGGAGGACGGCTGCATCAGCTCCCCTTGGGAAAGAGTCGTCCTCGACTCTTCAACCGTCACAACTTCCTCTTCGCCATGGTAGGGTGAGAGGTCCTTGACATTGAATGTCGAGCTCACAAGATACTTCGATGTTGGTATATCGATCACATAGGCGTTGTTGTTTATCCTTTTTAGCACCTTGAATGGTCCGTCGCCTCGTGGCTTTAGCTTGGAGTCGCGTTCCTTGGGGAAGCGGTTTTACTCAAGTGTATCCATACAAGGTCGCCCTCATCAAAGATCATCTCTTTCTTGGTCTTGTTTAGCCTTGATGCTTGGCGAAGGACTTGTTGCTCGATAGTAGCTCGTGTGTCTTCATGGAGTTTCATCATTGCTTGGGCACGCTTGACAACGTCCATATTGGCACGTTCATGAAGTGGAAGTGGAAGGATATCGAGCGCGGTGAGAGGCTCGAATCCATAGACGATCATGAACGGGCTCCTCATGGTGGTGGAGTGCTTGGCGCGGTTGTAGGCGAACTCGGCGTGTGGAATGCATTCCTCCCAGTCTTTAAGGTTCTTCTTTATCAACACCCGGAGAAGTGTGCCAAGACTTCGATTGACTACCTCGGTTTGTCCATCGGTTTGAGGATGCGAGGCGGACGAGAAGAGGAGCTTGATGCCGAGCTTGGCCATGAGGGTCTTCCAGAAGTAGCTCATGAATTTTACGTCACGGTCGGAGACGATTGTTCTTGGCACGCCGTGTAGCCGAATTATTTCCCTGAAAAACAAATTTGCGACATGTGAAGCATCATCGGTCTTATGGCACGGAATGAAATGTGCCATTTTTGAAAAGCGATCCACGACTACAAATATGGAATCGTGACCATGTTTAGATCTAGGCAAGCCTAATACAAAGTCCATGCTAATGTCCGACCAAGGTGCATGAGGAATAGGCAATGGCATATAAAGACCAAAGGGGTTGGACGTAGACTTAGCTTGGATACATGTAGTGCATCGTTGAACGTGGCGCTCCACGTCGCGCTTCATCTTTGGCCAAAAGTAGTGAGTGGAGAGCATGTCATATGTCTTGTCACGGCCAAAGTGACCCATAAGGCCTCCACCATGGGACTCTTGAAGAAGCAAAAGTTGGAGAGACGATTTGAATGCAAAGCTTGTTTTGTTTGAAAAGAAAACCCTTATGCAAATAGAAATCGTCAATCCTTTGTCTATTGAACATTGTGCAAATATTGGTCCAAAGAAAGAATCGGACGCATAAAGATTTGATGTCCTCAAGACCCAAAACATTGACTTGAGTCGTAAGAAGGCTTGTGGTTTTAGACGAGACAAGGCCCGCCACCACATTTTCTTTGCCCTTCTTGTATTTTACAATGTAAGGAAAAGACTCCATAAACTCAACCCACTTTATGCGTGCTTTTACTCAAGTTGGCTTGGCCCTTAAGGTACTTCAACGACTCATGGTCAATGGATTATAAATTCTTTGGGCCAAAGATAGTGTTGCCACACTTGAAGAACACGAACCAAGGCAAAAAGTTCTTTGTCATAAATGGGATAATTGAGGCGTCGCCATCAAGTTTCTCACTATGGTAAGCAATAGGACGCCCATTTTGCATAAGGACGCCACCAATGCCAATACCACTAGCGCCACATTCAATCTCAAAGGTTTTTGTGAAATCGCAATGCAAGAAGTGGTGCTTGGTGAGCCTCCTTTGAGCTCATCAAAAGCCTTTTGTTGTGCTTTTCCCCAAACGAACGTGACATTCTTCTTGGTCAATTCGTTGAGGGGGCAAGCAATTGTGGAAAAATCTTTCACAAAGCGACGGTAAAAGCCAGCCAACCCATGAAAACTACGAAGTTCACTAACATTTGTAGGCGTGGGCCAATCTCGTATGTCCTTGACTTTTGATACATCAACTTCAATGCCATTATAAGACACAACAAAACCAAGGAAAATCAGCTTGTCTCTTGCAAAAGTGCACTTGGGGAGGTTAGCATAAAGCTTTTCATGACGAAGGATTTGTAAGACCTCCTTAACATGAGTAACATGCTCCTCTAGTGACTTGCTATAGACAAGAATGTCATCAAAGTAAACAACTACACTCTTTCCAATGAGGGATCGCAAAATATGGTTCATGAGGCGCATGAAGGTAGATGGGGCATTGGATAAGCCAAAAGGCATAACCAACCATTCATAGAGACCAAGCTTGGTCTTGAAGGCGTTTTCCACTCATCACCTTCACCATGCGAATTTGATGGTAGCCACTACGAAGATCAATTTTCGAAAATATAGTGGCTCCACATAACTCATCAAGCATGTCATCAAGACGCGGTATAGGATGTCAATAACGCACGGTGATAGCATTGATTGACGACAGTCCATGCATAACCGCAACGTATCATCCATTTTTCGACTAGGATCACGGAACCGCTTGGGCTAGTGCTTACTTGGATCAAACCTTTGGAGACGAGTTGGTTGATTTGACGCTCGATCTCCTTTGTCTCTTCCGGGTTTGTGCGATACGCAGCGCGGTTTGGTAGTGGTGCGCCGGGTATGAGGTCGATACGGTGCTCGATTCCACGAAGAGGAGGAAGGCCATGAGGAAGCTCTTCGGGAAATACATCTTGGAATTCCTGCAAAACAGCCATCAAAGAAGGAGGAATATTTGTCAAGTCATTAGTTCCTTGCGCTAGTCCCTTGCATACGAGGACGTAGTGCAAGATGGATGGGTTGTTCCTCACTTCTCTCATCTCACTTTTGGTGGCAAGAAGAACACTCTTAGTTTTTCCACTCGAGTTTGGCTTGTAGCTCTCACTCACTATGGTGTGGTTCTCTCGCTCACCACTCTTCTCACAATGTGTTTTTGCGTATTGCGCCCTTGCTAAAGCCTTTGCATTGTCCGCAATTATTTGGCTAGGAGTCATTGGTTGCAACACACAAGTTTTATCAAGCCATTTGAAAGTGTAGGTGTTTGAGTGACCATTATGCAAAGCACACTTGTCATATTGCCACGGCCTTCCGAGCAACATGTGACAAACCGTCATTGTAACCACGTCACATTCCACCGTGTCCTTGTAGTGTCCAATGGAGAACGTCACCGAGACGGTGTGCTTGATCTTGACGGATCCTTGGTCACTTAGCCATTGGATATGGTAGGGGTGTCTATGTGGGTGAAGGGTGAGGTTGAGTTTCACACAATCCGTGCTTGCGAGGTTGTGGCAACTTCCTCCATCGATGACAACTTTGATTGACTTCCCATTGATGCCGCACGAGTTTGGAAGATGTTCGGCGTTGGTCTTCATTTTCATTGGCTTGGGTAGTCAAGACCCTTGTGACCACAAGCGATGGACTTGCGTCATGCTCACACACAAGAAGTTCTTGGTCCTCTTCCAAGTGTTGCCTTGCCATGGCTTCCTTGACCCTTGCATCAAACTCTTCTTCACTCAAGTATTCTTCATCGCCGTTGTCATGGATGAACAAAACTTTTTTGTTTCCACATGCATTGGACTTGTGCCTTTGCCTCCACACTTGTAGCATTCACCATTGAATGGTTGATCATCCCGTGTTTGTTTGCCACTTGGGGGCTGTTTTCCTTGGGGAATAGTTGGCTTGAAGGGAAGCTTGGTTGTACTTGGGGAGCTTCCACTTGGTGTTGTTGGAGTAGTGGTTGGCGCTTGCTTGTAGGTGAAGTACGTCTTTGGCTTGTTGTACTTGATGTCCTCTTGCACTTGGCGCTCGGCCTTGGATGCGATGTGCACAAGCTCAACCATGTTGTTGTACTTTTGGAACTCGGTGATGCGTTTGATGGGATGGTTCAAGCCATTGAGGAAGCGTGCCATTGTTTGCTCATCTCGCTCTTCAATGTTGGCACGGATCATGTTGAGCTCCATTTGCTTGAAGTACTCTTCCACGGTCTTTGTCCCTTGACTAAGCGTTTGAAGCTTGTTGAAGAGGTCACGCGTGTAGTGTGAAGGAACAAAGCGGGATCTCATATGAGCCTTGATATCTTGCCAAGTGGCGATTGGAGGCTCTTCTTTGCTTCATGAAAGAGTTGGACTTGTTCCCACCAAAGGTTGGCATACTCATCAAACTCGAGAGATGCCATGGCCATCATCTTCTCATTGCTATAATTGTGCATGCGGAAGATCTTGTCGACCTTGACTTCCCAAGAGAGATATTCCTCGGGCTCATTGGAACCGGTGAACTTGGGCATGGTGAATTTGAGCTTGCCGAAAGTTTCTTCTTCATTGCGGTTCCGGTTGCGTCGGTTGCCATTATTTTGACGGTCATCATCATCATCCGAGCTCTCATGTCTTGCTTGGTGATTGTTGCGATGCTCGCGTGGTTGTTGAGGTGCCTCGTTTGGTGGAGGAACTTGTTGTTGACGACGAGCTTGGGGAGCGTGCTCGTTTTCTTGTCGCGGATGCGGACGAGGAGGAGGTTGATGGTCCTCACGACGAGCTTGGGGAGCTTGCTCTTGCTCTTGTCGTGGTTGATGGCGAGTAGCATTAGCTTGCGCCATGTGGCGAGGAGGACGTCGAGCCGTATGCGCCATGGGCTGCTCTTCTTCTTGGTGTAGGGGAGGCTCGTCATGACCATTATGTTGGCGACGAGGATGCTCATGTCGATGATGACGCCTTGGAGGATCTTCGAGTGCTTCACGTCGACGATGATCTTGTTCGTCCTCTTCGGAAGTTTCACTTGTTGTTGAAGGAGCGTGTCGACGTCGATGGCCGTGGTGGTCTATGCGAGGTTGCTCTTGTTGAATCACCACTGCCCTTGGTTGTGGTCAGTTTGCTTCACGTCTTGGAGGTCTTGCGGAGAGGTCACCATCATAGCTTGATGTCGCGGCGTGACGTGGAGATGGTACCACTTGCGAAGAGCTTATGGATTGAAGAACGGGTCCATCCCGGTGCCTTGAAGCGTGACGGCGAGGTGCACTTGTTTCACTTGATGAGTGCCGAGATGAGCTTGATTCGCGCGAGCGTGTCCTTGCGAGTCCATCGATGATGTGTTGGAGCTTCTCATCCTTGCGAGTCCAAGAGCTTCATTTTGATGCCCGAGGTTGTGTTGCATGGCATGCATTTGGCCACGGACTTCTTCGAAGCGGTTGTCGATGTTCTTGAATTCCACACGGGCCTCGCTAAATTGTTCATCTTGGCGCCGCTCGAGAGCTTCACAACGATAGTTGAATTCTCCTCGGATCTTCCAATGGTCCCATCTTGTCATGAATTGGTTATCATCCTCTGGAGGTGGTGGTGGTTGGGATGGCTCTCCATGCCTGTCCATGATGCAAAGCCAACAATGGTTGTATATGGAGAGAAAGGGTGTGGAGAGTTAGCCTTTTACCTCACCTTGGAGATTATATCAAACCAATTGCCACACAAATGAGCGAAAAGCGTGCAAAATGAAATGGCAAGAAACTCTCAAAGGCTTTTGGTGGAAGGTAAGGGTTGTTGAAAACCAAACGAAACGATCCAAGCAAAAGGTTATTGTCTTACGTGGTAAAGAACCAAAGATCAAAAGCAAAAAGGATACGATCTACCAAAAACACGGAAAACACACACGTGGAGAAAACGGGGTTAGCACGACTATGAAAATGAGCACAAAAGGTCCTAACGAAGACTACGCTCGGCTGTCGTGCCAACACAAGGAGAGACCACAACTCGTTTGCCAAAAGAGGGTAAGCAATAGATTTGTGCACTTGCCATGAGCGCTTCTTTTCTTCTCTTCTTGGCTTACAAGCTTGGTATTCTCTTTGTATTGGGGACTATGTATCTTTTCTCTTTTCTTTTTTTTTTTGATTCTTTTCCTTTTCTCCCTTGCTATGCTACTATGGTAGCTTTTGTATTTGGCGTCATACTCTCACTTTCCAAGGCAAGTGCACAATGCTTAGACAAACACAAAATGAGTTGCTCTCATAGGATAGATACACACAAAGGAAGATATGGGGTGTCAAGGTGGTGCAAGTTATACCTTTGGTATTGTTGACGACTTGCAACCGCTGGGGAAGATGTTCGAGTGTCGCGTGTCGCTTGAGCGGGATGACGTTGATGCGAAGCTGTTGTGAAAATGGCGACAAACACGCCAAACACGAACAAGCGAGGTGGAAAAGGTCGAACGAAATCGAGGCGCCAAAGGGGCACGGGCAGAGGCGGTAGTACTGCTGGTAACAGGCGGTAGTGGGTGAGCGGTAGTACCGGTAGTACTAATCTAGCGGTAGTACCGCTTGCCCAGCCGGCACTGCCATGCTTAGGCCCGAACGAGGTGAACTTGCCAAAAACCTCAAATTCGTTGAAAATCTGACCGAAAGGCTGAGCTAGAAACAAGAGGGCTATAGATCGACTCCCAAAGCAACAGATCTATGGACCAAAACCACGAAAAACTCACCAAATCCAGAGATCGATCCGAAGGCAAATTGGGCTCTTTTTGGTAGGATTTTCGTTTTTAAGACGGATAAAAGAAAAAATTGGAGGAAATTCGTGATCAACCGTGCTCTTGATACCAATATGTTATGGGGTAACCCTGGGTTGGCCGATCTTTCACGAATTCCACGAGGAACGAGGGAAGAGAGGTGGTCGGTATGAAATCGGGAAGGCGATGAAAACCACGAACACACGCACACCAAAACACGATACACGCCTACTCCTCACGCCGGTGGCAACCGTCCAACATAATCCCTAGGATCGGTGTTGGGCAAGCTCGCCTCCACGCCAACAACGGGGATGAGGTGCTTGGTGAGACCTTGACGACTTGGGGGCGAAACCGAGAACCCAAGGCCTTGTACAACTTGAACGCACTAGGCAAGATCCAAGAGGGGGTGGATAATCCGTGCTCCTTGGTAGGAGCATGAGACTAATAGATATAAGTCCTCAAAGGGTTTCCTTAATATCTATTATTATACAAGTCTAAACGTTTACGATAGAGGGGGGGGGCTATATATAGTCCAGCCACAAAACAGGGGGAGGTTCGGAATAGAGAGATAAATGATAGGTTGGGTTACAAGGCACAGGGCGAACTTAGGTGATAAGGGTCGCAGACCGGTAGTACCGGCCGCAACCTAGTACCGGTGGTAACCGTAGTACCGGTGGTAACTTGAGTACCGCTCGAGCGGTAGTACCGCTGAGGGCCCGGAGCCTGGCCGGAGGGCGCTGGGCGGCGAAGGAGGGGGCTGGTAAGTACCAACCACTAGTACCCGTACCAGGACTGTAGTACCCGCTGCTTCCGGGCGAGAGTGTGCTGTCCTGAGGAGGCGGTAGGACCGCTTGGAGCGGTAGTACCGGTCGTCTCAACCGGTAGTACCGCTTGCGTCTGGCAGCGACTGGTGGTTTCTTCGTACCTGATGATGCACAGAGTTTGCGTGTGAAGTAGCAAGCCATCCAAGGGGGTGTCGAAGTCACACAAGGAGAGGAGCGAGTTCACCTTAGTTTGAAGGAGCTTGGCTCGGGCACGAGTCATGGGTCCATTTGGGTAGCTCGTGGGAGTAGATGTAGTAGCGGTCGGAGGACGAGCTGCATCACTTGGGACCTGTAGTACCGCTTGGTCCGGTAGTACCGCTCTAGGACCGGTAGTACCGCTTGAGGTCCTAGAGCGTCAGCTGGAGCCGTCAGTGGGGGAGCGGTAGTAAGGGGCGGTAGTACCGGGTCCGAATCCGGTAGTACCGCCGGAGACAGAGAGTATTTGGCTTCACATGCTGGGCGGTAGCAGGTGAGGCTGGCGGTAGTACCGGTCGCCAGGTCCGGTAGTACCGCTGGCGATAGAGAGCATTTGGCGATCTGTCTTATTCCGCCTCCTCTTCCAAGCCTCCGTCTTGTCGGGCTTGATGCTCCGGCCTTCCTCCCTTGCCTCCGTACTTGTCAATAGGAACCTATCATGCATATGTGACGGAGTATGAAGTAGCATACCATTCAATAGGGTAGGAAGGGGGCTCGCATAGAGGAACGGATTCACCTTTGGAGTCCATGACGACTTGGCGTAAGTTGGAGACCAAGATGTAGTAACGACCGTAGGTCGGGCTGCATCAGATCGTCAAGCCCGAACTCCACCAAATCGAATATCGCCATCTCATCGAAAGATCGGACACCTTTGCCCTATCACCAAACAAAACGATCCAAGCAAAAGGTTATTGTCCTACGTGGTAAATAACCAAAGATCAAAAGCAAAAGGATACGATCTACAAAAACACGGAAAACACACACGTCGAGAAAAAGGGGTTAGCACGACTATGAAAATGAGCACAAAAGGTCCTAACGAAGACTACGCTCGGTTGTCGTGCCAACACAAGGAGAGACCACAACTCGTTTGCCAAAAGAGGGTAAGCAATAGATTTGTGCACTCGCTTCGGTGCGCTCTTTCTTCTCTCTTTCTTGGCTTACAAGCTTGGTATTCTCTATGTATTGGGGAGACTATGTATCTTTCTATTTTATCTTTTTTTTATTCTTTCTCTTTTTCTCCCTTGCTATGCTACCATGTTAGCTTTTGTATTTGGCCTCACACTCTCACTTTCCGAAGGCAAGTGCACAATGCTTAGACAAACACAAAATGAGTTGCTCTCATAGGATAGATACACACAAAGGAAGATATGGGTCATCAAGGTGGTGCAAGTTATACCTTTGGTATTGTTGACGACTTGCAACCGTTGGTGGGGGAAGATGTTCGAGTGTCGCGGTGTCGTTGAGCGCGGTATGACGTTGATGCGGAAGCTGTTGTGAAAATGGCGACAAACACGCGAAACACGAACAAGCGAGGTGGAAAAGGTCAGCGAATGAAAACGAGGCGTCAAAGGGCAGGAGGCACGGCCAGTGGCGAGCGGTAGTACCGCTTGCGACAACCGGTAGTACCGGTAGTACCTGCTTGTACTACCGGTAGTACCGTTACTATGTAGTACCGCTTGCACAGCCGGTAGTACCGCTTTGGCACATGACCAACGCGATGATCTTTCCAAAACCTCAAATTGTGGAAATCTGACCGAAAGGCTGGTCTAGGAACAACAGGGGCTATAGATCGACTCCCAAAGCAGCAGATCTATGGACCAAAACCACGAAAAACTCACCAAATCCAGAGATCGATCCGAAGGCAAATTGGGGCTCTTTTTGGTAGGATTTTCGATTTTAAGGCGGATAAAAGAAAAATTGGGGGGAAATTCGTGATCAACCGTGCTCTTGATACCAATATGTTAAGGGGGTAACCCTGGGGTTGGCCCGATCTTTCACGAATTCGACGAGAAACGAGGGGGAAAGAGGTGGTCGGGGATGAAATCGGGGAAGGCGATGAAAACCACGAACACACACACACTCCAAAACACGATACACGCCTACTCCTCACGCCGGTGGCAACCGGTCTAACATAATCCCTAGGATCGGTGTTGGGCGAAGCTCGCTCTCCATGCCAACAACGGGGGATGAGGTGCTTGGTGAGATCTTGACGACTTGGGGGCGAGAAACCGAGAACCCAAGGCCTTGTACAACTTGAACGCACTAGGCAAGATCCAAGAGGGGGGTGGATAATCCGGTGCTCCTTGGTAGGAGCATGAGACCAATAGATATAAGTTCCTCAAAGGGTTTCCTTAATATCTATTATTATCCAAGTCTAAGCGTTTACAATAGAGGGTGGGGGCTATATAGTCTAGCCACAAATCGTGGGTAGTTTCGAATGAAAAGGTAAATTATAGGTTGGGTTACAAGGCACAGGCAATCGAGGCGATCAGGTCTGCAGACCGTAGTACCGGCCCCAAGAACCTAGTACCGGTGGTAACCGTAGTACCGCTTGAGGGCCTGGAGCTCTGGGAGGCGCCTGTGGCGAAGTAGGGCCGGTAGTATCGGCCACCGGTAGTACCGGTTACAGGACCGGTAGTACCGCTTGCTTCTGGGGCGTGGAGTGGTGCTTCCTGTGGCGAGCGGTAGGAGGAGGCGGTAGGGACCGCTTGGAGCGGTAGTACCGGTCGTCCCAACTGGTAGTACCGCTTGTGTCTGGCAGCGACTGGTGGCTTCTTCGTACCTGATGATGCACAGAGTTTGCGTGTGAAGTAGCAAGCCATCCAAGGGTGTGTCTAAGTCACACAAGGAGAGGAGCGAGATCACCTTAGTTTGAAGGAGTTTGGCTCGGGCGCGAGTCATGGGTCCACTTGGGTAGCTCGTGGGAGTAGATGTAGTAGCGGTCGTAGGACGGGCTGCATCATATATGGTCCAATCTGAAATTCCACACGCACCATGTAGCTGACCTTCATCTCTCCATTATCACTCAGCCACTGAATATAATATGGATTGGGGTGCGGTAAATACTTCAGTTTCAGCTTTGCACAAAGCTCTTTACTAGCCAAATTGTGACAGCTACCACCATCAACTATCACTTTGCACGCCTTGCCAGGACCAACAACAGCCTTTGTTTGGAACAAATTGCATCGCTGACTTTCAGAGCTAGGCGTAACATTCAGGACTTTCTGTGAGCAAACAATGGTGGGATAGTGAGTCGCATATGCATCAATAGGACCATCACTGGAATAACCTTCATCATCCAAAGCTTCAGACTCAGGATCAGCATCATCACAAGTTTCATACTCGTTGTCCTCATTAATCAGCATCACTTTCTTGTTAGGACAATCCTTCCTAAGATGACCCAAGCCACCACATGTGTGACAAGCCATGTCCCGGTTCCGTGCGGTAGATGAAGATGAACCAGTACCACTAGCTGCAGGTTGTGCTATTTTCTTTGCATTCCAAACAACAGTATCTGACCTGTTCGATGACGAAGCACGAAAACCTGAATTGGTACTTTGCGGGGGTACGCTACCAGCCGGTCGAGGTGTGAAATGACCACTAGCTGGAGAAGAACGAGCTTTATATTTGGCTTCTTCAGCCAACTGAGCTTCAGCTTCACGTGCATGATGTAATAGATCATCCATATCATGATATTGGTGATGCCGAACAATGCGCTTGATATTATATGTCAAACCTGAGAGGAAACGCTGCAAGGTTTGTTCAGACTCTTCACGTACTCTAGCACGCTACATAATCAACTCCATCTCCTGATAATAATCATCAACACTCTTCGTGCCTTGCTTCAAATTCTGCAGTTTATCATAGAGAGAACGAATGTAGTTGCGCGGAATAAATCTGTCACACATCACTTGCTTCATAGTTCTCCATGTAATAATTGGGGGGTCACCTTCTTCTTTCCTTGTACGCACAAGATTATCCCACCAACGCAAAGCATACCCATCAAATTCAGAAGATGCTAACTTGATTTTTCTATCCTCGGTGTATTCATGCAAACGCCATAATTTCTCTATCTTCAGCTCCCATATAAGATACTCTTCAACATCATTAGAGCCCTCAAACTTGGGAAGAGAAAATTTGGTTTCCTAGCCCATCCTCTTGAACCTCGTGATTAGCAACATGAGGACGCACAAGAAGGAGCAAAGCCACGGCCATGAGGTATATCACCTCTTCCTCTATTGCCATGGCTGCAGGATGTGCGCAAGGAGCAAGTGCATCATCATCAAAATTTCCATGATTGTCACCATGAATACTTGCATCACCCTCTTCCTCCTCGCCAGCTTTGTTGTTGATTGTCAAGATCAACAGTTGCTTGCAACGTAGTCACAGCTCGTGTTAAATCAGTGAGAGAACGCTGAATTGCAGTCATGGTGTCTTGAGTGGTGGCAGCCGTTTCTTTTGCCTCTTTAAGTTCTAAATCAATAACATGCACATCTTCGTGTATATTAGTAACAACAACATCTATCTGACGTGTCAAGTGATCTCGCAAGGCTTCATATTCATTCCAATGCACCACAGCAGTAGGATCCTTTTTCATCTGCACATTAACACTCTCAGACATGATTAGTAGGTTAGTGCAAACAAAAATAGGTGTATGGTGGAACTCTCACAACTCACTCGAAACTGAAAGAAAACAATGTATCTTACCGTTCCAAAGTGAATTAGGATAGCTTACCAACTTGTATGAGCAGAACGTGCATGGATGTGACGAAGCGAATACCGAGGGAAAGATTATCACACGACAACTAGGGGTATGTAGTGGAGCTTGGTATGGATACCTAACAACACCAATTCAGAAATCCTAGTGCTGACCGTATGACAAATACCCATGGAAACACACACAGTGGAGATAAATGGGGCAATTGCAACTCTAAAAAGGAGCTCAAAATTAAGGTATATCGGAGTAATGATCGTGTTGCCATGCACAAGGAGAGACGCTAGCAATGACTCAACAAAACGGGCACCAGATTGCTAAACTAAGCAGCCCGAAGAGCACTAAGCATGCTAGTCTCCTATGATAGTTCTAGACACCAAGAAAGGCGTACTAAGGCTCACAAATATAGGAACGCTATGTGGACTCAGTAACAAAAAATAAAAAAAATAAAAAAAATAAAAAATTTTGACCTGAAAAATGGTCTCTGCCACGGCAGAAAAACGGCCCAAAATCCTGCCGCGGCAGGACTGGGAGGCTCACATACGACCACAGACTGGTCCGAGGTCTGGCGAGAGACACGGCGCTCGTTTTTTTTTTGCTTGGTCGCTCAGCCTTCATGTAGGACCACAGAAGTTTCTGAGGTTGAGCGAGAGGAGCGGCCGCGAGAGATTTTTTTTTCTTTCACGTAAGAGGCGCACATACAGATTGATATTTTTCTTTTCTTTTAAACACGATCGGATCTACACTTTGATAAAATAAGGAAGATTAGATGTCCAGAAACAGTCTAATAGGACAAATCTAATAGATCTAAGATGATAGAAATCTGATAGAACACGACGAACTATCTAGAAACAGTTTAAAACTCCGATTATGAGACAAACTTTGACGAAAACTAGACAAAAACTAGACAAAAACTATGACTTAGATTTAGAAGAAAGGCTACACAAAAAGACTACGATCAGCAACTAGAACTCACGAACGGTGTTATCTAGGCTATGGCAATACACTATGAACCCTAATATTTTTGTGTGGCTTTTTCTGTATAGGACTAAAACAACTAATCTATGGGGATAAATTGCTCACCAAGTAAACCTGAGAATCTGATACCAAGATGATAAGGGGTGGCCCGATCTTCTCGTTGAGCACGTCGTAGATGATGATGGAGGGAATGGTGATAAATTGTGGGATCTTTGTGAATCACCTACTGTTCCCATTGCCAATGCAATGATCTCAACCCGATGGTATTCGAACTTCACACACTTGCGTAGTCATGGACCACGAAGCGGTTTGTAATCTACCAATTCCCAATGGAACAGCAGAAAACACGAAGACTTTTAGTAGCAAACTCCAGATCGAATCAAAGTGGAGGTATGGTAGATATTCCTGATAGAATCAAAGAGGAACATATAATTTCAGATGAATGCTTGCAGCAGTTCAACGAAACAAGTATTGGTTTAATCTAAACGTGGTCTAACCCTAATTGCGACGGCTGCTAGGGTATATATGAGGGCTGGGGCGTCCTCCCTCATAATTGGGCCTAAAAACAACCATAACTTGGCCCAAACTGACTCGGTTCGACTCAAACTGATACATACCGACCCATAGATGGATTCAGTCTAATTGGCACGCAGGCCAAACGTCGTGGAACACCTCAAACATGTATTTCTGGGTGCTCCTCATCCCTTTCTTGATCATATGTGATTTCCTCATTGTCTCCTAGTGCGCCTGCCTCCCTCTCCTCCCTCGCGCACTTGCTGATATTGGAAATCAGTGCTTGTTCTTCCTGTTGCAAATCTCCTTCTTCTCCACGTGCAACGCTTGTGTTATCAACAAACCTGATCATACAAAGATGCATAGACTTAGGCAGTATAAAGTTCTCATCAATTAAAATATCAGATTCAATTAAGAGTGAATTCACCTGTTGGCTTAGTAGCTTTGCACGTGCCCTTGTCATTGGTCCAATTCTGATTTCATTGGACTTGTCTTGTGCAACAGCATCATCATCATCATTGGGAGATAATGGTAAAGGACTAGAGATATCCTCATCAGTGATACAAAAAGAAATAAAAAAAGAGAAAAAGAAACAAATATACATGTGCCTCATAGAATAGGAAGCGCAAGCTCGATGAACATCAATTTTGTGCAATCGAACTAGCGTCTATCCTTGTACTTGTGTGACACGAGCTTATAGTCTTCGCTAGGTAATCTGTTAGGGGGTAACCCTGGTGTTGGCCCGATCTTTCACGAATTCCACGAGAAACAAGGGGAAAGGGGTGGTCGAGGGATGAAATCGAGGGAAGCGATGAAAACCACGAACACACATGATGCAGCCCGTCCTACGGACGCACCTCCATCTACAACACCTAGTCCCCCAAGTGGACCAATGACTCGCGCCCGTGCCAAGCTCCTACAAGCCAAGGTTAACTCGCTCCTTTCCTCATGTGATTTTGGCCTACCTTTGGATGGCTTGCTACTTCATGCATCTACGTTGTGTATCCTCAGATATGAAGCAACACCACCATACCAAGCCACCAAGGAAGCAGGGCCAGGAGAAGAAGTTGCTGGAGCTCTGCACACCGGAGTCTCCGGTGTAGACCGGAGTCTCCGGACCTTCCTCCGGTCCAGACCGGAGACTCAAGCCCGGGATAGCCAGAAGCCCCCTCCGGAGACGGGTCCGGAGATTGACCGGAGTCTCCTGCCTAGACCGGAGTCTCCGGACCGACCGACGCCAGGCATGTTAAAGCCTTTTGGGCCTGGCCCATGTAACCCCCAATTTCGCCCAAACATCCAGTTTTATTCCAGAACTACCCCTGTTTATGTGGTTGGCCTATATATAGCCCCACCCCTCATATGTAAACCCTAGACTTGGATAATGATAGATTAAGATACCCCTTGTGGATCCTTTAATCTATTGGTCTCATGCTCCTACCAAGGAGCACCTATTGTCCACCCTCCTCTTGGATCTTGCCTAGTGCGTTCAAGTTGTACAAGGCCTTGGGTTCTCGGTTTCTCGCCCCCAAGTCGTCAAGATCTCACCAAGCACCTCGTCCCCCGTTGTTGGCGTGGAGAGAGAGCTTCGCCCAACACCGATCCTAGGGATTATGTTGGACCGGTTGCCACCGGCGTGAGGGATCGGCGTGTATCGTGTTTGTGCGCGTGAGTTCATCGGGGTCTTTGCGTGCGTGTGTTCGTGGATTTCGTTCCCTCTTCCTCTCCCACCGCTTTACCCTCGATCCCGCGGAGATTCGTGAAAGATCGGGCCACCCCAAGGGGTTAACCCCGTAACATCTTGGTATCAAGAGCAAGGTTGATCACGAATGTCCCCCCAATTTTTCTTCTATCCACCATAAATTCGAAAATTTCCCAAAAAACAGCCCCAATTTGCCTTTGGATCGATCTGTCGTTTTGGAGTGTTTTTGGTGGTTTTGATCCGACCAAATCTTGTCTAAGGTGTTGGCTCAGCTTTTGCCTGCGTTTCCCAGCCCAATTTTGGCCAAATTTCCGCGGATTTGAGGACTCTAGGCGTGGATTTCCGCTCAAGAACACGAGCAGACATCCCACACCGGAGTCTCCGGCCTACACACCGGAGTCTCCGGTCTACACCGGAGTCTCCGGCCCGAGACCGGAGTCTCCGGCCCTGGACGCCTGTTTTTGCCCATTTTTCCTCTTTTCTGCATTGGCTAATCTATCCACTTGTTGTTTGTGTTCCGTGTGCGTGTCACCAACTGACTGATAGCTTCCGCAACATCGCCGCGCTCTTCGACACCACGGACCCCAAACTCTTCCCCGCTCCATCGACACAAGATCATCACCATCAACTAAGGTATAGCTTGTGTCAACCCTTGTAGCCATATCTTCCTTTGTGTGTACCTATCCTATGAGAGCAACTCATTTTGTGTTTGTCTAAGCATTGTGCACTTGCCATTGGAAAGTGAGAGTGTGAGGGCAAATACAAAAGTTAACATAGTAGCATAGCAAGGGCGAAAAAGAGAAAGAATAAAAAAAAGAGATAAAGAAAAAAAATAGAAAGATACATAGTCTCCCAATCCAAAGAGAGCATCAAGCTTGTAAGCAAAAGAGAGAGGAAGAAGCGCGCCAAGGCAAGTGCACAAATCCGTTGCTTACCCTCTTTTGGCAAACGAGTTGTGGTCTCTCCTTGCGTTGGCACGACACCCGAGCGTAGTCGTCGTTAGGCCATTTCGTGCTCACTTTCATAGTCGTGCTAACCCCATTTTTCTCCACGCGTGCGTGTAGTCGTAGGTTCTCGTCACCTTTTGAGTTGACCATTTCCTTTTGACTTGCGTCTTGTTGGATCTTCTCCACTTTTGACTATCCTTTGCGTTCGGTTGGTTCTTTGGCTTTCCCACAATCCTACCCATCCACCAAAAGCTTTTGAGAGTTGTAGCTCCTTTGTGTGTGAGTTTCTTGGCCATTTCACTTTGCACGCTGTTCGCTCCTTTGTGTGGCAATTGGTTTGATATAATCTCCAAGGTGAGGTAAAAGGCTAACTCTACACACCTTTACTCTCCATATACAACCCTTGTCGGCTTTGCATCATGGACAGGAATGGCGAGCCGTCCCAACCACCACCACCACCTACGGAGGACGACAATCCATACATGACAAGATGGTACCATTGGAAGGTTCGAGGAGAACTCAACCACTGCTAGAAGCCCTTGAGCGGCGCCAAGATGAACAATTTAGCGAAGCCCGAGTGGAGTTCAAGAACATGGACCACAGCTTCGAAGAAGTCCGTGGCCAAATGCATGCCATGCAACACAACCTCGGTCATCAAAATGAAGCGCTTGGTCGTGCACTCGCCTCAACGGATGAGAAGCTTCAACGCCTCATTGATGGACTAGCAAGGCCACGCTCGCGCGAATCAAGCTCATCTCGGCACTCCTCAAGTGAATCAAGTGCACCTCGCCGTCACGCTTCAAGGCACCGGGATGGACCCGTTGTTACGGGGTAACCCTGGGGTTGGCCCGATCTTTCACGAATTCCACGAGCAACGAGGTGGAAAGAGGTGGTCGGGTGTGAAATCGGGCGAAGGCGATGAAAACCACGAACACACACACACCAAAACACGATACACGCCTACTCCTCACGCCGGTGGCAACCGGTCCAACATAATCCCTAGGATCGGTGTTGGGGCGAAGCTCGCTCTCCACGCCAACAACGGGGGATGAGGTGCTTGGTGAGACCTTGACGACTTGGGGGCGAGAAACCGGGAACCCAAGGCCTTGTACAACTTGAACGCACTAGGCAAGATCCAAGAGGGGGGTGGATAATCCGGTGCTCCTTGGTAGGAGCATGAGACCAATAGATACAAGTCCTCAAAGGGGTTCCTTAATATCTATTATTATCCAAGTCTAAACGTTTACAATAGAGGGTGGGGGCTATATATAGTCCAGCCACAAAACAGGGGTAGTTTCGGAATGGAGAGATAAAAGATAGGTTGGGTTACAAGGCACAGGGCCGAACTCAAAGCGCAAGGGTCGGCAGACCGGTACCGGTCCCAGAATCGGTAGTACCGGTGGTAACCTAGTACCGCTCGAGCGTAGTACCGCTTGAGGGCCGGAGCTTGGCCGGAGGCGCCGATGGCGGTGTAGGAGGGGCGGTAGTACGGCTACTGTAGTACCGTGATGTGGACCGTAGTACCGCCATGCGTCTGGGGCATGGGGTAGTGCTTCCTGGCGGCGGTAGGAGGAGGCGGTAGGTCCTTGGAGCGGTAGTAGTCGTCCCAACCGTAGTACCGCTTATGCGTCTGGCGATCGTGGCTTCTTCTGCACTGATGATGCATGAGTTTGCGTGTGAAGTAGCAAGCCATCCAAGGGGGTGTCGAAGTCACATAAGGAGAGGAGCGAGTTCACCTTAGTTTGAAGGAGCTTGGCTCGGGCACGAGTCATGGGTCCATTTGGGTAGCTCGTGGGAGTAGATGTAGTAGCGGTCGGAGGACGGGCTGCATCACCCGTTCTTCAATCAATGAGCTCTTCGCAAGCGGTACCATCTCCGCGATACGCCGCAACGTCAAGCTATGATGGTGACCTCTCCGCAAGACCTCCACGACGTGAATCGAACCGGCCACAACCAAGGGCACTTGTGATTCAACAAGAGCAACCTCACATGGACCACCAAGGCCATCGCCGTCGACATGTCCCTTCAACAACAAGTGAAGCATCCGAAGAGGACGAACAAGCTCACCATCGACGTGTAGCACTCGAAGACCCTCCAAGGCGTCATCGACATGATCCCACGCCGCAACATGATGGGCATGACGAGCCTCCTCCACATCAAGAAGAAAGAGAACAGCTGATGGCGCATGCGGCTTGACGTCCTCCTCGCCACATGGCGCAAGATAATGCTCCTCGGCATCAACCTCGACAAGAACAAGAGCAAGCTCCCCAAGCTCGCCGTGAGGACCAACAACCTCCTCCTCGTCCTCAACCGCGACAACAACAAGAGCAAGCGCCCCAAGCTCGTCATCCAAACCAAGTTCCACCACCAAACGCGGCACCTCAACAACCGCAAGAACAACGCCACCATCAACAAGAAAGACATGAGAGCTCGGATAATGAAGATGGCCGCCAAAATCATGGCAACCGTCGCAACCGGAACCGAAATGAGGAAGAAACTTTCGGCAAGCTCAAGTTCACCATGCCCAAGTTCACCGGTTCCAATGATCCCGAAGAATACCTCTCATGGGAACTCAAGGTTGACAAGATCTTTCGCATGCACAACTTTAGCAATGAGAAGATGATGGCCATGGCATCCCTCGAGTTTGATGAATATGCCAACCTTTGGTGGGAACAAGTCCAACTCGCCCGTGAATCAAAAGAAGAGCCTCCAATCTCAACTTGGCAAGATATGAAGGCTCATATGAGATCCCGCTTTGTTCCTTCACACTACACGCGTGACCTCTTCAACAAGCTTCAAACGCTTAGTCAAGGAACAAAGACCGTGGAAGAGTACTTCAAGCAAATGGAGCTCAACATGATCCGTTCCAACATTGAAGAGCGTGATGAGCAAACAATGGAACGTTTCCTCAATGGCTTGAACCATCCCATCAAGCGCATCACCGAGTTCCAAAGGTACAACAACATGGTTGAGCTTGTGCACATTGCATCAAAGGTCGAACGTCAAGTACAAGAGGACATCAAGTTCAACAAGCCAAGGACATACTTCACATACAAGCAAGCTCCAACCACTACTCCGACAACACCAAGTGGAAGCTCCTCAAATACCACCAAGCTTCCCTTCAAGCCAACACTTCCTCAAGGAAAACCGCCCCCAAGTGGCAAGTACACAAGAGATGAACAACCATTCAATGGTGAGTGCTACAAGTGTGGAGGCAAAGGACACAAGTCAGCCGCATGTGGAAACAAGAAAGTTTTGTTCATCCATGACAACGGCGATGAAGAATACTTGAGTGAAGATGAGTTTGATGCAAGGGTAAAGGAAGCCACGGCAAGGCAACATTTGGAAGAGGACCAAGAGCTACTCATGTGTGAGCATGACGCAAGTCCATCGCTTGTGGTCACAAGGGTCTTAACTACTCAAGCCAATGAGAATGAAGACCAACGATCAAACATCTTCCAAACTCGTGCCGGTATCAATGGGAGGTCCATCAAAGTTTTCATCGATGGAGGGAGTTGCCACAATCTTGCAAGCACAGAATTGTGTGAGAAAATCAACCTCACCCTCCATCCGCATAAACACCCCTACCATATCCAATGGCTAAGTGACCAAGGATCCATCAAGATCAAGCACACCGTCTCGGTAACGTTCTCAATTGGACCATACAAGGACACGGTGGAATGTGACGTGGTCCCAATGACGGTTTGCCATATGCTGCTAGGAAGGCCGTGGCAATTTGACAACCGTGCCTTGCATAATGGTCACTCAAACACTTATACCTTCAAATGGCTTGAAAAAACTTGTGTGTTGCAACCAATGACTCCTAGCCAAATAATTGCGGATAATGCAAAGGCTTTAGCGAGGGCGCAATACACAAATACATCTTGTGAGAAGAGTGGTGAGCGAGAGAACCACACTATAGTGAGTGAGTGCCACAAGCCAAACTCGAGTGGAAAAACTAGGAGTGTTCTTCTTGCCACCAAAAGTGAGATGAGAGAAGTGCGGAACAACCCATCCATTTTGCACTATGTCCTTGTATGCAAGGGACTAGCGCAAGGAACTAATGACTTGACAAATGTTCCTCCTTTGATGGCTGTTTTGCAGGAATTCCAAGATGTATTTCAAGAGCTTCCTCATGGAATACCTCTTCGTGGAATCGAGCACCGCATCGACCTCATACCCGCCCCACTTCCAAACCGCAGTGTATCGCATTGAACCCTAAGAGACGAAGGAGATAGAACGACAAATCAACCAACTCGTCTCCAAAGGTTTGATCCAAGTAAGCACTAGTCCTAGCGCTGTTCCTGTGATTCTAGTCCCAAAAACGGATGATACGTTGCGGTTATGCATGGACTGCCGTCCAATCAATGCCATCACCGTGCGTTATCGACATCCTATACCGCGTCTTGGTGACATGCTTCATGAGTTATGTGGAGCCACTATATTTTCGAAAATTGATCTTCGTAGTGGTTACCATCAAATTCGCATGGCTGAAGGTGATGAGTGGAAAACCGCCTTCAAGACCAAGCTTGGTCTCTATGAATGGTTGGTTATGCCTTTTGGATTATCAAATGCTCCATCTACCTTCATGCGCCTCATGAACCATATTTTGCGATCTCTCATTGGGAAGAGTGTAGTTGTTTACTTTGATGACATCCTTGTCTATAGCAAGTCACTAGAGGAGCATGTTACTCATGTTAAGGAGGTCCATCAAATCCTTCGTCATGAAAAGCTTTACGCTAATCTCCCAAAGTGCACTTTTGCAAAAGACAAGCTGATTTTCCTTGGTTTTGTTGTGTCTTCCAATGGCATTGAAGTTGATGTCTCAAAAGTCAAAGACATACGAGATTGGCCCATCCCTACAAATGTTAGTGAACTTCGAAGTTTTCATGGGTTGGCTGGCTTTTACCGTCGCTTTGTGAAAGACTTTTCTACCATTGCTTGCCCCCTCAACGAATTGACCAAAAAAAATGTCACGTTCGTTTGGGGAAAAGCACAACAAAAGGCTTTTGATGAGCTCAAAAAGAGGCTCACCGAAGCACCACTTCTTGCATTACTGGATTTCACAAAAACCTTTGAGATTGAATGTGACGCTAGTGGTATGGGCATTGGTGGCGTCCTTATGCAAAATGGGCGTCCTATTGCTTACCATAGTGAGAAACTTGATGGCGCACGCCTCAACTATCCCATTTATGACAAAGAACTTTTTGCCTTGGTTCGAGTCCTTCAAGTGTGGCAACACTATCTTTGGCCCAAAGAATTTATCATCCATTCCGACCATGAGTCGTTGAAGTATCTTAAGGGCCAAGCCAACTTGAGTAAAAGGCACGCAAAATGGGTTGAGTTCATGGAGTCGTTTACTTACATTGTCAAATACAAGAAGGGCAAAGAAAATGTGGTAGCGGACGCCCTGTCTCGCAAAAACACAAGCCTTCTTACACGACTCGAAGTAAATGTCTTGGGTCTTGATGACATCAAATCTTTGTACGCATCCGACCTTTTCTTTGGACCAATTTTTGCAAAATTCTCAATAGACAAAGGGATTGATGATTTCTATTTGCATAAGGGTTTTCTTTTCAAACAAAACAAACTTTGCATTCTGAAATCGTCTCTCTAACTTTTGCTTCTTCAAGAGTCCCATGGTGGAGGCCTTATGGGTCACTTTGGCCGTGACAAGACCTATGACATGCTCTCCACTCACTACTTTTGGCCAAAGATGAAGCGCGACGTGGAGCGCCACGTCCAACGATGCACTACATGTATCCAAGCTAAGTCTAAGTCCAACCCCTTTGGTCTTTATATGCCATTGCCTATTCCTCATGCACCTTGCTCGGACATTAGCATGGACTTTGTGTTAGGCTTGCCTAGATCTAAACATGGTCATGATTCTATATTTGTAGTAGCGGATCGCTTTTCAAAAATGGCACATTTTGTTCCGTGCCATAAGACCGATGATGCTTCACATGTAGCAAATTTGTTTTTTAGGGAAATAATTCGGCTACACGGTGTACCAAGAACAATCTTCTCCGACCGCGACGTAAAATTCATGAGCTACTTCTGGAAGACTCTCATGGCCAAGCTCGGCATCAAGCTCCTCTTCTCGTCCGCCTCGCATCCTCAAACCGATGGACAAACCGAGGTCGTCAATCGAAGTCTTGGCACACTCCTCCGGGTGTTGATAAAGAAAAACCTTAAAGACTGGGAGGAATGTATTCCACATGCCGAGTTCGCCTACAACCGCGCCAAGCACTCCACCACCATGAGGAGCTCGTTCATGATCGTCTATGGCTTCGAGCCCCTCACCGCGCTTGATATCCTTCGTCTACCTCTTCATGAACGTGCCAATATGGACTTGGTCAAGCGTGCCCAAACAATGAAGAAACTCCATGAAGACACAAGAGCTACGATCGAGAAACAAGTCCTTCGCCAAGCATCAAAGCTAAACAAGAACAAGAAAGAGATGATCTTCGAAGAAGGAGACCTTGTATGGATACACTTGAGTAAAGACCGCTTCCCCAAGGACCGCGACTCCAAACTAAAGCCAACAGGTGATGGACCGTTCAAAGTGCTCAAGAGGATCAACAACAACGCCTACATCATAGATATCCCAACATCCAAGTATCTTGTGAGCCCGACATTCAATGTCAAGGACCTATCACCCTACCATGGCGAAGATGAAGTTGAGAAGGTTGAAGAGTCGAGGACGACTCTTTCCCAAGGGGGGGAGCTGATGCAGCCCGTCCTACGGACGCACCTCCATCTACAACACCTAGTCCCCCAAGTGGACCAATGACTCGCGCCCGTGCCAAGCTCCTACAAGCCAAGGTTAACTCGCCTTTCCTCATGTGATTTTGGCCTACCTTTGGATGGCTTGCTACTTCATGCATCTACGTTGTGTATCCTCGGATGAAGCAACACCACCATACCAAGCCACCAAGGAAGCAGGCCGGAGAAGAAGCTGGAGCTCTGCACACCGGAGTCTCCGGTAGACCGAGTCTCCGGGTCCCTACACCGAGTCTCCGGACCTTCCTCCTCCGGCCAGGAGACTCAAGCCCGGATGCCGAAGCCCCCTCCGGAGACAGGTCCGGAGATTGACCGGAGTCTCCGGCCCAGGAGTATTCGGACCCCAGACGAGTCTCCGGACCGACGCCAGCATGTTAAAGCCTTTGGGCCTGGCCCATGTAACCCCAATTTCGCCCAAACTTCAGTTTTATTCGAACTACCATCGTTATGTGGTTGAACTATATATAGCCCCACCCTCATATGTAAACCCTAGACTTGGATAATGATAGATTAAGATACCTTGGATCTTTAATCTATTGGTCTCATGCTCCTACCAAGGAGCACCTATTATCCACCCTCCTCTTGGATCTTGCCTAGTGCGTTCAAGTTGTACAAGGCCTTGGTTCGTTTCTCGCCCCCAAGTCGTCAAATCTCACCAAGCACCTCGTCCCCGTTGTTGGCGTGGAGAGAGCCCAACACCGATCCGAGGGATTATGTTGGACCGGTTGCCACCGGCGTGAGGGATCGGCGTGTATCGTGTTTGTGCGCGTGAGTTCATCGGGGTCTTTGCGTGCGTGTGTTTGTGGATTTCGTTCCCTCTTCCTCTCTGTTATGGGGTAACCCTGGGGGTTGGCCCGATCTTTCACGAATTCCACGAGAAACGAGGGGAGCGAGGTGGTCGGGGGATGAAATCGATGAGGGCGATGAAAACCACGAACACACACACACCAAAACACGATACACGCCTACTCCTCACGCCGGTGGCAACCGGTCCAACATAATCCCTAGGATCGGTGTTGGGCGAAGCTCGCTCTCCACGCCAACAACGGGGGATGAGGTGCTTGGTGAGATCTTGACAACTTGGGGACGAGACACCGAGATCCCAAGGCCTTGTACAACTTGAACGCACTTAAGCAAGATCCAAGAGGTGGGTGGATAATCCGGTGCTCCTTGGTAGGAGCATGAGACCAATAGATTTAAGTCCTCAAAGGGTTTCTTAATATCTATTATTATCCAAGTCTAAACGGTTACAATAGAGGTGGGGGCTATATATAGTCCAGCCACAAACAGGGTAGTTTCGAATGATAAGATAAATTATAAGTTGGGTTACAAGGCAGGGGGCCGGAAGCAATCAGGTCTGGCAGACCGGTAGTACCGGCCCCAGAATCTGAGTACCGGTGGTCACGGTAGTACCGCTTCGAGCGGTAGTACCGCTTGAGGGCCCGGGCTCCGAGGCGCTGTGGCGGAGGGGCGGTAGTACTGCCACCGGTAGTACCTGTAGGACCGGTAGTACCGCTAAGCTTCCGAGGCGTGAGTGGGCCCTGTGGCGAAGTGGGCGCGTAGGGACCGCTTGAGCGGTAGTGCCGTCCCCAACCGTAGTACCGCTGCGTCTGGCGTGATCGGTGGCTTCTCGCACTGATGATGCAGGGGTTTGCGTGTGAAGTAGCAAGCCATCCAAGGGGTGTGAAGTCACACAAGGAGAGGAGCGAGTTCACCTTAGTTTGAAGGAGCTTGGCTCGGCGCGAGTCATGGGTCCATTTGGGTAGCTCGTGGGAGTAGATGTAGCGCGAGGACGGCTGCATCAGCTCCCTTGGGAAAGAGTCGCTCGACTCTTCAACCGCACAACTTCCTCTTCGCCATGGTAGGGTGAGAGGTCCTTGACATTGAATGTCGAGCTCACAAGATACTTCATGTTGGTATATCGATCACATAGGCGTTGTTGTTTATCCTTTTAGCACCTTGAATGGTCCGTCACCTCGTGGCTTTAGCTTGGAGTCGCTCCTTGGGGAAACGGTCTTTACTCAAGTGAATCCATACAAGGTCGCCTCATCAAAGATCATCTCTTTCTTGGTCTTGTTTAGCCTTGATGCTTGGCGAAGGACTTGTTGCTCGATAGTAGCTCGTGTGTCTTCATGGAGTTTCATCATTGCTTGGGCACGCTTGACAACGCCCATATTGGCACGTTCATGAAGTGGAAGAGGAAGGATATCGAGCGGTGAGAGGCTCAAACCATAGACGATCATGAACGGCTCCTCATGGTGGTGGAGTGCTTGGCGCGGTTGTAGTAACTCGGCGCGTGTGGAATGCATTCCTCCCGCCTTTAAGGTTCTTCTTTATCAACACCGAGAAGTGTGCCAAGACTTCGATTGACGACCTCGGTTTGTCCATCGGTTTGGGGATGCGAGGCGACGAGAAGAGGAGCTTGATGCCGAGCTTGGCCATGAGGGTTTTCCGTAGCTCATGAATTTTACGTCATGTCGGAGACGATTGTTCTTACGCCATGTAGCCGAATTATTTCCTAAAACAAATTTGCCACATGTGAAGCATCATCGGACTTATGGCACTAATGAAATGTGCCATTTTCGAAAGCGATCCACGACAACAAATATGGAATCGTGACCATGTTTAGATCTAGGCAATCCTAGTACAAAGTCCATGCTAATGTCCCACCAAGGTGCATGAGGAATAGGTAATGGCATATAAAGACCAAAGGGTTGGACTTAGACTTAGCTTGGATACATGTAGTGCATCGTTGAACGTGGCGCCCACGCCACGCTTCATCTTTGGCCAAAAGTAGTGAGTGGAGAGCATGTCATATGTCTTGTCACGGCCAAAGTGACCCATAAGGCCTCCACCATGGGACTCTTGAAGAAGCAAAAGTTGGAGAGAGGATTTCGGAATGCAAAGCTTGTTTTGTTTAAAAAGAAAACCCTTGTGCAAATAGAAATCGTCAAGCCCTTTGTTTATTGAACATTGTGCAAATATTGGTCCAAAGAAAGAATCGGACGCGTACAAAGATTTGATATCCTCAAGACCCAAAACATTGACTTGAAGTCGTAAGAAGGCTTGTGGTTTTATGCAGACAAGGCGTCCGCCACCACATTTTCTTTGCCCTTCTTGTATTTGACAATGTAAGGAAAAGACTCCATAAACTCAACCCACTTTATGTGTCTTTTACTCAAGTTGGCTTGGCCCTTAAGATACTTCAACGACTCATGGTCGAATGGATGATAAATTCTTTGGGCCAAAGATAGTGTTGCCACACTTGAAGAACACGAACCAAGGCAAAAAGTTCTTTGTCATAAATTGATAATTGAGGCGCATGCCATCAAGTTTCTCACTATGGTAAGCTATAGGACGCCCATTTTGCATAAGGACGCCACCAATGCCAATACCACTAGCGTCGCATTCGATCTCAAAGGTTTTTGTAAAATCCGTAATGCAAGAAGTGGTGCTTCGTGAGCCTCTTTTGAGCTCATCAAAAGCTTTTGTTGTGCTTTTCCCCAAACGAACGTGACATTCTTTTTGGTCAATTCGCTGAGGGGCAAGCAATTGTAGAAAAATCTTTCACAAAGCGACGGTAAAAGCCACCAACCCATGAAAACTACGAAGTTCACTAACATTTGTAGGTGGGCCAATCTCGTATGTCCTTGACTTTTGAGACATCAACTTCAATGCCATTAGAAGACACAACAAAACCAAGGAAAATCAGCTTGTCTCTTGCAAAAGTGCACTTGGGAAGGTTAGCATAAAGCTTTTCATGACGAAGGATTTGTAAGACCTCCTTAACATGAGTAACATGCTCCTCGAGTGACTTGCTATAGACAAGAATGTCATCAAAATAAACAACTACACTCTTTCCAATGAGGGATCGCAAAATATGGTTCATGAGGCGATGAAGGTAGATGGGGCATTGGATAAGCCAAAAGGCATAACCAACCATTCATAGAGACCAAGCTTGGTCTTGAATGCGGTTTTCCACTCATCACCTTCACCATGAATTTGATGGTAGCCACTACGAAGATCAATTTTCAAAATATAGTGGCTCCACATAACTCATCGAGCATGTCATCAAGACGGTATAGGATGTCGATAACGCACGGTGATAGCATTGATTGACGGCATCCATGCATAACCGCAACGTATCATCCGCTTTTGGACTAGGATCACGGAACCGCTTGGGCTAGTGCTTACTTGGATCAAACCTTTGAGACGAGTTGGTTGATTTGACGCCGATCTCCTTTGTCTCTTCCGGTTTGTGCGATACGCACAAGTTTGGTAGCGGTGCACCGTATGAGGTCGATGTGCTCGATTCCACGAAGAGGAGGAAGACCATGAGGAAGCTCTTCGGGAAATACATCTTGGAATTCCTGCAAAACAGCCATCAAAGAAGGAGGAACATTTGTCAAGTCGTTAGTTCCTTGCGCTAGTCCCTTGCACACGAGGACGTAGTGCAAGATGGATGGGTTGTTCCGCACTTCTCTCATCTCACTTTTGGTGGCAAGAAGAACACTCTTCGTTTTTCCGCTCGAGTATGGCTTGTAGCTCTCACTCACTATGGTGTGGTTCTCTTGCTCACCACTCTTCTCACAAGGTGTTTTGCATTAAGCCTCGCTAAAGCCTTTGCATTGTCCGCAATTATTTGGCTAGGAGTCATTGGTTGCAACACACAAGTTTTATCAAGCCATTTGAAAGTGTAAGTGTTTGAGTGACCATTATGCAAAGCACACTTGTCATATTGCCACGGCCTTCCGAGCAACATGTGACAAACCGTCATTGGGACCACGCCACATTCCACCGTGTCCTTGTAGTGCCCAATGGAGAATGTCACCGAGACGGTGCTTGATCTTGACGGATCCTTGGTCACTTAGCCATTGGATATGGTAGGGGTGCCTATGTGGATGAAGGGTGAGGTTGAGTTTCTCACAATTCGTGCTTGCAAGGTTGTGGCAACTCCCACCATCGATGACAACTTTGATTGACTTTCCATTGATGCCAGCCACGAGTTTGGAAGATGTTCGAGCGTTGGTCTTCATTTTCATTGGCTTGGGTAGTCAAAACCTTGTGACCACAAGCGATGGACTTGCCATGCTCACACACAAGAAGTTCTTGATCCGCTTCCAAGTGTTGCCTTGCCATGGCTTCCTTGACCCTTGCATCAAACTCTTCTTCACTCAAGTATTCTTCATCACCGTTGTCATGGATGAACAAAACTTTTTTGTTTCCACATGCATTGGACTTGTGCCCTTTGCCTCCACACTTGTAGCATTCACCATTGAATGGTTGATCATCTCGTGTTTGTTTGCCACTTGGGGGCTGTTTTCCATGGGGACTAGTTGGCTTGAAGGGAAGCTTGGTTGTACTTGTGGAGCTTCCACTTGGTGTTGTTGGAGTAGTGGTTGGCGCTTGTTTGTAGGTGAAGTACGTCTTTGGCTTGTTGTACTTGATGTCCTCTTGCACTTGGCGCTCGGCCTTGGAAGCGATGTGCACAAGCTCAACCATGTTGTTGTACTTTTGGAACTCGGTGATGCGCTTGATAGGATGGTTCAAGCCATTAAGGAAGCGGGCCATTGTTTGCTCATCGCTCCTCAATGTTGGCACGGATCATGTTGAGCTCCATTTGCTTGAAATATTCTTCCACGGTCTTTGTTCCTTGACTAAGCGTTTGAAGCTTGTTGAAGAGGTCACGCGTAGTGCGAAGGAACAAAGCGGGATCTCATATGGGCCTTCATGTCTTGCCAAGTTGCAATTGAGGCTCTTCTTTGCTTCATGAGCGAGTTGGACTTGTTCCCACCAAAGGTTGGCATACTCATCAAACTCGAGGGATGCCATGGCCATCATCTTCTCATTGCTATAATTGTGCATGCGGAAGATCTTGTCGACCTTGAGTTCCCAAGAGAGATATTCCTGCTCATTGGAACCGGTGAACTTTGGCATAGTGAACTTGAGCTTGCCGAAAGTTTCTTCTCCATTGCGGTTCGGTCAAGGTTGCCATGATTTGCGGTCATCATCATCATCATCCGAGCTCTCATGTCTTGCTTGGTGATTGTTGTGTTGCTCTTCTTGCGGTTGTCGAGGTGCCGTTTGGTGGTGGAACTTGTAGTGACGACGAGCTTGGGGAGCTTGCTCGTTGTTGTCGCGGTTGAGGACGAGGAGGAGGTTGGTGGTCCTCACGGCGAGCTTGGGGAGCTTGCTCTTGTTCTTGTCGTGGGTGATGTCGAGGAGCATTGTCGTGCGCCCGTGGCGAGGAGGACGTCGATCCGTATCGCCATGGGCTTTCTTCTTCGTGGTGTAGGGAGGCTCGTCATGACCATTATGTTGGCGAGGACGCCATGACGATGATGACGCTTGAGGATCTTCGAGTGCTTCACGCCGACGATGATCTGGTTCGTCCTCTTCGGAAGTTTCACTTGTTGATGAAGGAGCGTGTCGACGCCGATGGCCGTGGTGGTCTATGCGAGGTTGCTCTTGTTGAATCACCGTGCCCTTGGTTGTGGTCGGTTTGCTTCACGCCTTGGAGGTCTTGGAGAGGTCACCATCATAGCTTGATGTCGCGCGACGCGGAGATGGTACCACTTGCGAAGAGCTTATGGATTGAAGAACGGGTCCATCCCGGTGCCTTGAAGCATGACGGCGAGGTGCACTTGTTTCACTTGATGAGTGCCGAGATGAGCTTGATTCTCGCGAGCGTGTCCTTGCGAGTCCATCGATGATGTGTTGGAGCTTCTCATCCGTTGAGGCGAGTGCACGGCCAAGAGCTTCATTTTGATGCCCGAGGTTGTGTTGCATGGCATGCATTTGGCCACGGACTTCTTCGAAGCGGTTGTCGATGTTCTTGAATTCCACACGGGCCTCGCTAAATTGTTCGTCTTGGCGCCGCTCGAGAGCTTCACAACGATAGTTGAATTCTCCGGATCTTCCAATGGTCCCATCTTGTCATGAATTGGTTATCATCCTCCTGGAGGTGGTGGTGGTTGGGATGGCTCTCCATGCACATCCATGATGCAAAGCCAACAATGGTTGTATATGGAGAGAAAGGGTGTGGAGAGTTAGCCTTTTACCTCACCTTTGAGATTATATCAAACCAATTGCCACACAAATGAGCGAAAAGCGTGCAAAGTGAAATGGCAAGAAACTCGAAAAGGCTTTTGGTGGAAGGTAAGGGTTGTGGAAAACCAAACGAAACTATCCAAGCAAAAGGTTATTGTCCCTCGTGGTAAAGAACCACAAATCAAAAGCAAAAGGATACGATCTACCAAAAACACGGAAACACACACGTGGAGATAAAAGGGTTAGCACGACTATGAAAATGAGCACAAAAGGTCCTAGCGAAGACTACGCCGGTTGTCGTGCCAACACAAGGAGAGACCACAACTCGTTTGCCAAAAGAGTGAAGCAATAGATTTGTGCACTTGCCATGGAGCTCGTTCTTCTCTCTTCGTGGCTTACAAGCTTGGTATTCTCTTTGTATTGGAAGACTATGTATCTTTTTTTTTTTTTTTTTTTGATTCTTTTCCTTTTCCTTGCTATGCTACTATGTTAGCTTTTGTATTTGGCCTCACACTCACTTTCCGAAGGCAAGTGCACAATGCTTAGACAAACACAAAATGAGTTGCTCTCATAGGATAGATACACACCAAGGAAGATATAATGTCAAGGTGGTGCAAGTTATACCTTTGGTATTGTTGACGACTTATGCGACTGCGGTGGGGAATGATGTTCGAGTTCATGTGTCGTGGAGCGAGATGACTTTGATGCGGAAGCTGTTGTGAAAATGTCGACAAACACGCCTAAACACGAACAAGAGGTGGAAAAGGTCACGAACGAAAATGAGGCTAAGCAGGCGAGGAAGAACGGTCAAAAGCCGGAGGTCGCTATGCGACAACCGGTAGTACTGGTGAGCGGTAGTACCGCTTGTACTACCGGTAGTACTGGTCATCATGTAGTACCGCTTACGGCCGCTTGGCACAGATCGAAACTTGAACTTGCCAAAACCTCAATTTCGTGGAAAAACCGAGAGAGGCTTAGCTAGAAACAACAGGGCGATAGATCGACTCCCAAAGCAACAGATCTATGGACCAAAACCACGAAAAACTCACCAAATCCAGAGATCGATCCAAGGCAAATTGGGGCTCTTTTGGTAGGTTTTCGGTTTTAAGGCGGATAAAAAGAAAATTGGGGAAATTGTGATCAACCGTGCTCTTGATACCAATATGTTATGGGGTAACCACGGGGTTGGCCCGATCTTTCACGAATTCCACGAGAAACGAGGGAGCGAGGTGGTCGGGATTAAATCGAGGAGGCGATGAAAACCACGAACACACACACCAAAAACACGATACACGCCTACTCCTCACGCCGGTGGCAACGGTCCAACATAATCCTAGGATCGGTGTTGGCGAAGCTCGCTCCACGCCAACAACGGGGATGAGGTGCTTGGTGAGATCTTGACAACTTGGGGAAGACACCGAGATCCCAAGGCCTTGTACAACTTGAACGCACTTAAGCAAGATCCAAGAGGTGGGTGGATAATCCGGTGCTCCTTGGTAGGAGCATGAGACCAATAGATTTAAGTCCTCAAAGGGTTTCCTTAATATCTATTATTATCCAAGTCTAAGGTTACAATAGAGGTGGGGCTATATATAGTCCAGCCACAAAACAGGGGTAGTTTCGAATGATAAGATAAATTATAAGTTGGGTTACAAGGCACAGGCCAATCAAGCAATCGTGGTCAGCAGACCGGTAGTACCGGGTCCAAACCGGTAGTACCGGTGGTCACCGTAGTACCGCTTCGAGCGGTAGTACCGCTTGAGGGCCTGGGCTTCCGTCGAGGCGTCGATGGCGCAGTAGAGCAGAGTACTGCCACTGGTACCGTTGTAGGACCGGTAGTACCGCTAGCTTCGAGGCGTGAGTGGGGCGTCTGTGGCGAAGCGCGGTAGGACCGCTGAGCGGTAGTACCGTCTCCCAACCGTAGTACCGCTTATGCCCTGCAATGCGGTGGCTTCTGCACTGATGATGCATGTGGTTTGCGTGTGAAGTAGCAAGCCATCCAAGGGGGTGTTGAAGTCACACAAGGAGAGGAGCGAGTTCACCTTAGTTTGAAGGAGCTTGGCTCGGGCGCGAGTCATGGGTCCATTTGGGTAGCTCGTGGGAGTAGATGTAGTAGCGGTCGGAGGACGGGCTGCATCACTCTCCCACCGCTTTACCCTCGATCCCGCGGAGATTCATGAAAGATCGGGCCACCCCAAGGGGTTAACCCCGTAAAAACACACACACACCAAAACACGATACACGCCTACTCCTCACGCCGGTGGCAACCGGTCCAACATAATCCCTAGGATCGGTGTTGGGCGAAGCTCGCTCTCCACGCCAACAACGGGGGATGGGGTGCTTGGTGAGATCTTGACGACTTGGGGGCAAGAAACCGAGAACCCAAGGCCTTGTACAACTTGAACGCACTAGGCAAGATCCAAGAGGAGGGTGGATAATCCGGTGCTCCTTGGTAGGAGCATGAGACCAATAGATATAAGTCCTCAAAGGGTTTCCTTAATATCTATTATTATCCAAGTCTAGGGTTTACAATAGAGGGTGGGGGGCTATATATAGTCCAGCCACAAAACAGGGGTAGTTTCGGAACGAAAAGGTAAATTATAAGTAGGGTTACAAGGCACAGGGCCGAACTTAGGCATTCAGGATCAGTCAGGGCCGGTAGTACCGGTCCGCCAACCGGTAGTACCGGTCGAATCGTAGTACCGCCCGGGAAAGTACCGCTGAGGGCTCGGAGCTTCTCGAGGCGCGCCTGTGGCGAAGGAGGGGCTAGTACTGGCTGTCCAGTAGTACCGGTTCTTTGGGCCAAGAGTACCGCTTGCGTCTGGGCGTGAGTGGTGCTTCGAGCGTCCGATAGCCGGGGCGGAGGACTGCTTGGGCGGTAGTACTGGTCGGCTCAACCAGAAGTACCGCTTATGCCCTGTAGCGATCGTGGCTTTCCTCCGCTCTTGGGTCCTTCTTCAGATTCGATGATGCACATGGTATGCGTATGAAGTATCAAGCCATCCAAGGGTGTGTCGAAGTCACACAAGGAGAGGAGCGAGTTCACCTTAGCTTGAAGGAGTTTGGCTCGGGCGCGAGTCATGGGTCCACTTGGGGAGCTCGTGGGAGTAGATGTAGTAGCGGTCGTAGGACGGGCTGCATCAGCTCCCCCCCTTGGGAAAGAGTTGTCCTCGACTCTTCAACCGTCACAACTTCCTCTTCGCCATGGTAGGGTGAGAGGTCCTTGACATTGAATGTCGAGCTCACAAGATACTTCGATGTTGGTATATCGATGACGTAGGCGTTGTTGTTGATCCTCTTGAGCACCTTGAATGGTCCATCGCCTCTTGGCTTTAGCTTGGAGTCGCGTTCCTTGGGGAAGCGGTCTTTACTCAAGTGTATCCATACAAGGTTTCCCTCATCAAAGATCATCTCTTTCTTGGTCTTGTTTAGCCTTGATGCTTGGCGAAGGACTTGTTGCTCGATAGTAACTCGTGTGTCTTCATGGAGTTTCTTCATTGTTTGGGCACGCTTGACAACGTCCATATTGGCACGTTCATGAAGTGGAAGTGGAAGGAAATCGAGCGCGGTGAGAGGCTCGAAGGCGTAGACGATCATGAACGGGCTCCTCATGGTGGTGGAGTGCTTGGCGCGGTTGTAGGCGAACTCGGCGTGTGGAATACATTCCTCCCAGTCTTTAAGGTTCTTCTTTATCAACACCCGGAGGAGTGTGCCAAGACTTCGATTGACGACCTCGGTTTGTCCATCGGTTTGAGGATGCGAGGCGGACGAGAAGAGGAGCTTGATGCCGAGCTTGGCCATGAGAGTCTTCCAGAAGTAGCTCATGAATTTTACGTCGCGGTCGGAGACGATTGTTCTAGGCACACCGTGTAGCCGAATTATTTCCCTGAAAAACAAATTGGCTACATGTGAAGCATCATCGGTCTTATGGCACGGAATGAAATGTGCCATTTTAGAAAAGCGATCCACGACTACAAATATGGAATCATGACCATGTTTAGATCTAGGCAAGCCTAACACAAATTCCATGCTAATGTCCGACCAAGGTGCATGAGGAATAGGCAATGGCATATAAAGACCAAAGGGGTTGGACTTAGACTTAGCTTGGATGCATGTAGTGCATCGTTGAACGCGGCGCTCCACGTCGCGCTTAATCTTTGGCCAAAAGTAGTGAGTGGAGAGCATGTCATATCTCTTGTCACGGCCAAAGTGACCCATAAGGCCTCCACCATGGGACTCTTGAAGAAGCAAAAGTTGGAGAGACGATTTCGGAATGCAAAGCTTGTTTTGTTTGAAAAGAAAACCCTTATGCAAATAGAAATCATCAATCCCTTTGTCTATTGAACATTGTGCAAATATTGGTCCAAAGAAAGAGTCAAGCGCACAAAGATTTGATGTCATCAAGACCCAAGACATTGACTTGAGTCGTAAGAAGGCTTGTGTTTTATGAGACAAGGCGTCCGCTACCACATTTTGTTTGCCCTTCTTGTGTTTGACAATGTAAGGAAAAGACTCCATGAACTCAACCCATTTTGCGTGCCTTTTACTCAAGTTGGCTTGGCCCTTAAGATACTTCAATGACTCATGGTCGGAATGGATGATAAATTCTTTGGGCCAAAGATAGTGTTGCCACACTTGAAGAACTCGAACCAAGGCAAAAAGTTCTTTGTCATAAATGGGATAATTGAGGCGTGCGCCATCAAGTTCCTCACTATGGTAAGCAATAGGACTCCCATTTTGCATAAGGACGCCACCAATGCCAATACCACTAGCGTCACACTCAATCTCAAAGGTTTTTGTGAAATCCGACAATGCAAGAAGTGGTGCTTCGGTGAGCCTCTTTTTGAGCTCATCAAAAGCCTTTTGTTGTGATTTTCTCCAAACGAACGTGACATTTTTCTTGGTCAATTCGTTGAGGGGGCAAGCAATTGTAGAAAAGTCTTTGACAAAACGACGGTAAAAGCCAGGCAACCCATGAAAACTACGAAGTTCACTAACATTTGTAGGGATGGGCCAAACTCGTATGTCCTTGACTTTTGAGTCATCAACTTCAATGCCATTAGAAGACACGACAAAACCAAGGAAAATCAGCTTGTCTCTTGCAAAAGTGCACTTTGGTAGATTAGCATAAAGCTTTTCATGACGAAGGATTTGGAGTACCTCCTTAACATGAGTAACATGCTCCTCTAGTGACTTGCTATAGACAAGAATCTCATCAAAGTAAACAACTACACTCTTCCCAATGAGAGATCTCAAAATATGGTTCATTAGACGCATGAAGGTAGATGGGGCGTTAGATAAGGCAAAAGGCATAACCAACCATTCATAGAGACCAAGCTTGGTCTTGAAGGCGGTTTTCCACTCATCCCCTTCGGCCATGCGAATTTGATGGTAACCACTATGAAGATCAATTTTCGAAAATATAGTGGCTCCACATAACTCATCAAGCATGTCATCAAGACACGGTATAGGATGTCGATAACGCACGGTGATAGCATTGATTGGACGGCAGTCCCTGCATAACCGCAACATATCATCCGTTTTTGGGACTAGAATCACGGGGACCGCGCTTGGGCTAGTGCTTACTTGGATCAAACCTTTTGGAGACGAGTTGGTTGATTTGACGTTCGATCTCCTTCGTCTCTTCCGGGTTCGTGCGATATGCGGCGCGGTTTGGTAGTGGTGCGCTGGGTATGAGGTCGATGCGGTGCTCTATCCCACGAAGAGGAGGAAGGCCATGAGGAAGCTCTTCGGGAAATACATCTTGGAATTCCTGCAAAATAGCCATCAAAGAAGGAGGAACATTTTTCAAGTCGTTAGTTCCTTGCGCTAGTCCCTTGCATACAAGGACATAGTGCAAGATGGATGGGTTGTTCCGCACTTCTCTCATCTCACTTTTGGTGGCAAGAAAAACACTCTTAGTTTTTCCACTCGAGGTTGGCTTGTAGCTCTCACTCACTATGGTGTGGTTCTCGCCACCACTCTTCTCACAAGGTGTTTTGCGTATTAGCCCTCGCTAAAGCCTTTGCATTGTCCGCAATTATTTGGCTAGGAGTCATTGGTTGCAACACACAAGTTTTATCAAGCCATTTGAAGGTGTAAGTGTTTGAGTGACCATTATGCAAAGCACGTTTGTCATATTGCCACGGCCTTCCGAGCAGCATATGGCAAACCGTCATTGGAACCACGCCACATTCCACCGTGTCCTTGTAGTGCCCAATAGAGAACGTCACCGAGACGGTGTGCTTGATCTTGACGGATCCTTGGTCACTTAACCATTGGATATGGTAGGGGTGTTTATGTGGATGGAGGGTGAGGTTGAGTTTCTCACACAATTCCGTGCTTGCAAGGTTGTGGCAACTCCCTCCATCGATGACAACTTTGATGGACTTCCCATTGATTCCGGCACGAGTTTGGAAGATGTTCGAGCGTTGGTCTTCATTTTCATTGACTTGGGTAGTCAAGACCCTTGTAACCATAAGCGATGGACTTGTGTCACGCTCACACACAAGAAGTTCTTGGTCCTCTTCCAAATGTTGCCTTGCCAAGGCTTCCTTGACCCTTGCATCAAACTCTTCTTCACTCAAGTATTCTTCATCGCCGTTGTCATGGATGAACAAAACTTTCTTGTTTCCACATGCATTCGACTTGTGCCCTTTGCCTCCACACTTGTAGCATTCACCATTGAATGGTTGATCATCCCTCGTGTGTTTGCCACTTGGGGGCTGTTTTCCTTGAGGGAGAGTCGGCTTGAAGGGAAGCTTGGTGGTACTTGAGGAGCTTCCACTTGGTGTTGTTGGAGTAGTGGTTGGCGCTTGCTTGTAGGTGAAGTACGTCTTTGGCTTGTTGTACTTGATGTCCTCTTGCACTTGACGCTCGGCCTTTGAAGCGTTGTGCACAAGCTCAACCATGTTGTTGTACTTTTCGAACTCGGTGATGCGCTTGATGGGATGGTTCAAGCCATTGAGGAAGCGTGCCATTGTTTGCTCATCTCGCTCTTCAATGTTGGCACGGATCATGTTGAGCTCCATTTGCTTGAAGTACTCTTCCACAGTCTTTGTTCCTTCACTAAGCGTTTGAAGCTTGTTGAAGAGGTCACACGTATAGTGTGAAGGAACAAAGCGGGATCTCATATGAGCCTTCATATCTTGCCAAGTTGCGATTGGAGGCTCTTCTTTTGCTTCGCGAGCGAGTTGGACTTGTTCCCACCAAAGGTTGGCATACTCATCAAACTCGAGGGATGCCATGGCCATCATCTTCTCATTGCTATAGTTGTGCATGCGGAAGATCTTGTCGACCTTGAGTTCCCAAGAGAGATATTCCTCGGGCTCATTGGAACCGGTGAACTTTGGCATGGTGAACTTGAGCTTGCCAAAAGTTTCTTCTGCATTGATTCGGTTGCGTTGTTGCCATGATTTGGGCGGTCATCATCATCATCCGAGCTCTCATGTCTTGCTTGGTGATTGTTGCGTTGCTCTTGCGGTTGTTGAGGTGCCGCGTTTGGTGGTGGAACTTGTTGTTGACGACAAGCTTGACGACAAGCTTCGGTTGCCATGTCTTGCTCGTTTTGTTGTCGCGGTTGAGGACGAGGAGGAGGTTGATGGTCCTCACGACGAGCTTGGGGAGCTTGCTCTTGTATTTTTTGTGGTTGATGCCGAGGAACATTAGCTTGCGCCATGTGGCGAGGAGGACGTCGAGCCGCATGCGCAATGGGCTGCTCTTCTTCTTCTTGGTGTAGGGGAGGCTCGTCATGACCATCATGTTGCCGACGTGGACGATCATGTCGATGATGACGCCTTGGAGGATCTTCGAGTGCTTCTCGTCGACGGTGATCTTGTTCGTCCTCTTCAGAAGCTTCACTTGTTGTTGAAGGGGCATGTCGACGTCGATGGCCTTGGTGGTCCATGCGAGGTTGTTCTTGTTGAATCACAAGTGCCCTTCGTTGGCCGCTTGCTTCGGCCTTGGAGTTCTTGCGGAAAGGTCACCACCATAGCTTGACGTTGCGGCGTGACGCGGAGATGGTACGGCTTGCGAAGAGCTCATGGATTGAAGAACGGGTCCATCCCGGTGCCTTGAAGCGTGACGGCGAGGTGCACTTGATTCACTTGAGGAGTGCCGAGATGAGCTTGATTCGCGCGAGCGTGGCCTTGCGACTCCATCAATGATGCGTTGAAGCTTCTCATCCGTTGAGACGAGTGCACGACCAAGAGCTTCATTTTGATGACCGAGGTTGTGTTGCATGGCATGCATTTGGCCACGGACTTCTTCGAAGCGGTTGTCGATGTTCTTGAATTCCACACGGACCTCGCTAAATTGTTCATCTTGGCACCGCTCAAGAGCTTCACAACGATAGTTGAATTCTCCTCGGACCTTCCAATGGTCCCATCTTGTCATGAACTGTGTATCATCCTCCGGAGGTGGTGGTGGTTGGGATGGCTCTCCATGCCTGTCCATAATGCAAAGCCAACAAGGGTTGTATATGGAGAGAAAAGGGTGTGGAGAGTTAGCCTTTTACCTCACCTTGGAGATTATATCAAACCAATTGCCACACAAATGAGTGAAAAGCGTGCAAAGTGAAATGGCAAGAAACTCACACACAAATATGCTACAACTCTCAAAAGCTTTTGGTGGAAGGTTAGGATTGTGGAAAACCAAACGAAACGATCCAAGCAAAAGGTTATTGTTCTACGTGGTAATGAACCAAAGATCAAAAGCAAAAGGATATGATCTACAAAAACACGGAAGAACGCACACGTGGAGAAAAACGGGGTTAGCACGACTATGAAAATGAGCACAAAAGGTCCTAACGAATACTACGCTCGGTTGTCGTGCCAACAAAAGGAGAGACCACAACTCGTTTGCCAAAAGAGGATAAGCACTAGATTTGTGCACTTGCCTCGGTGCGCTCTTTCTTCTCTCTTGTTGGCTTACAAGCTTGGTATTATCTTTGTATTGGGAGACTATGTATCTTTCTATTCTATCTTTTTCTTTTCCTTTTTTTTTGATTCTTTTCCTTTTTCTCCCTTGCTATGCTACTATGTTAGCTTTTGTATTTGTCCTTACACTCTCACTTTCCGAAGGCAAGTGCACAATGCTTAGACAAACACAAAATGAGTTGCTCTCATAGGATAGATACACACAAAGGAAGATATGGGGCTGTCAAAGTGGTGCAAGTTATACCTTTGGTATTGTTGACGACTTGCAACCGTTGGTGGGGGATGGTGTTTGAGTGTCGCGGTGTCGTTGAGCGCGGGATAACTTTGATGCGGAAGCTGTTGTGAAAATGGCGACAAACACGCGAAACACGAACAAGCGAGGTGGAAAAAGTCAGCAAACGAAATTGAGGCGTCAAAGGCGGGAACACGCAGAGTCAAGCTTAGTACCGCTTGCAACAACGATAGTATCAGAGAGCGGTAGTATCATTGTACTACCGGTAGTACCGGTTACTTGCGGTAGTACCGCTTGCACGGCCGGTAGTACCGCTTGGCACATATCTGGAACGGGATGAACTTGCCAAAAACCTCAAATTCGTGAAGATCTGACAGAAGGGCTGGGCTAGGAACAACAGGGGCTATAGATCGACTCCCAAAGCAACCGATCTATGGACCAAAACCATGAAAAACGCACCAAATTGTAACACCCTCAGAATCGACCCTATGCAAGTTTTTAATCGCCAAACCCGCATAGAAACGATTCAAAGGTGCCACCAGCACTTCGCGGGTGGAAAACGAAGTAATAACATTACACAACAGTCCTCGATGGGACCCACAGAACAGATATATATATAACAGCGACTCAATGAGTCAAGAGTGCAGATATAATATACAAAGATCCAAATCACCTTGAAAACGATAGAGCGTCCAACTACGGACAAGATGCAAATGGGGCTAAGAGCCCTGAAGAATAACCAATGGCGTCCATAACCGCCTGTGCCAAGCCGGAAGGGTAACCGCTAACGGCGTCGATCTCAAAACCTGCTTAAACAAAAGGTGCCGACAAAGGCAAAGGAAAAAGAGGAGCGTCGATCGAGGCCAAGACACGGCGAGGCTAGAATTCGGTCCTCGCCACATAGGTATGGTGGATCGGCGTGGCAGATGCACTAAACACCCTATAGAGACTCGATATAATGGCGACTATCGAGAGAGGTAAGAAAGACCTATTCGGATCCAACTCAAGCTAACACCAAACAAACCCATCCCGTGTTTCCCTCGATACCAAACGAGGAAGTCAACCGAGGAACTCACGTTGGCGCTTTATTTATTCGATTATCGTTGCATCAATTACTAGTCGGTATAGATAATCGTCACGATAAAAGAAGCGGGGCCCTTTTAGTTAATCATTCCGCTAGAAGTTAAAAGACTTACTAATCGACATGATAGCATGAGATAAACCCAAAACCCAGGTTGTTGGTACTTTTATTTGGCCATTCCGTCAGAAGTTGCAATACTTACTAGTCAGTACAATGGTCGCAAGACAATCAAACAAGCAATTGTGGGCGTATTATTTAGCCATTCCATTATAGTGAAGCGATTACTAGTCATTATAAAGTCAAATTTATAGCAATAAACTTTAGTTATGCTTGTCTATGGTCTAGATATCGTGCTCCAAGTCGTCCATAACCGGACACGGCTTTCGTAAAGTTTTACCGGGTGCACCAATAGCAACACACGCCGATCAACCTCGGAAAAACCAAATCAAAACCCAACGAGGCCTTCACGACAAAGCAATCACAGGATTCAGAATATTTAAGGGGCCACCCTTGAGTCTTACCCAACGAAGTAAGCTAGCTCAGACGGACTCAAGGTTTGGGTGGACGGTCAGAGCGATCGGGAACCCAAAGCTGGGCTTGTCGACACCACAAAACGTGTCCCGATCCTAAACAAGACATGCAGTGCTCCTCGCACAATCGTAAATACATGAGTAGCATGGCATAAGTACAGATAGTAAATAAAACCTCAAACTAGTTTGTGGCCCCAAGAAATAAGACCAATCAAGCTCGCCTGTCGGGGTCCCATATACCTCCCGGATGTGGATAGCGCGATAAATCAAGGAATGTATCAAGTACTCGGGGTCCTACGGACACAAGTGGCTCGAACCAAATATTATCTATCACCCATCGATTCCTCCGCTTTCAATTTTAGTTGTTAAACAGGAATTAAAGTGAACGATAAGTAAAACCATGATAATCTCCAACATCAAACATGCTGCATTACTCTAACCACTGCGGCACTAAACAACACACAACAGCACTAGAGCAAGCGACTACGGCGCGCAAGTCCAACTATCTACCAAACAACAGGTACTAGGTGTCCAAGGCAATATAGGGCTGCACGGGATATCACAAATACGGGAACTAGAGCATCGCAACACAGATAGCAATAGATCAACAGGAGGGAATAAATACTATAAAAGTAAGATAGGTAGAAAAAGGGAGATGCTCGCCTGAAACATTGTCGAAGGTTCAACCGAAGATCGGGGCGAAGCTCACATCAACTCAACGGCCTTATCCGCGAAGAAGCAAAACACTAGAAGAAACACCGATGCACTATTTAATACTACGCAAAAGATCGGGCATGATGCATGTATGATGTATGACATGGCAAAGTGCGATGCAATTAGGTCATATTAAGCGCTTAACCGGGTTCCAATTAATTAAATGGTTCAAGTTATTTAGAACCCCGCAATTTAAATGTTGTTTAACAAGGCAAAATATATCACCGTTCGCTACACAAGTTTAAATGAGGCCAATATAAGACTAGATTTGCCGCATATGGGCCCCATATTTAATTAGAGGTGAATCGGCATAAGGCCCCAATCCAATGATATGCATGCGAGGATGACAATTTAATATGCAACAAGTTTAATATATTATAAAATAGGGTTTTCGGAAGGGGTTCACACATTAGGTTCGGCGAGATCTTGGGTTCCGGTTCGGGTCGGGTCTCGGTCCGGATCGGGGTTCGGCCTCTGGATCGTTCTCGGATGATCGAGGTCGATCTTGTCGCATCCGGTCTTCGGTCATGTCGACGGTCTGGCGTTCGGATGAAGTACTTGTCGCTGGGGTCTCTTGTCCGGTGAAGCACTCGGCGTCCTCGAGGGAGTACTTGTCGTTCCTGGCTCGGCGAATCTTGCCCGAGAAGAAGATCATGTCGGTCTGCAGGGTCCGGTCTTCGGGGTTCGACGGGTGTCTTGGCGTTCGGGTTGCAGAACCTGGTGTCCGGGACGGAGTACTTGGTGCCCATGTAGAAGACCTTATCGTTCCGTTTTGTCGGTGGCGATCTTGACCGATGGTCCTCGGGTCCGGGGGGGGGGGGGGGTCGCCGCTCCGTGAGGTAGATCTTGGCGCTTCGTGAATCTTCAGGAATGTGTCAGCGGGTTCCAGGAGGAAGATCTTGGCAAGGCGAGGGGAACTTGGTGTCTAGGGTCTCGACGTCTTCGGGTTCCGACTTCGATATCAAGCTCGGTGGCAAACTTGAACAACACTGGATACTCGTGCTTGTGTCCCAACGTTGGAGATCTTGTCGAAAACCAGAGAGGGCAACCTCATGCGCCTAGTATTCTTCGTTGACATTGTGCCAACTTAAGGACACCACCATATCTCCACATCCTCTCATCTCCTGTTGCCATCGCGAAGCCGACACGGACGATCTGTGGCGGCCAAAACGCCGAGCAAAGGGAGACCGAGGACGCAGGAGGGCGACGCGGCCGATCCGCTCCATGCCAAGGCGAGAGGCGGCGGCGGTGCTTGAGGGGCTTACTTGAGGGCGGGGCGGGCGGCTCTGGCGGGTTGAGGCCGGGCCCGCTGCGAGGTTGGTCGCCGCGGGCGGCGGGCCGAGAAGGACTACGACGCGGCCGCAGAGAGGACCGACGTCGGGAGGAGGGCGCCAGTGGTTGGGATGCGCGGCGGAGGCGGAGGAGGCGAGGCCCGAGCGAGGGCGCAGAGGGCGGCCGACGAGCTCGTGAGCTCCCGGCGTAGGGTCCGGGCGACAGCAGACGCGATGGCGCTGGATCTGGCGGTGGCGCTGAGGAGGGCTTTCGAGGAGGCCGTGGCGGCCCGGGATGGTCGGTGGCGGGAAGATGTCAGCAAGGCGGTTGAGGCCGAGGCCGGACGCGCAGAGGAGGACGGGCGGACGGAGCCGGGCACACTGGGCGGCTCAGACGGGCGAGCGGCTTGCGGCCGACGCGAGGTCGCTGGGTGGCGCCAGGAGGAGACGGGGAGGCGGCACGGAGGGGGTCGCTGGCGGGAGGTGGAGGAGAGGCTGCGGCTGGCGGTGGTGGAGGCCGACGGGGGAGAGAGAGGTTGTCGGGGGAGGAGAGGGAGTTGGGAGAGAAGGAGGGACCGGCGGGCGGGTGGGCCATGGGGACGTGGGTCGTGGATGGGGCCTGTGGCGTGGTGGGTGGTGGAACGGGTCGGGTGGGGCTGTGTGGTGTGGAGTGTGTGCGTGGTGGTGTGTGGCATGGTTGGGGCTGTGTGGTGTACCAGGTGAGGGAGTGGGGGTGGTTGGTCTAGGTGGCAGAGTCTGATTGGCTAGGGGGGAGGGGTAAGGTGAGGTGTCGAGAGGGGGTTGGTTGGGGTGAGGTGGCCAGAGGGGTGGGTAGACTAGGTTGGGTAGCTTTAGGATTTAGGTGGGACTGGTTGGTTGGACCGATTTTATTTCTGGGGTGGTCGTTCGGGTCGATTCGGCCCGTTCGACTGCCCCACTAAAATAATTCAAACTTTTATTTAATTTGCAATACATTTTTGTAAATAGTTTTTAGACAAACAAAATATTCGGAAGCATCCGGGGGTTTAATTTGAAATAGAAGGAGGACTAGTTTCAGAAAACCATAGACTTCCGCAAATAGTTTTTAGGCAAGATAGTATGCATGATGATGACGATGCTCAAATGCAATGTGGTATGATGACATGAGCATGTGGTCATGATGATGCAATGCACAAAAACAACGCGATTTTCTAGTAGTGGTTTTGCGGGATGCCACACAAATCCAGAGATCGATCCAAGGCAAATTAGCTCTTTTGGTGAGATTTTCGATTTTAAGGTGGAGAAAAGAAAAATTGAGGGGAAATTCGTGATCAACTGTGCTCTTGATACCAATATGTTAGGGGCTAACCCTGGGGTTGGCCCGATCTTTCACGAATTCCTCGAGAAACGAGGGGAAAGGGGTGGTCGAGGGATCAAATCGAGGGAAGCGATGAAAACCACGAACACACACACACACACACACCAAAACACGATACACGCCTACTCCTCACGCCGGTGGCATCCGGTCCAACATAATCCCTAGGATCGGTGTTGGGAGAAGCTCTCTCTCCACGCCAACAACGGGGGATGAGGTGCTTGGTGAGATCTTGACGACTTGGGGGCGAGAAACCGAGAACCCAAGGCCTTGTACAACTTGAACGCACTAGGCAAGATCCAAGAGGGGGGTGGATAATCCGGTGCTCCTTGGTAGGAGCATGAGACCAATAGATATAAGTCCTCAAAGGGTTTCCTTAATATCTATTATTATCCAAGTCTAGGGTTTACAATGGAGGGTGGGGGCTATATATAGTCCAGCCACAAAACAGGGGTAGTTTCGGAACGAAAAGGTAAATTATAAGTAGGTAAATTATAAGTAGGGTTACGCATAGGGCCGAACTTAGGCGTTCAGGATCAGTCAGGGCCGGTAGTGATGGAGGGGTTAACCTCTTGGGTGCCCGATCTTCACGGATCTCGTGGTCAAATCGATGGGAAAGCGAAGGGAAAGGGATAAGGTAGCGGAAGCGAACACACACCTCGCGAAGAACACGATGAACACACGCAAAACTCACACGATACAAGGCCGATTGCTCCCGAACGGCGGCCACCGGTCCGATAGAATCCTCGCAAGGAAAGATCGGTCAACGTGCTCCCTCAAATCCACATCGGAGAGGGAAGAACACCTTGAGGAGGGTCTTGACGACTTGGGGGCGAGAAACCGAGAACCCAAGGCCTTGTTCAACGATGGATGCGTGATGCAAAGTCCAATCGAGGTTGGTGACGATAGTCGGTCCACTTGGTAAAGGGAATGAGGCAAAACTAGAGATTCCACAATGGGGATTGTCTTTAGTCTATCATCTATGCCTAAGGGATACATGAGGGGTGGGGGCTCTATTTATAGGCCAACCACTTAACAAGGGTAGTTTGGGGATAAACTAGGCGAATAGGTAAAGGGGGATACATGGGTGGGCCCAACTAGTGCGCCAGGCATCGACATGACCGGTAGTGGGACTTGGGACCCAGTAACGGTCATCACCGAGTACCGCTTTGGGGACCAGAGTACCGCTTATGGTGTAGTACCGCAAGCTAGTACCGGGGCATCCAGTGGCGATGGCGCAGGCTTCAAGATGGCGGTAGAGGGGCTAGGTAATCACGACCCAGAGTACCCGCCATCGTAGTACCGCTTGAACTCGGCAGTCACGATCCTTCTTCCTCCTCTTCCAAGCTTCCGCCTTGTCGACCTTGAGTTCCCAAGAGAGATATTCATCTGCTCATTGAACCGTGAACTTGGGCATGGTGAATTTGATCTTCAAAGTTTCTTCTCCATTGTCTTGCCACGGCGGTTTCCATGATTTGGACGGTCATCATCATCCGAGCTCTCTTGTCTTGCTTGGTGATTGTTATGCTGTTTTGCGGTTATTGAGGTGCCGCTTGGTGGTGGAACTTGTTGGTGACGACGAGCTTGGGGAGCTTGCTCGTTTTGTTGACGCGGTTGAGGACGAGGGGGAGGTTGATAGTCCTCACGACGAGCTTGGGGAGTTTGCTCTTGTTCTTGTCGTGGTTGATGTCGAGGAGCATTGTCTTGCGCCTATATGGAGGAGGACGATCCTCATGCGCAATGGGCTGCTTCTTCGCCTTCTTGGTGTAGAGGAGGCTCGCCATGACCATCATGTTGCCGACGGACGATCATGTCGGCGATG
>CP125973.1:318990932-319086478 GCA_030063025.1 Avena longiglumis
GATGGATCCTCCATGAGCCATGAAGAATTCCTCCACCGTGTGGAGATGGAAGCCTACTCGGCAAGCAAGAGGAGGCGCATCATCAAGATTCCATGACCTTCAAGGCCAAGCGTGCCACACCAAAGGGCACCACCTGCTTGATGATTCACCTCCAAGGCGACATGTGCCACCACCTAGATGGAATCAAGCCACCATCTCCAAGGCACCAAGCTCCATCACCTCCAAGGCGTCAAGCTCTACCATCTCCAAGGCACCAAGCTTCATCACCGCCAAGGCGTAGCTCCAACTCCTATCCAAACAAGAGTGGCATCAAACATCATATGCATCAAGAGGCGCCAGAAACAAAACTCTTCATCGACAAACATCCTCTCATGAGCATCGCCACCATAAAGAGGATACAAGACATCGTCAAGGCATCTTCGCCATAAAAGGCGAAGAATTCAAGATGAGCACCAACCATAATGCTCAAGCAAGCTCAAGAAGGCACCACAAGCACAAGAAGAGTGCCAAGGCAAATGATCATCGTCGCGAGTGTCATGTGGGCGACCAAGTGCGCCACCTACATCAACCATCGACAAAACACGCCAATGACCTCCGTCGACACCATCATAGGGCACCTTCAACTACCGTGCCACCACCATAATGGCACCAGAGCAAGCCTTCCTCCACGCCATCAAGCTTCAAAGCCAGCTTGACTTCTCGACCTCATGAGCGAGGAAAATGTAGGCGCCTACTTAGCCAAGTTGGATAGCATGAGCCTACCTCCACCACTACTACGAGATGGACACAAGGCGGTCGAGCATGGGATTTTCCTTTCGACCATGGAGAGAAATGATGCCCATCTTATGGCATCCAACCTTGGAAGCGACAAGGTCGAGAATGGTGAGCATGGGATCTTCCCTTCACCAAAGGAGGCACATGGAGTTGAGGAAACCGAGCCTACCCCATATGCTTGAGTGATGATGTGGTACCAATCCCATGTGAGTATGAGAGCCACTTAGCCCACTTGAGTGAGAACAAGAGTGAGATGGTGACTCCACCTTATGTGAGATTGAGTGCTTCCACTTGGAGGGCATGGTGATACTCCTAGTGAGTTGAGAGTGGTAGTTGATAGGTCAAGTGAGACCATTTCGATTTCTAACAACTCACCTTCTACCTCTAGTGTGTTCTCTTGTGTTGTGCTAGGTTCCATGAATGAAGAAAGCGCCAAGCCATGAAGCAATGATGCCTCAATTGGAGAAGATGTACATGGTGCACAAAGATGATGCTATGCCATGGCTACATCAAGAAAGCGAAGTCGTCATGAGAGGCCACTACTTCCACAACACCCACTTCATATGAGAGGTATGGCCAAGGTAACAATAAGGGTGTTGATGATGCCATGATCCACTAGTGGACATGATGAATTGTGAGGATATGCATGCTATGGATGATACTTGTGACATGACTTATGCTTCATCCATATTCCCATGTGATGCTTTGCCTTTGCTTAATATTGATCATGTGGAATTGTTTGATTGCGATATCATTGCCATAAACATGCCATGCTATGCATCTTGTGTGTATCCTCCAATTGCTTTGGACTTGCCTTGTCATGCTAGTCATTCAATTTCTCCCGTTGCTTGCGATAAGATGAGTGCTTGCTATTTCACTTGTTTTGCTTCCAACAATATTGATCATATGCGTTATAATGAGATGGCCCCATAGCTTTCTCAATTTTGGAGATTTTGATGATGGCCATGATAAGCATGTTTCCCCTTGCATACTCACCATGCATCACTTTCATACTTGATTGACATTAATGGTGATGTGCACAAGAAGAATCGTCATGATGGATGATGTGTATCTCTACCATGCACACATTCTCCCTTTTGTGTATGATGTGTGTAGGTACCGCATTATCATGTCAACCTCGGTTGAGCACGAGTTGACAAAAGAGCTCTTGAGCATCCACAAGTGAGTTCAGGTCGAACCCGGCTCGATACCTTTTGCATGCTTTGCATCTTTCATGTTGGCAAATTGCTCTTTCCTATGGTTTGATTGCAAGCATGTTGATGGTATTATCTCAACTTGTGACATTCATGTTTCTTTGCTTTTGGATAATGATGTTTTGTGTGTTGCAACAAAATGTTGAACATTTTCTCTTTCCGATGTTTTGTGTGCAACGCAATTCCATGAAGAGCATGTATTGTCATGAAAACTTCCAAGAATCTCGTCTTGTTGTTGCAACAAACATAAGGACCACTTGCTCTTTCATTTCGTTTGTTTGCAAACCGTTACTTTAGCTTCCGCTTGGGATACTCATATTCCCATGAAATTTGATTTTGATGATTTGTGTGTGACATCCAACATGTTGAACAATTTCTCTTTCAATGGTTGGTTTGCACACATAATGATGTTTCTTTGGACATTCTTCCTTGTGTGTTTTGCCAAATTCTCCTATTCTTGCATCAAAGATGTTGTTTGAAATTTGGATCAATGCTTTGAATGCCCCAATTCTATGTTATATGGAGTTTTTGAGTTTCCACATTTGGATGATGTTCAAACATTTTCCATGCATTGACCATGCATATGCATCCGTTTGCTATACTTGAGTTGTGCTAATCGTGTTGTGAACAAGAATGGACATGCCACAAATGACATGCTCCTCTATCACACACAAACATATGTTGCTTGGTCTTTGTTGTATGAAGGTACAAATGCATACGTCGACCTCTATGGACTATATGTTGACAAGAAGAACGAAGAGTTCCCTATGGCTACACTTCTTTGAGCTATATCTACAAGCTAAGGTGACTTCCTTCTACTTGAGGACTCATGCTATAATCTTCATGAATTAGCTCGCTTTGAGTGTTGCTTAGCTTTTGTCGCATGAGCTTTGTAGGCTTCATGGAAGGTGAAGGAACATTGAAGTGTTGTCAAGTCAATCTTCAGGGGCGACTATATGGTGAACCCCAGGATCAAGGATGTCCTTCGACCTCTTCTACTTCGTGATGAACATGGAGAGTCGAGGACGACTCTTTCTGAAGGGAGGGGAGATGATGCAGCCCGACCTACGGTCGTTACTACATCAAGGTCCCCAACTTACGCCAAGTCGTCATGGACTCCAAAGGTGCATCCGTTCCTCTATGCGAGCCCCCTTCCTGCCCTATTGAATGGTATGCTACTTCATACTCCGTCACATATGCATGATAGGTTCACACCGAACCTATCATGCACTAGTTGGGCCACAGCCCTTGTATCCCCCTCTACTTACCTATTCGCCTAGTTTATTCCCAAACTACCCTTGTTTATGTGGTTGGCCTATAAATAGAGCCCCCACCCCTCATGTAACCCTTAGGCATAGATGATAGACTAAAGAAAACCCCCATTGTGGAATCTCTAGTTTTGCCTCATCCCCTTTACCAAGGGGACCGACTATCGTCACCAACCTCGATTGGACTTTGCATCACGCATCCATCGTTGAACAAGGCCTTGGGTTCTCGGTTTCTTGCCCCCAAGTCGTCAAGACCCTCCTCAAGGTGTTCTTCCCTCTCGATGTGGATTTGAGGAACACGTTGACCGATCTTTCCTTGCGAGGATTCTATCGGACCGGTGGCACGCCGTTAGAACAATCGGCCTTGTATCGTGTGAGTTTTGCGTGTGTTCATCGTGTTCTTCGCGAGGTGTGTGTTAAACCGCTACCTTCTCCCTTTCCCTCGCTTTCCCATCGATTTGACCACGAGATCCGTGAAGATCGGGCACCCAAGTTAACCCCTCCATCATCGGTATCGTGACTTTTGGTTGCCACCAGTTTCTCATCGATTTGGTCTTTTCCCCATAAATTCGAAAATTCACCAAAATAGCCCCAATTCGTGTTTTGGATCGATCTGTGATTTGAGTGCGTTTTGGTAGGTTTTGATCCGTGGATTACTTGCTAAACTTGTTGATCTACCTTCCTTGCGTTCCCATAGCCTAATTCCTTGATTTCCCAGTTGATTTGGTGTTTTCTTGAAGATTTTCCTTAAATCGCCCCAAACTCGCCAAATCGCGTCGGATCTGGTTTCTCTGTCGGCGGTACTACGCTCCAAAAATCTGATACTACCGTAGCGGTACCAAAATCGGTACTACCGCCCGATCTGAGAAAAGCGAAAGTTCAGTTGACCTCTCGCGTTTGGCCATAACTTTTGCATCTGAACTCGGATTTTGGTGTTCTTTAGCTCGTTTGAAGAGGAGAAGGGCTTTACATCATCATCCACGTGGTTCATGCTATCTACTCCATCCAAATTCCGTGAGCAAGGTGGAATCCAACAATAAAGGTGAAGATAAATCGACGAAAGGTATAAACATTCCACGACTTCTCCCCACTTGCATTCCTTTGTGAACCCCACTATCTTTGCGAGCAACAAACACCTATTGAGACTAGTTCCTCTTATGATTGCTTGGGCTATGCATATTTGATACCTTGTAGATTCCGAGCAAACATTGTGAGCGCTTTCTCATATAGTTATCTTGTATAGTTGTTGGCACAAGGAAGAGGCAAGTGAAAAAGAAATAAAAAGAAAAAGAGAGAAAAGAAAAAAGAAAAAAAATATATAGAAAAAAGAAAAAGAAAGAAAAAGAAAGAGATATACATGTGCCTCAAAGAATAGGAAGCGCAAGCTCGATGAACATCATATAGGTGGTACTTATTGTGCATATCTTGTAGCCCACCAATTTTGTGCAATCGAACTAGCGTCTCTCCTTGTACTTGTGTGACACGAGCTTATAGTCTTCGCTAGGTAATCATTTGGTTCTTAGCTCACTTTCTCCGTCGCATAAGTCCCATTTATCCCACCGTGTGTGTTTCCTTGTACAAATTTCCTATCTTGTGGATTAACTTGTTTGCTTTGTGATCATTGTGGTTCTTTACTTGCCATTACAACATCTTGATTTCGGATTGGTTCTTGACATGCCACTTTCCACACCTATCCACCATAGGCCTTGTGTGTGTGTGTGTGTTTTTTGGTTAGTAGTTGGTTTTGGTGTTCCGCGTGAACTTCACTTTGCTTGGTTTATTGCTCTCAAGTGTGGCCACTTGCACGTCTGATCTTCAAGGTAAAGTAAGGTTTGGCGTTGTATCCTAACTCCACTACCACTTCCATATACAGCTTGGTCTTGTGCATCATGTCTAGGGACTCGGAACGAGGATGATATCTATGAAGAATCCATGATGAGCCACCATGACTCTGACTCCACAAGTATAGAGGACATGAATGAACACAACAGGCAATGGCTCGCATGCTTTGAGGACCGGGCACTACACCTCTGGCGACTCCACATGCATGGAAGACATGGAGCTCGTCGACAATGGCTCCTCATGCATGGAGCCTATGGAGCACTACACCGACAATGGCTCCACATGCTTGGGTGATATGGAGTACTACACCAACAACTACTCCCCAAGCATGCACGACTTCGAGTGCGACATTGATGACGCCTCGCCAAGCATGGAGGACATGGAGAACTTCATCGACTTTGATGGCTCCTCCATGAGCCATGAAGAATTCCTCCACCGTGTGGAGATGGAATCCTACTACGCCAAGCAAGAGGAGGCGCATCATCAAGATTCCATGACCTTCAAGGCCAAGCGTGCCACACCAAAGGGCACCACCTACTTCAATGATTCACCTCCAAGGCGACATGTGCCACAACCTAGATGGCGTCAAGCGCCACCATCTCCAAGGCACCAAGCTCCATCACCTCCAAGGTGTCAAGCTCTACCATCTCCAAGGCGCCAAGCTTCATCACCGCCAAGGCGCCAAGCTCCAACTCCTATCCAAACAAGAGTGGCGTCCAAACATCATATGCATCAAGAAGCGCCAACAAACAAGACTCTTCATCGACAAACATCCTCTCATGAGCATCGCCACCATAAAGAAGATACAAGACATCGTCAAAGGCATCTTCGCCATAAAGACGAAGAATTCATGATGAGCACCAACCATAATGCTCAAGCAAGCTCAAGAAGGCACCACAAGCACAAGAAGAGTGCCAAGACAAATGATCACCGTCGTGAGTGTCATGTGGACGACCAAGTGCGCCACCTACATCAACCATCGGCAAGGCACGCCAATGACCTCCGTCGACACCATCATAGGGCACCTTCAACTACTCGTGCCACCACCACAATGGCACCAAGAGCAAGCCTTCCTCCACGCCATCAAGCTTCAATGCCTACAGCGGCTTCCACAACCTGCCAGCGAGGAAAATCTGAGCGCCTACTTAGCCAAGTTGGATAGCATGAGCCTACCTCCAACACTACTACGAGATGGCCTGCAACACGGTCGAGCATGGGATTTTCCTTGACCATGGAGGAAGCAATGATGCCCATCTTATGGCATCCAACCTTGGGCGACAAGGTCGAGAATGGTGAGCATGGGATTTTCCCTTCACCAAAGGGCGCATGGAGTTGAGGAAACCGAGCCTCGCCCATATGCTTGAGTGATGATGTGGTACCAATCCCATGTGAGCATGAGAGCCACTTAGCCCACTTGAGTGAGAACAAGAGTGAGATGGTGACTCCACCTTATGTGAGATTGAGTGCTTCCACTTGGAGGGCATGAGTGATACTCCTAGTGAGTTGAGAGTGGTAGTTGATAGGTCAAGTGAGACCATTTCGATTTCTAACAACTTACCCTCTACCTCTAGTGTGTTCTCTTGTGTTATGCTAGGTTCCATGGAGGACGACTCCCCAAGCCATGAAGCAATGATTCCTCAATTGGAGAAGATGTACTTGGTGCACGGAGATGATGCTATGCCATGGCTACATCAAGAAGACGAAGTCGTCCACAAGGAGGCCACTACTTCCACAACACCCACTTCATATGAGAGGTATGACCAAGGTAACAATAAGGGTGTTGATGATGCCATGATCCCACTAGTGGACATGATGAATTGTGGGGATATGCATGCTATGGATGATACTTGTGACATTACATATGCTTCATCCACTTTCCCATGTGATGATTTGCCTTTGCATAATATTGATCATGTGGAATTGTTTGAGTGCGATATCATTGCCATAAACATGCCATGCTATGCATCTTGTGTGTATCCTCCAATTGCTATGGACATGCTTTGTCATGCTAGTCATTCAATTTTTCCCGTTGCTTGCCATAAGATGAATGCTTGCATCAATGTTGACCACATGCGTTATAATGAGATGGCCCCATAACTTTCTCAATTTTTGGAGATTTTGGCGATTGCCATGATAAGCATGTTTCCCCCACTTGCATACTCACCATGCATCACTTTCATACTTGATTGACATTAATGGTGATGTGCACAAGAAGAATCGTCATGATGGATGATGTGTATCTCTACCATGCACCTACGTTCTTCCTTTTACATATGATGTGTGTAGGTACCCTTGCGAGAATGTCAACCTCGGTTGAGCACGAGTTGACAAAAGAGCTCTAGAGCATCCCACAAGTGAGTTCAAGATCGAACCCAGCTCTGATACCTTTTGCATGCTTTGCATCTTTCATGTTGGCAAATTGCTCTTTCATATGGTTTGATTGCAAGCATGTTAATGGTATTATCTCCCCTTGTGACATTCATGTTTCTTCGCATCTAGATAATGATGTTTTGTGTGTTGCAACAAAAATGTTGAACATATTCTCTTTCCGATGTTTTGGGTGCAACCACAATTCCATTAAGAGCATGTATTGTCATGAGAGCTTCCAAGAATCTCGTCTTGTTGTTGCAACAAACATAAGGACCACCTGCTCTTTCATTTGGTTTATTTGCAAATATGTTGTTTTTGCTTCCGCTTGGGATACTCATTTTCCTATGATATTTGCTTTCGATGATTTGTGTGTGACATCCAACATGTCGAACAATTTCTCTTTCCAATGGTTGGTTTGCACACATATTGTTGTTGATTTGGACTTTCTTCCTCGTGTGTTTTTGCCAAATTCTCCTATTCTTGCATCAAAGATGTTGTTTGAAATTTGGATCCAATGCTTTGAATGCCCCACTAATACGTTATATGGATTTTTTGTGTTTCCACATTTGGATGATGTTCGAACGATTTCCATGCACTTTGACCTTGCATATGCATCCCATTTGCTATACATGCGTTGTACTAATAGTGTTGTGAACAAGAATGGACATGCCTCATTTGACATGCTCCTCTATCATGCACGAAAATATTTTGCTTGGTCTTTGTTGTGTGAAGGTACAAGTGCATACACATCAACCTCTATGGACAATATGTCGACAAGAAGAACCGAAGAGAGTTACCTATGGCTACCCTTCATCGACCTATCTCTACAAGCTAAGGTGACTTCCTTCTACTTGAGGACTCATGCAATAACCTTCATGAATTGGCTACGCTTTGAGTGTTGCTTTGCTTTTGTTGTGAGCTTTGTAGGCTTCAAGGAAGGTGAAGGAACGTTGAAGTGTCGTCAAGTCAATCTTCCCGAGGACGACTATGTGGTGAACCCCAGGATCAAGAAGGTCTCTCGACCGCTTCTACTTTGTGATGAGCATGTAGAGTCGAGGACGACTCTTTTTGAAGGGGGGCGATGCAGCCGACCTCGGTCGTTACTACATCTTGGTCTCCAACTTCGCCAAGTCGTCATGGACTCCAAAGGTGAATCCGTTCCTCTATCGAGCCCCTTCCTACCTATTGAATGGTATGCTACTTCATACTCCATCACATATGCATGATAGGTTCCCATTGACAAGTCGGAGGCAAGGGAGGAAGGCGGGACATCAAGCCCGACAAGGCGGAGGCTTGGAAGAGGCGGAAGAAGAGGATCGCCAAATGCTCTCTGTCGCCCGGTAGTACTAGGACTGGCGGCCGTTACTACCGCCCCTACTACGCCCCCACTGACACTTGACATGTGAAGCCAAATACTCTCATCTCCGGTACTCTGGATCCGGGACCAGTACTAGGATCGGACAGTACTAAGCAGTACTACGCCCTTACAACCTCCCCAGCAGCGGCTCGGTGGCGCTCGGGACCTCAGCGGTACTACGGTCCCAGGCGGTACTACTGGGACAGCGGTACTCTGGTCCCAAGTCCCGGTACTAGCTCTGGCGATGCTGCGTGCACTAGTTGGGCCACCGCCCTTGTATCCCCCCCTACTTACCTATTCGCCTAGTTTATTCCCAAACTACCCTTGTTTATGTGGTTGGCCTATAAATAGATCCCCCACCCCTCATGTCACCCTTAGGCATAGATGATAGACTAAAGAAAACCCCCATTGTTGCATCTCTGGTTTTGCCTCATCCCCTTTACCAAGGGACCGACTATCGTCACCAACCTCGATTGGACTTTGCATCACGCATCCATCGTTGAACAAGGCCTTGGGTTCTCGGTTTCTCGCCCCAAGTCGTCAAGACCCTCCTCAAGGTGTTCTTCCCTCTCGATGTGGATTTGAGAACACGTTGACCGATCTTTCCTTCGAGGATTCTATCGGACGGTGGCGCCGTTAGAACAATCGGCCTTGTATCGTGTGAGTTTTGCGTGTGTTCATCGTGTTCTTCGCGAGGTGTGTTACTTCGCTACCTTCTCCCTTTCCCCTCGCTTTCCCATCGATTTGACCACGAGATCCGTGAAGATCGGGCACCCAAGAGGTTAACCCCTCCATCACGATCTGACTACACATGCGAGCACGAGCGCCAATGCAATCGCTTGGCCAATATCCTGGAGGTTACCGATCCTGCGTGAACACGATCAGCCTGACCTGCGAGGGTCTTAATTCCTACCTGAAATCGAGAACAAGTAAGAACCAATATTGCAATCAAGATATTGCGGATTAAGAGGAAAGCTTTATTGAAGAGGTGGGATCCACGAATATGCGAAGTACAAGAGGCCTCTGCGGCCTTTCGAGCCTTGGCGAAGTTGCGACTATAGCTAACATAATGTCTAAACAAAATCCGAGTCTAGAGGTTATATGGGGGTATTTAAGAGGCGAAAAGGTGGGGTTTGACCAGCCATGGAAGTGGTGGCGAATCCAACCCTAAAGTCCTTTTCCCTCAAATCACGGACTCTAAAAAGTGGCTAATTAAAATCTGCGAAAATTACATGGGCTGGCCCAAAATAAAAAGTGTCATGACACCATATTAAGCTATGGGCCGAATTAAGTAAAGTATTGATCTTGAATATTTCGTCCAAGCCTTCTTTCTTCATTATGGTGGCCTCAAAGTTACGAAATCTTCATCTGTGGCCTTCTCTTGGATCATCACATGCTTCTTGCCATCTCCATGCATGGCCATGCTCAATGCTTGTCCCACACATCCATGCTTGGTCCATCATTCCTAAGAGTAAGAAATATATCTGATTTAGGCAGCATCATATTCTCATGCATGTGAGGAATAGTTCAAGAAAGCAGTGCACGATAGTTAAGTTGTTTGGCACGAGATCTTGTGATGGGTCCTTGTATGTGTGTTGCTATAGGTACAATGGTTGTATCAATAGTAGGGATGTCCACATTGATCTTGTGGACATCCTACTATTAACCATGAACACACATACATGGATCATATGATCTCGTTTGAAAAGATTTGAACCTGAAACTTAATAACTGGCGATGACAATTCTACATGCATAATCGGATCGTCAAGCCCGAACTCCACCAAATCGATTATCGCCATCTCATCGAAAGATCGGACACCTTTGCCCTATCAAGTGGACCATTGGAAGGTCCGAGGAGAATTCAACTATCGTTGTGAAGCTCTCGAGCGGCGCCAAGATGAACAATTTAGCGAGGCCCGTGTGGAATTCAAGAACATCGACAACCGCTTCGAAGAAGTCCGTGGCCAAATGCATGCCATGCAACACAACCTCGGTCATCAAAATGAAGCTCTTGGTCGTGCATTCGCCTCAACGGATGAGAAGCTTCAACGCATCATTGATGGACTCGCAAGGCCACGCTCGTGCGAATCAAGCTCATCTCGGCACTCCTCAAGTGAATCAAGTGCACCTCGCCGTCATGGTTCAAGGCACCGGGATGGACCCGTTCTTCAATCCATGAGCTCTTCGCAAGCGGTACCATCTCCGCGTCACGCCGCAATGTCAAGCTACGATGGTGACCTCTCCGCAAGACCTCTAAGGCGCGAAGCGAACCGGCCACAACCAAGGGCACTTGTGATTCAACAAGAAAAACCTCACATGGACCACCAAGGCCATCGACGTCGACATGCCCCTTCAACAACTAGTGAAGCTTCCGAAGAGGACGAACGAGATCACCGTCGGCGGGAAGCACTCGAAGACCCTCCAAGGCGTCATCATTGACATGATCGTCCACGTCGGCACCATGATGGTCATGACGAGCCTCCCCTACACCAAGAGGAAGAAGAGCAGCCCATTGCGCATGCGGCCCGACGTCCTCCTTGCCACTTGGCGCAAGCTAAGGCTCCTCGGCATCAACCACGCCAAGAACAAGAGCAAGCTCCCCAAGCTCGTCGTGAGGACCATCAAACTCCCCCTCGTCCTCAACCGCAACAACAAAACGAGCAAGATCCCCAAGCTCGTCGTCAACAACAAGTTCCACCACCAAACGCGGCACCTCAACAACCACAAGAGCAACGCAAAAATCAACAAGCAAGACATGAGAACTCGGATGATGATGATAATGACCGCCCAAATCATGGCAACCGGCCTTAGCCGAACACCGCAATGGAGAAGAAACTTTGACAAGCTTAAATTCACCATGCCCAAGTTCACGGTTCCAATGAGCAGGAATATCTCTCTTGGGAACTCAAGGTTGACAAGATCTTCCATGCACAACTATAGCAATGAGAAGATGATGGCCATGGCATCCCTCGAGTTTGATGAGTATGCCAACCTTTGGTGGGAACAAGTCCAACTTCGCTCATGAGAAGCAAAAGAAGAGCCTCAATCGCAACTTGGCAAGATATGAAGGCTCATATGAGATCCGCTTTGTTCCTTCACACTACAGCGTGACCTCTTCAACAAGCTTCAAGCGCTTAGTCAAGGGACAAAGACCGTGGAAGAGTACTTCAAGCAAATGGAGCTCAACATGATCGTGCCAACATTGAAGAGCGAGATGAGCAAACAATGGCACGCTTCCTCAATGGCTTGAACCATCCTATCAAGCGCATCACCGAGTTCAAAGGTACAACAACATGGTTGAGCTTGTGCACATCGCGCCAAGGCGGCGTCAAGTGCAAGAGGACATCAAGTACAACAAGCCAAAGACGTACTTCACCTTCAAGCAAGCGTCAACCACTACTCCAACAACTCCAAGTGGAAGCTCCTCAAGTACCACCAAGCTTCTCTTCAAGCCAACTCTCCCTCAAGGAAAACAGCCCCCAAGTGGCAAAAACACAAGGGATGATCAACTATTCAATGGTGAATGCTACAAGTGTGGAGGCAAAGGGCACAAGTCGAATGCATGTGGAAACAAAAAAGTTTTGTTCATCCATGACAACGGCGATGAAGAATACTTGAGTGAAGAAGAGTTTGATGCAAGGGTCAAGGAAGCCATGGCAAGGCAACACTTGGAAGAGGACCAGGAACTTCTTGTGTGTGAGCATGACGCAATTCCATCGCTTGTGGTCACAAGGGTCTTGACTACCCAAGCCAATGAAAGTGAAGACCAACGCTCGAACATCTTCCAAACTCGTGCCGCCATCAATGGGAAGTCCATCAAAGTTGTCATCGATGGTGGGAGTTGCCACAACCTTGAAAGCACGGAATTGTGTGAGAAACTCAACCTCACCCTCTTTCCGCATAGACACGCCTACCATATCCAATGGCTAAGTGACCAAGGATCCGTCAAGATCAAGCACACCGTCTCGGTGACGTTCTCAATTGGGCACTACAAGGACACGGTGGAATGTGACGTGGTTCCAATGACGGTTTGTCACATGTTGCTCGGAAGACCGTGGAAATATGACAAGCGTGCTTTGCATAATGGTCACTCAAACACTTACACCTTCAAATGGCTTGATAAAACTTGTGTGTTGCAACCAATGACTCCTAGCCAAATAATTGCGGACAATGCAAAGGCTTTAGCGAGGGCGCAATACGTAAAAACACCTTGCGAGAAGAGTGGTGAGCGAGAGAACCACACCATAGTGATTGAGAGCTACAAGCCAAACTCGAGTGGAAAAACTAAGAGTGTTCTTCTTTCCACCAAAAGTGAGATGAGAGAAGTGCGGAACAACCCATCCATCTTGCACTACGTCCTCGTATGCAAGGGACTAGCGCAAGGAACTAACGACTTGACAAATGTTCCTCCTTCTTTGATGGATGTTTTGCAGGAATTCCAAGATGTATTTCCCGAAGAGCTTCCTCCGGGCCTTCCCCCTCTTCGTGGAATCGAGCACCGCATCGACCTCATACCCGGCGCACCACTCCCAAACCGCGCCGCGTATCGCACGAACCCGGAAGAGACGAAGGAGATCGAGCGTCAAATCAACCAACTCGTCTCCAAAGGTTTGATCCAAGTAAGCACTAGCCCAAGCGGTTCCGTGATCCTAGTCCAGCGGATGATACGTTGCGGTTATGCATGGACTGCCGTCCAATCAATGCTATCACCGTGCGTTATCGACATCCTATACCGCGTCTTGATGACATGCTTGATGAGTTATGTGGAGCCACTATATTTTCGAAAATTGATCTTCGTAGTGGCTACCATCAAATTCGCATGTGATGTGGACATCCCTACTATTGATACAACCGTTGTACCTACAGCAACACACATACAAGGACCCATCACAAGATCTCGTGCCAAACAACTTAACTATCAGGTACTTTCGTTTCTTGGAACTATTCCTCACATACATGAGAATATGATGTTGCCTAAATCAGATATATTTCTTACTCTTAGGAATGATGGACCAAGCATGGATGAGAGGGACAAGCATTGGAGCATGGTCATGCATGGAGATGGCAGCAAGCATGTGATGATCAAGAAGGCCACATTTGAAGATTTGAACTTTGAGGCCACCATAATGAAGAAAGAAGGCTTGGCGACATATTCAAGATCAATACTTCTGAATTCGTCCATAGCTTAATATGGTCTTTGCGACACCTTTATTTTGGGCCAGGCCATGTAATTTTCAGGATTTTAATTGGCCACTTTTAGAGTCCGTATTTGAGGAAAAGGACTTTTAGGGTTGGATTCGGCCACCACTTCCATGGCTGGCGAAACCCCACCTTTCGCCATCATATAAGCCGAACCTCTAGACTCGGATTTTGTTTAGACATTAAGTTAGCCATAGTCATAATCTTAACCGCCAAGGCTCGGCGTCGCAGAGGCCTCTTGTACTTCGCACCTATTCGGATCCCACCTCTTCAATAAAGCTTTCCTCTTAATCCAATATCTTGATTGCAATATTGGTTCTTACTTGTTCTCGATTTCGGTAGGAATTAAGACCCTCGCTGGTCGGTGATCGTGTTCACGCAGGATCGGTAACCTCCGGAGATTGGCCTAGCGATTGCATTGGCGCTCGTGCTCGCACGTGTAGTCGGATCGTCAAGCCCGAACTCCACCAAATCGATTATCGCCATCTCATCGAAAGATCGGACACCTTTGCCCAATCAAGTGGTATCAGATTTCAGGTTGCTCGATGAGATTTTACTGTTTCCGTAGATTAGATCTGTTTTTACCTATAACACAAGAAAAAGCCAAAAACACAGTTATAGTTTAGATCCATCCCATAACCAATCTACGCCTCGCATTATCTTTTCAGTTTTTGCATTGTTGAATTTGTGTCTACATAAATCGCGTCGAGTTCTTTGGTCTTAGTGTCTCGTCCCTTAGAGTTTCGAGTTACGATCATAATAGTCACCGCCACACTCCGATCACCGCCACCATATTCCGCCATATATACCGCCACCATAAACCCTAATACTCCGCCCAGCCTTCCTACTGCGACCACAGATCCGTCGGTTTTCTGCCATGATGCAGTCCGAGTAGACTTGTTGTTTCCTAGTTATTTCTTTTGACTTTCCTTCTTTGTAAAGTCCGTGTCGCGCTAAGAGTCCGGTCGTAAGTCCAGAAGGAGAGCAAAAAAAAAAAGTCTGGAACCGCCTCCGAAAATTTTTTCTGGCTATACTAGTTTTCGGCTTTGGGGATCACTTTTCTCCATCGGCCGTTATAGCGATATTTTTTTGGCGCCTGCGCGCTTTCCGGAGCAAAATAAAAAAATTCAAAAAAAAATTTGGGCTAACCTCTTTTTAGACCCCGTAGATCAGTTCTAGACACTCGCCATTATAGTGATTTTTCACCTCTCGGTTCGCTTTTCAGGGTGCCATCTCATCATATAGTGCTTGTTGTGTCGTGTCGTGACATCGTTGGTGATCTAGGCTCGCGTCTCTAGTACGGTCTAGCCTAGGACCAGCACAGTACCGTCGTTGAGCATTCTTTCAACTTTTGCATTGCTGTTTTGATAATTGCTAACCCCCTTTACTAAGCCTTCCCAGAGCTCCACAGATACTCTCCACGTGCGGTGTTTCGACTCCTGGTTATCGCTTGGTTCAATCTCTGGACCCACTGATCCTCGTGGTTGCACATCGCCTTTTCCTGCTGTTTGGTAAGAACTTGTAAGAGATTCGTATATTGCTTGAGGGATTACGCGTGACTTCCACCATATTCCTGTAGTATATACATGCTTTTGGACTAACCATAGCGAGATACTTCGGAACCGCCACCATGACGAAGAACTACATGCCCACTTCTCCCGCTCTTGGTCGGTCGGCTGAAGACGTGGATCTGGCGCCTAGGGAGTTTGACACCAAGCTCACCAGCGTTGGACAAGATCGATGGATTGAAATCCTTCAACGCCAAGCTTGTTCGGTTCAAGAGCTTTTGAACCGATTGCCCTTTTAGCACCCACACATGGCGCTGGCGCATTCCGATCACTGGTCGGACTGGTTCATTTGCCGCGCCGGCAGCGCTGGCCGCGGACTTCCTCGCCACGGTACTTCTGCGACATTTGGGGACGACGGCGGGTACTACTACGACCCCGGCAGCGACGGCATGATGCGAGAGGTTGAACAACCTCCACAGTACTGTGGCGTCCCCGACATTACTACGCATAGCGCTGCATGCCGATGCGTGATGATGATCATGTTGCAAAGCTTAAATTAAATATTCCATCTTTTGAGGGTAAATATAATCCTGATGCATATCTTACATGGGAGATGGAAGTAGAACAACGTTTTGCATGCTTAAAATATCCTGAGAATATGCGTGTTAGTGCTGCTACATGTGAATTCACTAAATTTGCTTCCCTTTGGTGGTCTGAGTATTGTCGCTTAAATCCTACTACTATTCCTAGTACTTGGAATGCTTTAAAAACTGCTATGCGTGTTCGTTTTGTACCTCCTACCTATCAACGTGATTTACTAAAGAATCTGACACGTTTAGAGCAAGGGAAAAATTCTGTAGAAGAGTATTATCAAGAATTGCAAACGGGGATGGTTCGGTGTGGTCTTGTTGAATCTAATGAACAAATGCTTGCATGTTTCTTTGGTGGATTAAACAAGGACATTCAACACATCTTAGATTATAAGGAATATAATTCTATCACTCGTATGTTTCATCTTGCTTGCAAAGCTGAACGTGAAGTGCAGGATCGCCAAACACCATGGAGGAGGACTAATAATTCTGCAGGTCGCACATCCACTTGGACATCCCGACAATCAGCGCCTCCTCGTGATTCGCCACCAGCTACTACCACATCCAAGGCCACCACAAGATTTCCATTGCTCCTCCACCATCATCCAATGCTCCCTTTCGTAGTGCATCTTCTATTGCTTCCATGGGTAAGACAAAGGATATACAATGCGCAAGTCTTTGGGTTTTGGTCATATTGAGGCGATTGCACAACACAACGATGTGATGATGGTCTTGAGAAGATGGTCGATCGATTCAGCAAGTGACTTTGATGAAGATACACTAGCCCTTATTTCTGCTCGAGATGGAGACAATTCTGATGCTGATGAAGAGACAGAGGTAATGGGAGCTGAAGCTGCTGATCAATACATGAGCTTAATTACACAACGTGTGTTGAGTGTGCAATTGAGCAAATCTGAGCAAGATCAACGCCACAACATGTTCCAAACATGTGGTGTTGTCAAGGAAAGAGCTATACGGATCATCATTGATGGAGGAAGTTGTAATAATCTGGCCAGTGTTGACATGGTAGAGAAGCTTGCGCTTCCAACAAGACAACGCCCACATTCATATTACATCCAATGGTTTGAGAGTTCTCGCAAGATCAAGGTAACAAGAACGGTACGCGTGCATTTTACTATTGGTACATATTCTGATTTTGTTGATTGTGATGTTGTACCTATGCAAGCTTGTTCTTTGTTACTTGGTAGAGCATGGCAATTTGATAGAGTATCTGTTCATAATGGCAAAACTAATCACTATTCTCTTATGCATGATGGAAAGAAAATTGGTCTAAAACCTATGACTCCCGAACAGATTTTAAAGATGATCTTGCTAGAGCTAGTAGAGCTAAAACCGAGGAGAAAAATAAAGGTGAGAATCAGTTGTTTGCAGATTTTATACCACCAAAGAACAATAAATCTGATTCTACACATGCTCTTGAAATTCGTTTGAAGAGTCCATGTATGCTTGCAAATAAAATTGATATTCTTGAACTAGATATAAACAATACTCAATGTTATGCGATTATGCAAAGAGGTTTTGTTTTCATTTGAGGATATGCCTCCTTCTTTGCCACCATTGTTGCTAACCTTTTGCGGGAATATGAGGCGTATTTCCCATTTGGCGCCACCGGACTACCTCCTATTAGAGGAATTGAGCACCAAATTGATCTCATTCCTGGTGCCACGTTGCCCAACCGCGCCATATAGAACCAATCCGGAGGAGACAAAGGATACAACGCCAAATTCAGGAACTACTCGGCAGAGATCATATTCGTGAGTCCCTTAGCCTGTCTTTGTTCCTATTATTTTGGTACCTAAGAAAGATGGTTCTTCGCGCATGTGTACTGATTGTAGAGCTATCAATAATATTACTATTTGATATCATCATCCTATTCCACGTTTAGATGACATGCTTGATGAATTAAGTGGCTCTACCATGTTTTCTAAAGTTGATTTGCGTAGTGGTTACCACCAGATTCGTATGAAATTAGGAGATGAATGGAAAACAACATTTAAAACTAAGTTCGGTTTATATGAGTGGTTTGTGATGCCGTTTGGTTTAACTAATGCACCTAGCACTTTCATGAGATTAATGAACGAAGTTTTACGTGACGTTTTGTGGTAGTCTACTTTGATGATATTTTGATTTATAGCAAATCTTTAGAGGATCATTTGGACCATTTATGTCTTGCTGTTTTCAATGCTTTCGTGATGCCGCGTTTGTTTGGTAACCTTGAGAAGTGCACCTTTTGCACCAATCGAGTTGCGTTTCTTGGCTATGTTGTTACATCACAGTATTGAAGTGGATCCGGCCAAGATTGAAGCTATTGAGAATTGGCTCACCAAGAAGGTCACACAAGTGAGTTTTCTTGGCCTCATTTGGTTTTATAGGCGCTTTGTCAAAGACTTTGGATCAATTGCCGTCTTTGAATGAGCTTACCAAGAAGGATGTGCCCTTTGTTTGGGCGATGCACAACAACGGCCTTCGTCATATTGAAAGATAAGCTAACACATGCTCCCTTACTCCAACTTCTGATTTTACTAAGACTTTTGAGCTTGAATGTGATGCTAGTGGAATTGGTTTGGGAGGGTGTTATTACAAGAGGAAAACACTGTTGCATATTTTAGCGAGAAATTGAGTGGGGCTAGTCTGAACTATTCTACTTATGATAAAGAATTATACTGCGTTGGTTGGGACATTAGAAACTTGGCAACATTATCTATGGCCTAAGGAATTTGTTATTCATTACGATCATGAATCTTTGAAGCATATTCGTAGTCAAGCTAAGTTGAATAAATGTCATGCAAAGTGGGTTGAATTTATTGAGTCTTTTCCTTATGTTATCAAACACAAAAAGGTAAAGATAATATTATTGTTGATGCTTTGTCGCCGTTATGCTTTGTTATCTCAACTTGACTTCAAAATATTTGGATTGGAAACTATTAAGGAACAATATGTGCATGATGCTGAATTTAAAGATGTGTTGCGAATTGTAGAGATGGTAGAACTTGGAACAAGTTCGTCTTCAATGATGGATTTGTGTTCGTGCTAACAAACTATGCATTCGAGATAGCTCTGTTCGTCTTTTGTTGTTACGAGGCGCATGGAGGAGGATTGATGGGACACTTTGGTGTCAAGAAGGCGGAGGATGTTCTTCTTTGCACACTTCTTTTGTACGTGTCGTCGAGATGTTGAGAGATTTGTGCGCTACACTACTTGTCAAAAGCTAAGTCGCCTTAATCCACATGGTTTATATATGCCTCTTCCTGTTCCTAGTATTCCTTGGGAGGATATTTCTATGGACTTTGTTTTGGGATTGCCACGAACACGAAGGGAGGATAGTATTTTTGTTGTTGTGGATCGGTTTTCTAAGATGGCACACTTTATTCCTTGTCATAAAGCGGATGATCTTGCGCATATTCTGATTTGTTCTTTCGTGAAATTGTTCGTTTGCATGGTGTGCCAAATACTATTGTCTCGATCGTGATACTAAATTTCTTAGCCACTTTTGGAGATGTTTATGGGCTAAGTTGGGGACTAAATTGCTCTTTAGTACTACATGTCATCCCCAAACTGATGGTCAAACTGAAGTAGTAAATAGAACTTTGTCTACTATGTTACGGGCTGTTTTAAAGAAGAACTTAAAATTGTGGGAAGAGTGTTTACCTCATATAGAATTTGCTTATAATCGTTCATTGCATTCTACCACAAAGATGTGCCCATTTGAGATTGTGTATGGTTTTGTTCCTCGTGCACCTATTGATTTATTGCCTTTACCTTCTTCGTTGCAACATAATTTGGATGCTACACAACGTTTGAAATGATATTAAATTTGCATAAGACTACTAAAGATAACATTGAACACATGAATGCTAAGTATAAACTTCTTTGGGGATAAAGGGAGAAAGCATGTTGTGTTTGATGTTGGCGATCTTGTTTGGTTACATTTGCGTAAAGATCGTTTTCTGATTTATGAAGTCTAAGTTAATGCCACGTCACTGGTCCCTTTAAGGTGTTAGAGAAAATCAATGATAATGCATATAAAATTGAGTTGCTGCAGACTTTGGTGCAGTTAGTCCTACATTTAACATTGCATTTGAAGCCTTACTTTGGTGAGGAAGATGAGATTGTGTCGAGGCGACTTCAATTCAAGAAGGGAGCATGATGTGGACATCCCTACTATTGATACAACCATTGTACCTCTGAACACACATACAAGGAACCATCACAAGATCTCGTGCCAAACAACGTAACTATCGTGTACTTTCGTTTCTTGGAACTATTCCTCACATACATGAGAATATGATGTTGTCTAAATCAGATATATTTCTTACTCTTAGGAATGATGGACCAAGCATGGATGAGAGGGACAAGCATTGGAGCATGGTCATGCATGGAGAAGGTAGCAAGCATGTGATGATGCAAGAGAAGGCCACATGAAGATTTGAACTTTGAGGCCACCATAATGAAGAAAGAAGGCTTGGACGACATATTCAAGATTAATACTTTACGAATTCGTCCATAGCTTAATATGGTGCTGCGACACCTTTATTTTGGGCCAGGCCCATGTAATTTTCGCAGGATTTTAATTAGCCACTTTTTAGAGTCCGTATTTGAGGGGAAAATGACTTTTAGGGTTCGATTCGGCCACCACTTCCATGGCTGGCCGAAACCCCACCTTTTCGCCCTTAAATACGCCCCATAGCCGAACCTCTAGACTCGGATTTTGTTTAGACATTAAGTTAGCCATAGTCGCAACTTCGCCAAGGCTCGAGCGTCGCAGAGGCCTCTTGTACTTCGCACCTATTCAGGATCCCACCTCTTCAATAAAGCTTTCCTCTTAATACGTAATATCTTGATTGCAATATTGGTTCTTACTTGTTCTCGATTTCAGGTAGGAATTAAGACCCTCGCTGGTCAGGCTGATCGTGTTCATGCAGGATCGGTAACCTCCCGGAGATTGGCCTAGCGATTGCATTGGCGCTCGTGCTCGCACGTGTAGTCGGATCGTCAAGCCCGAACTCCACCAAATCGATTATCGCCATCTCATCGAAAGATCGGACACCTTTGCCCAATCAGCATGGCTGAAGGTGATGAGTGGAAAACCGCCTTCAAGACCAAGCTTGGTCTCTATGAATGGTTGGTTATGCCTTTTGGCTTATCCAATGCCCCATCTACCTTCCTGCGCCTCATGAACCATATTTTGCGATCTCTCATTGGAAAGAGTGTACTTGTTTACTTTGATGACATTCTTGTCTATAGCAAGTCACTAGAGGAGCATGTTACTCATGTTAAGGAGGTCCTCCAAATCCTTCATCATGAAAAGCTTTATGCTAATCTCCCCAAGTGCACTTTTGCAAGAGACAAGCTGATTTTCCTTGGTTTTGTTGTGCCTTCTAATGGCATAGAAGTGGACGTCTCCAAAGTCAAGGACATACGAGATTGGCCTACCCCTACAAATGTTAGTGAACTTCGTAGTTTTCATGGGTTGGCTGGCTTTTACCGTCGCTTTGTGAAAGATTTTTCTACAATTGCTGGCCCCCTCAACGAATTGACCAAGAAGAATGTCACGTTCGTTTGGGGAAAAGCACAACAAAAGGCTTTTGATGAGCTCAAAAAGAGTGTTATGGGGTAACCCTGGGGTTGGCCCGATCTTTCACGAATTCCACGAGGAACGAGGCGAAGAGAGGTGGTCGGGTATGAAATCGGGGAAGGCGATGAAAACCACGAACACACGCACACCAAAACACGATACACGCCTACTCCTCACGCCGGTGGCAACCGGTCCAACATAATCCCTAGGATCGGTGTTGGTGGCTCGCTCTCCACGCCAACAACGGGGATGAGGTGCTTGGTGAGACCTTGGCGACTTGGGGCGAGAAACCAAGAACCCAAGGCCTTGTACAACAGGCGCACTAGGCAAGATCCAAGAGGGGTGGATAATCCGGTGCTCCTTGGTAGGAGCATGAGACCAATAGATATAAGTCCTCAAAGGGTTTCCTTAATATCTATTATTATCCAAGTCTAGCGTTTACAATAGAGGTGGGGCTATATATAGTCCAGCCACAAAACAGGTAGTTTGAATGGAGAGATAAATGATAGGTGGGGTTACAAGGCACGGGCGAACTTAGGTGATCGAGAGGTCGAGGGACCCGGTAATCCGATACAATACCGGTGGTAACCTAGTAATCCGCTCGATGAGTAATGCCGCTTGAGGCTGGAGCTTCCGTCGGGCGTCGATGGCGGTAGGAGGGCGGTACGCCACCGGTAGTACCGATTCTTGGGACCCGGTAGTACCGCTTGCTTCAGGCGTGAAGTAGTGCTTCTGTGGCGAGCGGTAGTGGGAGGCGGTGGGACCGCTTGGAGGCGGTAGTGCCGTCCCCACCGGTAGTACCGCTTACGTCTGGCGGCGGTGGCTTCTTCGTACTGATGATGCCTGAGTTTGCGTGTGAAGTAGCAAGCCATCAAGGGGTGTCAAGTCACACAAGGAGAGGAGCGAGTTCACCTTAGTTTGAAGGAGTTTGGCTCGGGCGCGAGTCATGGGTCCACTTGGGTAGCTCGTGGGAGTAGATGTAGTAGCGGTCGGAGAACGGTGCATCAGCTCCCCTTGGAAAGAGTCGTCTCGGCCTTCAGCAAATCACAACTTCCTCTTCGCCATGGTAGGGTGAGAGGTCCTTGACATTGAATGTCGAGCTCACAAGATACTTCGATGTTGGTATATCGATCACATAGGCGTTGTTTTTTATCCTTTTTAGCACCTTGAATGGTCCATCGCCTCGTGGCTTTAGCTTGGAGTCGCGTTCCTTGGGGAAGCGGTCTTTACTCAAGTGTATCCATACAAGGTCGCCCTCATCAAAGATCATTGCTTTCTTGGTTTTGTTTAGCCTTGATGCTTGGCGACGGACTTGTTTCTCGATAGTAGCTCGTGTGTCGTCATGGAGGTTCACCATTGCTTGGGCACGCTTGACAACGTCCATATTGGCACGTTCATGAAGTGGAAGTGGAAGGATATCGAGCGCGGTGAGAGGCTCGAATCCATAGACGATCATGAACGGGCTCCTCATGGTGGTGGAGTGCTTGGCGCGGTTGTAGGCGAACTTCGGCGTGTGGAATGCATTCCTCCGGTCTTTAAGGTTCTTCTTTATCAACACGGAGAAGTGTGCCAAGACTTGATTGACTACCTCGGTTTGTCCATCGGTTTGAGGATGCGAGGCGGACGAAGAGGAGCTTGATCCGAGCTTGGCCATGAGGTCTTCGAAGTAGCTCATGAATTTTACGTCACGGTCGGAGCGATTGTTAAATTAACGCCGTGTAGCCGAATTATTTCACGAAAAACAAATTTGCGACATGTGAAGCATCATCGGTCTTATGCACGGAATGAAATGTGCCATTTTGAAAGCGATCCACGATTACAAATATGGAATCGTGACCATGTTTAGATCTAGGCAAGCCTAATACAAAGTCCATGCTAATGTCCGACCAAGGTGCATGAGGAATAGGCAATGGCATATAAAGACCAAAGGGGTTGGACTTAGACTTAGCTTGGATACATGTAGTGCATCGTTGAACGTGGCGCTCCACGTCGCGCTTCATCTTTGGCCAAAAGTAGTGAGTGGAGAGCATGTCATATGTCTTGTCGCGGCCAAAGTGACCCATAAGGCCTCCACCATGGGACTCTTGAAGAAGCAAAAGTTGGAGAGACGATTTCGGAATGCAAAGCTTGTTTGTTTGAAAAGAAAACCCTTATGCAAATAGAAATCGTCAATCCCTTTGTGTATTGAACATTGTGCAAATATTGGTCCAAAGAAAGAATCGGACGCGTACAAAGATTTGATGTCCTCAAGACCCAAAACATTGACTTCGAGTCGTGTAAGAAGGCTTGTGGTTTTGCGAGACAAGGCGTCCGCCACCACATTTTCTTTGCCCTTCTTGTATTTTACAATGTAAGGAAAAGACTCCATAAACTCAACCCACTTTGCGTGCCTTTTACTCAAGTTGGCTTGGCCCTTAAGGTACTTCAACGACTCATGGTCGGAATGGATTATAAATTCTTTGGGCCAAAGATAGTGTTGCCACACTTGAAGAACACGAACCAAGGCAAAAAGTTCTTTGTCATAAATGGGATAATTGAGGCGTACGCCATCAAGTTTCTCACTATGGTAAGCAATAGGACGCCCATTTTGCATAAGGGCCACCAATGCCAATACCACTAGCGTCACATTCAATCTCAAAGGTTTTGTGAAATCCGGCAATGCAAGAAGTGGTGCTTCGGTGAGCCTCCTTTTGAGCTCATCAAAAGCCTTTTGTTGTGCTTTTCCCCAAACGAACGTGACATTCTTCTTGGTCAATTCGTTGAGGGGGCAAGCAATTGTGGAAAAATCTTTCACAAAGCGACGGTAAAGCCACCAACCCATGAAAACTACGAAGTTCACTAACATTTGTAGGGTTGGCCAATCTCGTATGTCCTTGACTTTTGATACATCAACTTCAATGCCATTAGAAGACACAACAAAACCAAGGAAAATCAGCTTGTCTCTTGCAAAAGTGCACTTGGGGAGGTTAGCATAAAGCTTTTCATGACGAAGGATTTGTAAGACCTCCTTAACATGAGTAACATGCTCCTCTAGTGACTTGCTATAGACAAGAATGTCATCAAAGTAAACAACTACACTCTTTCCAATGAGTGATCGCAAAATATGGTTCATGAGGCATGAAGGTAGATGGGGCATTGGATAAGCCAAAAGGCATAACCAACCATTCATAGAGACCAAGCTTGGTCTTGAAGGCGGTTTCCACTCATCACCTTGACCATGCGAATTTGATGGTAGCCACTACGAAGATCAATTTTGAACATATAGTGGCTCCACATAACTCATCAAGCATGTCATCAAGACGCGGTATAGGATGTCGATAGCATACGGTGATAGCATTGATTGATGGCGATCCATGCATAACGCAACGTATCATCCGTTTTCGGGACTAGGATCACGGAACCGCGCTTGGGCTAGTGCTTACTTGGATCAAACCTTTGGAGACGAGTTGGTTGATTTGACGCCGATCTCCTTTGTCTCTTCGGGTTTGTGCGATCTGTGCGGTTTGGTAGTGGTCTTGTGGGTATGAGGTCGATGCGGTGCTCGATTCCACGAAGAGGAGGAAGGCCATGAGGAAGCTCTTCGGGAAATACATCTTGGAATTCCTGCAAAACAGCCATCAAAGAAGGAGGAATATTTGTCAAGTCATTAGTTCCTTGCGCTAGTCCCTTGCATACGAGGACGTAGTGCAAGATGGATGGGTTGTTCCTCACTTCTCTCATCTCACTTTTGGTGGCAAGAAGAACACTCTTAGTTTTTCCACTCGAGTTTGGCTTGTAGCTCTCACTCACTATGGTGTGGTTCTCTCGCTCACCACTCTTCTCACAAGGTGTTTTTGCATATTGCGCCCTCGCTAAAGCCTTTGCATTGTCCGCAATTATTTGGCTAGGAGTCATTGGTTGCAACACACAAGTTTTATCAAGCCATTTGAAAGTGTAGGTGTTTGAGTGACCATTATGCAAAGCACACTTGTCATATTGCCACGGCCTTCCGAGCAACATGTGACAAACCGTCATTGGAACCACGTCACATTCCACCGTGTCCTTGTAGTGTCCAATGGAACGTCCGAGACGGTGTGCTTGATCTTGGATCCTTGGTCACTTAGCCATTGGATATGGTAGGGGTGTCTATGTGGGTGAAGGGTGAGGTTGAGTTTCTCACACAATTCCGTGCTTGCGAGGTTGTGGCAACTTCCTCCATCGATGACAACTTTGATGGACTTCCCATTGATCTTGCACGAGTTTGGAAGATGTTCGGCGTTGGTCTTCATTTTCATTGGCTTGGGTAGTCAAGACCCTTGTGACCACAAGCGATGGACTTGCGTCATGCTCACATACAAGAAGTTCTTGGTCCTCGTCCAAGTGTTGCCTTGCCATGGCTTCCTTGACCCTTGCATCAAACTCTTCTTTACTCAAGTATTCTTCATCGCCGTTGTCATGGATGAACAAAACTTTTTTGTTTCCACATGCATTGGACTTGTGCCCTTTGCCTCCACACTTGTAGCATTCACCATTCAATGGTTGATCATCCCGTGTTTGTTTGCCACTTGGGGGCTGTTTTCCTTGGGGAATATTTGGCTTGAAGGGAAGCTTGGTTGTACTTGTGGAGCTTCCACTTGGTGTTGTTGGAGTAGTGGTTGGCGTTTGCTTGTAGGTGAAGTACGTCTTTGGCTTGTTGTACTTGATGTCCTCTTGCACTTGGCGCTCGGCCTTGGATGCGATGTGCACAAGCTCAACCATGTTGTTGTACTTTTGGAACTCGGTGATGCGTTTGATGGGATGGTTCAAGCCATTGAGGAAGCGTGCCATTGTTTGCTCATCTCGCTCTTGAATGTTGGCACGGATCATGTTGAGCTCCATTTGCTTGAAGTACTCTTCCACGGTCTTTGTCCCTTGACTAAGAGTTTGAAGGTTGTTGAAGAGGTCACGCGTGTAGTGTGAAGGAACAAAGCGGGATCTCATATGAGCCTTCATATCTTGCCAAGTGGCGATTGGAGGCTCTTCTTTTGCTTTGCGAGCGAGTTGGACTTGTTCCCACCAAAGGTTGGCATACTCATCAAACTCGAGGGATGCCATGGCCATCATCTTCTCATTGCTATAATTGTGCATGCGGAAGATCTTGTCGACCTTGAGTTCCCAAGAGAGATATTCCTCGGTCTCATTGGAACCGGTGAACTTGGGCATGGTGAATTTGAGCTTGCCGAAAGTTTCTTCTCCATTGCGGTTCCGGTTGCGTCGGTTGCCATTATTTTGACGGTCATCATCATCATCCGAGCTCTCATGTCTTGCTTGGTGATTGTTGCGCTGATAGCGTGGTTGTTGAGGTGGAGCGTTTGGTGGAGGAACTTGTTGTTGGACGAGCTTGGGGGCGTGCTCGTTTTCTTGTCGCGGACGAGGAGGAGGTTGATGGTCCTCACGGCGAGCTTGGGGATCTTGCTCTTGCTCTTGTCGTGGTTGATGGCGAGGAGCATTAGCTTGCGCCATGTGGCGAGGGCGTCGAGCCGTATGCGCCATGGGCTGCTCTTCTTCTTGGTGTAGGGAGGCTCGTCATGACCATTATGTTGGCGACGAGGACGCTCATGTCGATGATGACGCCTTGGAGGATCTTGAGTGCTTCACGTCGACGATGATCTTGTTCGTCCTCTTCGGAAGTTTCACTTGTTGTTGAAGGAGCGTGTCGACGTCGATGTCCGTGGTGGTCTATGCGAGGTTGCTCTTGTTGAATCACCAGTGCCCTTGGATGTGGGCGGTTTGCCGCACGTCTTGGAGGTCTTGCGGAGGTCACCATCATAGCTTGATGTCGCGCGTGGCGGAGATGGTACCACTGCGAAGAGCTTATGGATTGAAGAATGGGTCCATCCGGTGCCTTGAAGCGTGGCGAGGTGCACTTGTTTCACTTGATGAGTGCCGAGATGAGCTTGATTCAGCGGCGTGTCCTTGCGAGTCCATCGATGATGTGTTGGAGCTTCTCATCCGTTGAGGCGAGTGCGGCCAAGAGCTTCATTTTGATGCCGAGGTTGTGTTGCATGGCATGCATTTGGCCACGGACTTCTTGAGCGGTTGTCGATGTTCTTGAATTCCACACGGGCCTCGCTAAATTGTTCATCTTGGCGTCGCTCAGAGCTTCTAACGATAGTTGAATTCTCCTCGGATCTTCCAATGGTCCCATCTTGTCATGAATTGGTTATCATCCTCTGGAGGTGGTGGTGGTTGGGATGGCTCTCCATGCACATCCATGATGCAAAGCCAACAATGGTTGTATATGGAGAAAGGGTGTGGAGAGTTAGCCTTTTACCTCACCTTGGAGATTATATCAAACCAATTGCCACACAAATGAGCGAAAGCGGGCAAAGTGAAATGGCAAGAAACTCTCAAAGGCTTTTGGTGGAAGGTAAGGTTGTGGAAAACCAAGCGAAGCGATCCAAGCAAAAGGTTATTGTCCTCGTGGTAAAGAACCAAAGATCAAAAACAAAAGGATACGATCTACCAAAAACACGGAAACACACACGTGGAGAAAAGCAGGTTAGCACGACTATGAAAATGAGCACAAAAGGTCCTAACGAAGACTACGCTCGGCTGTCGTGCCAACACAAGGAGAGACCACAACTCGTTTGCCAAAAGAGGGTAAGCAATAGATTTGTGCACTTGCCGCGGAGCGCTCTTTCTTCTCTCTTTCTTGGCTTACAAGCTTGGTATTCTCTTTGTATTGGGGGACTATGTATCTTTTTCTCTTTTTTTTTTGATTCTTTTTCCTTTTTCTCCCTTGCTATGCTACTATGTTAGCTTTTGTATTTGGCGTCAAACTCTCACTTTCCGAAGGCAAGTGCACAATGCTTAGACAAACACAAAATGAGTTGCTCTCATAGGATAGATACACACAAAGGAAGATATGGGCTGTCAAGGTGGTGCAAGTTATACCTTTGGTATTGTTGACGACTTGCAACCGTTGGTGGGGAAAGATGTTCGAGTGTCGCGGTGTCGTTGAGCGCGGGATGACGTTGATGCGGAAGCTGTTGTGAAAATGGCGACAAACACGCGAAACACGAACAAGCGAGGTGGAAAAGGTCAGCGAACGAAATCGAGGCGTCAAAGGGCAGGGAGCACGGGCAGTGGCGAGCGGTAGTACCGCTGGTAACGGGCGGTAGTACCGGTGAGCGGTAATCTGCTTGTACTACCAGTAATCTGGGTAACTAAGCGGTAATGCTTGCACCGCTGGCGATCAGCACAGCTCGAACGAGGTGAACTTGCCAAAACCCCAAATTCGTTGAAAAAGCGACCCGAAAAGGCTGAGCTAGAAACAAGAGGGCTATAGATCGACTCCCAAATCAACAGATCTATGGACCAAAACAACGAAAAACTCACCAAATCGAGATCGATCCGAAGGCAAATTGGGCTCTTTTGGTAGGATTTTCGTTTTAAAACGGATAAAAGAAAAATTGGAGGAAATTCGTGATCAACCGTGCTCTTGATACCAATATGTTAGGGGTAACCACAGGGTTGGCCGATCTTTCACGAATTCCACGAGCGAGGGAAGAGGTGGTCGGGTATGAAATCGGGAAGGCGATGAAAACCACGAACACACGCACACCAAAACACGATACACGCCTACTCCTCACGCGGTGGCAACCGGTCCAACATAATCCTAGGATCGGTGTTGGTGCTCGCTCTCCACGCCAACAACGGGGATGAGGTGCTTGGTGAGACCTTGACGACTTGAGGGGGCAGAGAACCCAAGGCCTTGTACAACTTGAACGCACTAGGCAAGATCCAAGAGGGGGGTGGATAATCCGGTGCTCCTTGGTAGGAGCATGAGACCAATAGATATAAGTCCTCAAAGGGTTTCCTTAATATCTATTATTATCCAAGTCTAAGCGTTTACAATAGAGGGTGGGGGCTATATATAGTCCAGCCACAAAACAGGGTAGTTTGAATGGAGAGATAAATGATAGGTGGGGTTACAAGGCAGGGCGAACTTAGGTGATCGAGGTCGGGACAGATGGTAGTCCGGCAGAGTAGTACCGGTGGTAACCGTGTACCGCTTCCCGAGTAGTACCGCTTGAGGCCTGGAGCTTCCGTCAAGGCGTCGATGGCGGCGGTAGGAGGGTGTGATGCCACCGGTAGTACCGTTCTTGGACCGGTAGTACCGCTTGCTTATACGGCGTGGTAGTGCTTCTGTGGCGAGCGGTGGGAGGCGGTAGGACCGCTTGGTAATGCAGTCGTCCCAACCTAGTAATCCGCTTCGTGGCAGCGGTGGCTTCTTCAGCACTGATGATGCCTGAGTTTGCGTGTGAAGTAGCAAGCCATCCAAGGGGGTGTCGAAGTCACACAAGGAGAGGAGCGAGTTCACCTTAGTTTGAAGGAGTTTGGCTCGGGCGCGAGTCATGGGTCCACTTGGGTAGCTCGTGGGAGTAGATGTAGTAGCAGTCGGAGAACGGGCTGCATCAAAGAGGCTCACCGAAGCACCACTTCTTGCATTGCCGGATTTCACAAAAACCTTTGAGATTGAATGTGACGCTAGTGGTATTGGCATTGGTGGCGTGCTTATGCAAAATGGGCGTCCTATTGCTTACCATAGTGAGAAACTTGATGGCGCACGCCTCAATTATCCCATTTATGACAAAGAACTTTTTGCCTTGGTGATGCAGCCCGACCTACAGTCGTTAGTACATCAAGGTCCCCAACTTACGCCAAGTCGTCATGGACTCCAAAGGTGAATCCGTTCCTCTATGCGAGCCCCCTTCCTGCCCTATTGAATGGTATGCTACTTCATACTCCGTCACATATGCATGATAGGTTCACACACCGAAGACGGAGGCAAGGGAGCTTGGAACATCAAGCCCGACAAGGCGGAGGCTTGGAAGAGGAGACGGAAGAAGGCAGTCGATAGCTGCCAGGTCAAGCGGTACTACGGTTGTCGTAACGGTACTACCGGTGGTATACTCTAGCCCCTCCTACCGCTTCATCTTGACGGCTCCAACGGATGCTCCAAGACCAAGCGGTACTACCGCTCCGAGCGGTACTAGGTGACGACAGTACTCGGTTCTTGGGACCGGTACTACTGGTCATGTGTGCTTGGCACTGTTGAGCCACTGACCCATGTATTCCCCTTACTTACCTATTCGTCTAGTTTATTCCCAAACTACCCTTGTTTGGTGGCCTATAAATAGAGCCCCACCCTCATGTATCCCTTAGGCATAGATGATAGACTAAAGAAAACCCCATTGTGGAATCTCTAGTTTTGCCTCATCCCTTTACCAAGGGACCGACTATCGTCACCAACCTCGATTGGACTTTGCATCACGCATCCATCGTTGAACAAGGCCTTGGGTTCTCGGTTTCTACCCAAGTCGCCAAGACCCTCCTCAAGGTGTTCTTCCCTCTCGATGTGGATTTGAGGAGCACGTTGACCGATCTTTCCTTGCGAGGATTCTATCGGACCGGTGGCCCGTTCGAAGCAATCGGCCTTGTATCGTGTGAGTTTTGCGTGTGTTCATCGTGTTCTTCGAGGTGTGTGTTCGCTTCCGCTACCTTCTCCCTTTCCCCTCGCTTTCCCATCGATTTGACCACGAGATCCGTGAAGATCGGGCACCCAAGAGGTTAACCCCTCCATCATCTGGTATCAGAGCTTTTTGGTTGCCACGGATTTCTCATCGATTTGGTCTTTTCCCATAATTGAAAATTCCACCAAAAATAGCCCCAATTCGTGTTTTGGATCGATCTGTGATTTGAGTGCGTTTTGGTAGGTTTTGATCCAGGATTGCTTGCTAAACTTGTTGATCTACCTTCCTTTGCGTTCCATGGCCTAATTCCTTGATTTCCCCTTCGATTTGGTGTTTTTCTTGAAGTTTTTCCCCAAATCACCCCAAAATCGCAGCAACGTCAAATCTGCGTCCTGGTCCAAGCGGTACTACGGTCCAAAACCGGTACTACCGCTCTTAACCGTACTACTGGCCCAAACAACAGTAGTACCGCCCCATCTTGATCAAAAGCAAGTTCGATTTCAGCCTCTCACCGTTTTGGGCATAACTTTTGCATACGAACTCGGATTTTGGTGTTCTTTAGCTCGTTTCGAAGAGGAGAAGGAGCTCTACATCATCATCCACGTGGTTCATGCTATCTACTCCATCCAAATTCCGTGAGCAAGGCGGAATCCAACAATAAAGGGTGAAGATCGTCGTAAAGGTATAAACATTCATGACTTCTCCCAACTTGCATTCCTTTGTGAACCCCACTATCTTTGCGAGCAACAAACACCTATTGAGACTAGTTCCTCTTATGATTGCTTGGGCTATGCACATTTGATACCTTGTAGATTCCGAGCAAACATTGTGAGCGCTATCTCATATAGTTATCTTGTATAGTTGTTGGCACAAGGAAGAGGCAAGTGAAAAAGAAATAAAAAGAAAAAGAGTGATACAAAAAGAAAAAAAATAGAAAAAAGAAAAAGAAAGAAAAAAGAAAGAGATATACATGTGCCTTATAGAATAGGAAGCGCAAGCTCGATGAACATCATATAGGTGGTACTTATTGTGCATATCTTGTAGCCCACCAATTTTGTGCAATCGAACTAGCGTCTCTCCTTGTACTTGTGTGACACGAGCTTATAGTCTTCGCTAGGTAATCATTTGGTTCTTAGCTCACTTTCTCCGTCGCACAAGTCCCATTTATCCCACCGTGTGTGTTTCCTTGTACATATTTCCTATCTTGTGGATTAACTTGTTTACTTTGTGATCATTGTGGTTCTTTACTTGCCATTACAACATCTTGATTTCGGATTGGTTCTTGACATTCCACTTTCCATACCTATCCACCATAGGCCTTGTGTGTGTGCGTTTTTTGGTTCGTAGTTGGTTTTGGTGTTCCGCGTGAACTTCACTTTGCTTGGTTTATTGCTCTCAAGTGTGGCCACTTGCACGATACGATCTTCCAAGGTAAAGTAAGGTTTGACGTTGTATCCCTAACTCCCACTACCACTTCCATATACACCACTTGGTCTTGTGCATCATGTCTAGGGACTCCGGAACCGAGGATGATATCTATGAAGAATCCATGATGAGCCACCATGACTACGACTCCACAAGTATAGAGGACATGACGGAGCACAACACCGACAATGGCTCCGCATGTTTTGAGGACCCGGAGCACTACCTCTGACGACTCCACATGCATGGAAGACATGGAGCTCTACGTCGACAATGGCTCCTCATGCATGGAGCCTATGGAGCACTACACCGACAATGGCTCCACATGCTTGGGTGATATGGAGTACTACACCAACAACTACTCCCCAAGAATGGACGACTTCGAGTGCGACATCGATGACGCCTCGCCAAGCATGGAGGACACGGAGAACTTCATCGACTTTGATGGATCCTCCATGAGCCATGAAGAATTCCTCCACCGTGTGGAGATGGAAGCCTACTACGGCAAGCAAGAGGAGGCGCATCATCAAGATTCCATGACCTTCAAGGCCAAGCGTGCCACACCAAAGGGCACCACCTACTTCGATGATTCACCTCCAAGGCGACATGTGCCACCACCTAGATGGCATCAAGCGCCACCATCTCCAAGGCACCAAGCTCCATCACCTCCAAGGCGTCAAGCTCTACCATCTCCAAGGCACCAAGCTTCATCACCGCCAAGGCGCCAAGCTCCAACTCCTATCCAAACAAGAGTGGCATCCAAACATCATATGCATCAAGAGGCGCCAAGAAACAAAACTCTTCATCGACAAACATCCTCTCATGAGCATCGCCACCATAAAGAGGATACAAGACATCGTCAAAGGCATCTTCGCCATAAAGACGAAGAATTCAAGATGAGCACCAACCATAATGGTCAAGCAAGCTCAAGAAGGCACCACAAGCACAAGAAGAGTGCTAAGGCAAATGATCATCGTCACGAGTGTCATGTGGACGACCAAGTGCGCCACCTACATCAACCATCGACATGGCACGCCAATGACCTCCGTCGACACCATCATAGGGCACCTTCAACTACTCGTGCCACCACCATAATGGCACCAAGAGCAAGCCTTCCTCCACGCCATCAAGCTTCAAAGCCGACGCTTGACTTCTACGACCTCGCGAACGAGGAAAATGTAGACGCCTACTTCGCCAAGTTGGATAGCATGAGCCTACCTCCACCACTACTACGAGATGGACACAAGACGGTCGAGCATGGGATTTTCCCTTCGACCATGGAGGAGAGAAATGATGCCCATCTTATGGCATCCAACCTTGGAGGCGACAAGGTCAAGAATGGTGAGCATGGGATCTTCCCTTCACCAAAGGAGGCACATGGAGTTGAGGAAACCGAGCCTACCCCCATATGCTTGAGTGATGATGTGGTACCAATCCCATGTGAGTATGAGAGCCACTTAGCCCACTTGAGTGAGAACAAGAGTGAGATGAGTGACTCCACCTTATGTGAGATTGAGTGCTTCCACTTGGAGGGCATGAGTGATACTCCTAGTGAGTTGAGAGTGGTAGTTGATAGGTCAAGTGAGACCATTTCGATTTCTAACAACTCACCTTCTACCTCTAGTGTGTTCTCTTGTGTTGTGCTAGGTTCCATGGATGAAGAAGCGCCAAGCCATGAAGCAATGATGCCTCAATTGGAGAAGATGTACATGGTGCACAAAGATGATGCTATGCCATGGCTACATCAAGAGAAAACGAAGTCATCCAAGGAGGCCACTACTTCACAACACACACTTCATATGAGAGGTATGGCCAAGGTAACAATAAGGGTGTTGATGATGCCATGATCCCACTAGTGGACATGATGAATTGTGAGGATATGCATGCTATGGATGATACTTGTGACATGACTTATGCTTCATCCATATTCCCATGTGATGCTTTGCCTTTGCTTAATATTGATCATGTGGAATTGTTTGATTGCGATATCATTGCCATAAACATGCCATGCTATGCATCTTGTGTGTATCCTCCAATTGCTTTGGACTTGCCTTGTCATGCTAGTCATTCAATTTCTCCCGTTGCTTGCGATAAGATGAGTGCTTGCTATTTCACTTGTTTTGCTTCCAACAATATTGATCATATGCGTTATAATGAGATGGCCCCCATAGCTTTCTCAATTTTTGGAGATTTTGATGATGGCCATGATAAGCATGTTCCCCACTTGCATACTCACCATGCATCACTTTCATACTTGATTGACATTAATGGTGATGTGCACAAGAAGAGATACGTCATGATGGATGATGTGTATCTCTACCATGCACACACATTCTCCCTTTTGTGTATGATGTGTGTAGGTACCCGCATTATCATGTCAACCTCGGTTGAGCACGAGTTGACAAAAAGAGCTCTTGAGAGCATCCCACAAGTGAGTTCAAGATCGAACCCAGCTCTGATACCTTTTGCATGCTTTGCATCTTTCATGTTGGCAAATTGCTCTTTCCTATGGTTTGATTGCAAGCATGTTGATGGTATTATCTCAACTTGTGACATTCATGTTTCTTTGCTTTTGGATAATGATGTTTTGTGTGTTGCAACAAAAATGTTGAACATTTTCTCTTTCCGATGTTTTGTGTGCAACCAATTCCATGAAGAGCATGTATTGTCATGAAAACTTCCAAGAATCTCGTCTTGTTGTTGCAACAAACATAAGGACCACTTGCTCTTTCATTTCGTTTGTTTGCAAACACGTTACTTTGGCTTCCGCTTGGGATACTCATATTCCCATGAAATTTGATTTTGATGATTTGTGTGTGACATCCAACATGTTGAACAATTTCTCTTTCCAATGGTTGGTTTGCACACATAATGATGTTTCTTTGGACATTCTTCCTTGTGTGTTTTTGCCAAATTCTCCTATTCTTGCATCAAATATGTTGTTTGAAATTTGGATCCAATGCTTTGAATGCCCCAATTCTATGTTATATGGAGTTTTTGAGTTTCCACATTTGGATGATGTTCAAACATTTTCCATGCACATTGACCATGCATATGCATCCCGTTTGCTATACTTGAGTTGTGCTAATCGTGTTGTGAACAAGAATGGACATGCCACAAATGACATGCTCCTCTATCACACACAAACATATGTTGCTTGGTCTTTGTTGTATGAAGGTACAAATGCATACACGTCAACCTCTATGGACTATATGTTGACAAGAAGAACCGAAGAGAGTTCCCTATGGCTACACTTCTTTGAGCTATATCTACAAGCTAAGGTGACTTCCTTCTACTTGAGGACTCATGCTATAATCTTCATGAATTGGCTACGCTTTGAGTGTTGCTTCGCTTTTGTCGCGAGCTTTGTAGGCTTCATGGAAGGTGAAGGAACATTGAAGTGTTGTCAAGTCAATCTTCCCGAGGACGACTATATGGTGAACCCCAGGATCAAGGATGTCCTTCGACCTCTTCTACTTCGTGATGAACATGGAGAGTCGAGGACGACTCTTTTTGAAGGGAGGGGAGATGATGCAGCCCGACCTACGGTCGTTACATCAAGGTCCCCAACTTACGCCAAGTCGTCATGGACTCCAAAGGTGCATCCGTTCCTCTGCGAGCCCCTTCCCGCCCTATTGAATGGTATGCTACTTCATACTCCGTCACATATGCATGATAGGTTCACACCGACCAAGACGGAGGCAAGGAGGAAGCCTTAACATCAAGCCCGACAAGGCGGAGGCTTGGAAGAGACGGAAGAAGACAGGACGATAGTCGCCAGTCCAAGCGGTACTACGGTTGTCGTGAATACTCGGTCAATGATACTACCGCCTCCTACCGCTCTCTGACGGCTCCAACGGATGCTCCAAGATCCATAAGCGGTACTACCGCTCGGGGCTACTACCGGTGACGGATTACTACCGGTTGGGACCGGTACTACGGTTATGTGCCTGCGCTTTGTTGACATGACCATGTATTCCCCTTACTTACCTATTCGCCTAGTTTATTCCCAAACTACCCTTGTTTAGTGGCTGGCCTATAAATAGAGCCCCCACCCCTCATGTATCCCTTAGGCATAGATGATAGACTAAAGAAAACCCCCATTGTGGAATCTCTAGTTTTGCCTCATCCCCTTGACCAAGGGGACCGACTATCGTCACCAACCTCGATTGGACTTTGCATCACGCATCCATCGTTGAACAAGGCCTTGGGTTCTCGGTTTCTCGCCCCCAAGTCGTCAAGACCCTCCTCAAGGTGTTCTTCCCTCTCCGATGTGGATTTGAGCGAGCACGTTGACCGATCTTTCCTTGCGAGGATTCTATTGGACCGGTGGCCGCCGTTCGGGAGCAATCGGCCTTGTATCGTGTGAGTTTTGCGTGTGTTCATCGTGTTCTTCGCGAGGTGTGTGTTCGCTTCCGCTACCTTCTCCCTTTCCCCTCGCTTTCCCATCGATTTGACCACGAGATCCGTGAAGATCGGGCACCCAAGAGGTTAACCCCTCCATCACTTGGTTCGTGTTCTTCAAGTGTGGCAACACTATCTTTGGCCCAAAGAATTTATCATCCATTCCGACCATGAGTCGTTGAAGTATCTTAAGGGCCAAGCCAACTTGAGTAAAAGACACGCAAAATGGGTTGAGTTTATGGAGTCTTTTCCTTACATTGTAAAATACAAGAAGGGCAAAGAAAATGTGGTGGCGGACGTGTTATGGGGGTAACCCTGGGGTTGGCCCGATCTTTAACGAATTCCACGAGCAACGAGGGGGAAAGAGGTGGTCGGGTATGAAATCGGGAGAAGGCGATGAAAACCACGAACACACACACACCAAAACACGATACACGCCTACTCCTAACGCCGGTGGCAACCGGTCCAACATAATCCCTAGGATTGGTGTTGGACGAAGCTCGCTCTCCACGCCAACAACGGGGGATGAGGTGCTTGGTGAGACCTTGACGACTTGGGGGCGAGAAACCGAGAACCCAAGGCCTTGTACAACTTGAACGCACTAGGCAAGATCCAAGAGGGGGGTGGATAATCCGGTGCTCCTTGGTAGGAGCATGAGACCAATAGATATAAGTCCTCAAAGGGTTTCCTTAATATCTATTATTATCCAAGTCTAAGCGTTTACAATAGAGGGTGGGGGCTATATATAGTCCAGCCACAAAACAGGGGTAGTTTCGGAATGAAGAGATAAATGATAGGTTGGGTTACAAGGCACAGGGCCGAACTTAGGTGATCAGGGTCAGGCAGGACCGGTAGTACCGGTCCGGCAACCGGTAGTAACCGGTAGTACCGCTTCCGGAGCGGTAGTACCGCTTGAGGGCCTGGAGCTTCCGTCGGAGGCGTCTGTGGCGGTAGGGCGGTAGTATCACACCACTGTAGTACCAGTTCTGAGACGGTAGTACCGCTTGCTTATACGGGAGTAGTGCTTCCTGTGGCGAGCGGTAGGTGGCGGTAGGACCGCTTGGAGAGGTAGTACCGGTCGTCCCATCCGGTAGTACCGCTTGCGTCTGGCAGCGACTGGTGGCTTCTTCGTACCTGATGATGCACAGAGTTTGCGTGTGAAGTAGCAAGCCATCCAAAGGGGTGTCGAAGTCACACAAGGAGAGGAGCGAGTTCACCTTAGTTTGAAGGAGTTTGGCTCGGGCGCGAGTCATGGGTCCACTTGGGTAGCTCGTGGGAGTAGATGTAGTAGCGGTCGGAGGACGGGCTGCATCAGCTCCCCCCCCCTTGGGAAAGAGTCGTCCTCGACTCTTCAACCGTCACCACTTCCTCTTCGCCATGGTAGGGTGAGAGGTCCTTGACATTGAATGTCGAGCTCACGAGATACTTCGATGTTGGTATATCGATCACATAGGCGTTGTTGTTTATCCTCTCTAGCACCTTGAATGGTCCATCGCCTCGTGGCTTTAGCTTGGAGTCGCGTTCCTTGGGGAAGCGGTCTTTACTCAAGTGTATCCATACAAGGTCGCCCTCATCAAAGATCATCTCTTTCTTGGTCTTGTTTAGCCTTGATGCTTGGCGAAGGACTTGTTGCTCGATAGTAGCTCGTGTGTCTTCATGGAGTTTCATCATTGCTTGGGCACGCTTGACAACGTCCATATTGGCACGTTCATGAAGTGGAAGTGGAAGGATATCGAGCGCGGTGAGAGGCTCGAAGCCATAGACGATCATGAACGGGCTCCGCATGGTGGTGGAGTGCTTGGCGCGGTTGTAGGCGAACTCGGCGTGTGGAATGCATTCCTCCTAGTCTTTAATGTTCTTCTTTATCAACACCCGGAGAAGTGTGCCAAGACTTCGATTGACTACCTCGGTTTGTCCATCGGTTTGCGGATGCGAGGCGGACGAGAAGAGGAGCTTGATGCCGAGCTTGGCCATGAGGGTCTTCCAGAAGTAGCTCATGAATTTTACGTCACGGTCGGAGACGATTGTTCTTAGCACGCCGTGTAGCCGAATTATTTCCCTGAAAAACAAATTTGCTACATGTGAAGCATCATCGGTCTTATGGCACGGAATGAAATGTGCCATTTTAGAAAAGCGATCCACGACTACAAATATGGAATCGTGACCATGTTTAGATCTAGGCAAGCCTAATACAAAGTCCATGCTAATGTCCGACCAAGGTGCATGAGGAATAGGCAATGGCATATAAAGACCAAAGGGGTTGGACTTAGACTTAGCTTGGATACATGTAGTGCATCGTTGAACGTGGCGCTCCACGTCGCGCTTCATCTTTGGCCAAAAGTAGTGAGTGGAGAGCATGTCATATGTCTTGTCACGGCCAAAGTGACCCATAAGGCCTCCACCATGGGACTCTTGAAGAAGCAAAAGTTGGAGAGCGATTTGAATGCAAAGCTTGTTTTGTTTGAAAAGAAAACCCTTATGCAAATAGAAATCATCAATCCCTTTGTCTATTGAACATTGTGCAAATATTGGTCCAAAGAAAGAATCGGACGCGTACAAAGATTTGATGTCCTCAAGACCCAAAACATTGACTTGAGTCGTAAGAAGGCTTGTGGTTTTGCGAGACAAGGCGTCCGCCACCACATTTTCTTTGCCCTTCTTGTATTTTACAATGTAAGGAAAAGACTCCATAAACTCAACCCACTTTGCGTGCCTTTTACTCAAGTTGGATTGGCCCTTAAGGTACTTCAATGACTCATGGTCGGAATGGATGATAAATTCTTTGGGCCAAAGATAGTGTTGCCACACTTGAAGAACACGAACCAAGGCAAAAAGTTCTTTGTCATAAATGGGATAATTGAGGCGTGCGCCATCAAGTTTCTCACTATGGTAAGCAATAGGACGCCCATTTTGCATAAGGACGCCACCAATGCCAATACCACTGGCGTCACATTCAATCTCAAAGGTTTTTGTGAAATCCGGCAATGCAAGAAGTGGTGCTTCGGTGAGCCTCTTTTTGAGCTCATCAAAAGCCTTTTGTTGTGCTTTTCCCAAAACGAACGTGACATTCTTCTTGGTCAATTCGTTGAGGGGGCAAGCAATTGTGGAAAAATCTTTCACAAAGCGACGGTAAAAGCCAGCCAACCCGTGAAAACTACGAAGTTCACTAACATTTGTAGGGGTGGGCCAATCTCGTATGTCCTTGACTTTTGAGACATCAACTTCAATGCCATTAGAAGACACAACAAAACCAAGGAAAATCAGCTTGTCTCTTGCAAAAGTGCACTTGGGAAGGTTAGCATAAAGCTTTTCATGACGAAGGATTTGTAAGACCTCCTTAACATGAGTAACATGCTCCTCTAGTGACTTGCTATAGACAAGAATGTCATCAAAGTAAACAACTACACTCTTTCCAATGAGAGATCGCAAAATATGGTTCATGAGGCATGAAGGTAGATGGGGCATTGGATAAGCCAAAAGGCATAACCAACCATTCATAGAGACCAAGCTTGGTCTTGAAGGCGTTTCCACTCATCACCTTCACCATGCGAATTTGATGGTAGCCACGAAGATCAATTTTCAAAATATAGTGGCTCCACATAACTCATCAAGCATGTCATCAAGACGCGGTATAGGATGTCGATAACATACGGTGATAACATTGATTGAATGATCCATGCATAACCGCAACGTATCATCCGTTTTGGGACTAGGATCACGGGAACCACGCTTGGGCTAGTGCTTACTTGGATCAAACCTTTGGAGGCAGTTGGTTGATTTGACGCCGATCTCCTTTGTCTCTTCCGGTTTGTGCGATCTGGCGGCGGTTTGGTAGCGGTCGCGGGTATGAGGTCGATCGTGCTCGATTCCACGAAGAGGAGGAAGGCCATGAGGAAGCTCTTGGAAATACATCTTGGAATTCTGCAAAACAGCCATCAAAGAAGGAGGAATATTTGTCAAGTCATTAGTTCCTTGCGCTAGTCCCTTGCATACGAGGACGTAGTGCAAGATGGATGGTTGTTCACTTCTCTCATCTCCTTTTGGTGGCAATAAGAACACTCTTAGTTTTTCCACTCGAGTTTGGCTTGTAGCTCTCACTCACTATGGTGTGGTTCTCTTGCTCACCACTCTTCTCACAAGGTGTTTTTTGCGTATTCGCCTCGCTAAAGCCTTTGCATTGTCCGCAATTATTTGGCTAGGAGTCATTGGTTGCAACACACAAGTTTTATCAAGCCATTTGAAAGTGTAAGTGTTTGAGTGACCATTATGCAAAGCACACTTGTCATATTGCCACGGCCTTCCGAGCAACATGTGACAAACCGTCATTGGAACCACGTCACATTCCACCGTGTCCTTGTAGTGCCCAATGGAGAACGTCACCGAGACGGTGTGCTTGATCTTGACGGATCCTTGGTCACTTAGCCATTGGATATGGTAGGGTTGTCTATGTGGATGAAGGGTGAGGTTGAGTTTCTCACATAATTCCGTACTTGCGAGGTTGTGGCAACTCCCTCCATCGATGATAACCTTGATGGATTTCCCATTGATGCCGGCACGAGTTTGGAAGATGTTCGAGCGTTGGTCTTCACTTTCATTGGCTTGGGTAGTCAAAACCCTTGTGACCTGGCGATGGACTTGCGTCATGCTCACACACAAGAAGTTCTTGGTCCTCTTCCAAGTGTTGCCTTGCCATGGCTTCCTTGACCCTTGCATCAAACTCTTCTTCACTCAAGTATTCTTCATCGCCGTTGTCATGGATGAACAAAACTTTCTTGTTTCCAGATGCATTGGACTTGTGTCCTTTGCCTCCACACTTGTAGCATTCACCATTGAATGGTTGATCATCCCTTGTGTTTCTGCCACTTGGGGGCTGTTTTCCTTGGGGGAGAGTTGGCTTGAAGGGAAGCTTGGTTGTACTTGGGGAGCTTCCACTTGGTGTTGTTGGAGTAGTGGTTGGCGCTTGCTTGTAGGTGAAGTACGTCTTTGGCTTGTTGTACTTGATGTCCTCTTGCACTTGGCGCTCGGCCTTGGATGCGATGTGCACAAGCTCAACCATGTTGTTGTACTTTTGGAACTTCGGTGATGCGCTTGATAGGATGGTTCAAGCCATTGAGGAAGCGTGCCATTGTTTGCTCATCTCGCTCTTTAATGTTGGCACGGATCATGTTGAGCTCCATTTGCTTGAAGTAATCTTCCACGGTCTTTGTCCCTTGACTAAGCGTTTGAAGCTTGTTGAAAAGGTCACGCGTGTAGTGTGAAGGAACAAAGCGGGATCTCATATGAGCCTTCATATCTTGCCAAGTTGCTATTGGAGGCTCTTCTTTTGCTTCGCGAGCGAGTTGGACTTGTTCCCACCAAAGGTTGGCATACTCATCAAACTCGAGGGATGCCATGGCCATCATCTTCTCATTGCTATAGTTGTGCATGCGGAAGATCTTGTCGACCTTGAGTTCCCAAGAGAGATATTCTTCGGGCTCATTGGAACCGGTGAACTTTGGCATGGTGAATTTGAGCTTGCCGAAAGTTTCTTCTCCATTGCGGTTCCGGTTGCGTCGGTTGCCATGATTTTGGCGGTCATCATCATCATCCGAGCTCTCATGTCTTGCTTGGTGATTGTTGCGTTGCTCTTGCGGTTGTTGAGGTGCCGCGTTTGGTGGTGGAATTTGTTGTTGACGACGAGCTTGGGGAGCTTGCTCGTTTTGTTGTCTCGGTTGAGGACGAGGAGGAGGTTGATGGTCCTCACGACGATCTTGGGAAACTTGCTCTTGTTCTTGTCGTGGGTGATGTCGAGGAGCATTGTCGTGCGCCCTGTGGCGAGGAGGACGTCGAGCCACGTGCGCCATGGGCTGCTCTTCTTCTTCTTGGTGTAGAGGAGGCTCGTCATGACCATCATGTTGGCGACGAGGACGCTCATGTCGATGATGACGCATTGGGGATCTTGAGTGCTTCACGTCGACAATGATCTTGTTCGTCCTCTTGGAAGCTTCACTTGTTGTTGAAGGAGCATGTCGGCGCCGATGGCGTGGTGGTTCATGCGAGGTTGCTCTTGTTGAATCACCGGTGCCCTTGGTTGTGGCGGTTAAGCCGTGCCTTGGAGGTCTTGCGGAGAGGTCACCATCATAGCTTGACGTTGCGGCGTGGCGCGAAGATGGTACCGCTTGTGAAGAGCTCATGGATTGAAGAACGGGTCCATCCCGGTGCCTTGAAGCGTGACGGCGAGGTGCACTTGATTCACTTGAGGAGTGCCGAGATGAGCTTGATTCGCGCGAGCGTGTCCTTGCGAGTCCATCGATGATGTGTTGGAGCTTCTCATCCGTTGAGGCGAGTGCATGACCAAGAGCTTCATTTTGATGACCGAGGTTGTGTTGCATGGCATGCATTTGGCCACGGACTTCTTCGAAGCGGTTGTCGATGTTCTTGAATTCCACATGGGCCTCGCTAAATTGTTCATCTTGGCGTCGCTCGAGAGCTTCACAACGATAGTTGAATTATCCACGGATCTTCCAATGGTCCCATCTTGTCATGAATTGGTTATCATCCTCCGGAGGTGGTGGTGGTTGGGATGGCTCTCCATGCCTGTCCATGATGCAAAGCCAACAATGGTTGTATATGGAGAGAAAGGGTGTGGAGAGTTCGCCTTTTACCTCACCTTGGAGATTATGTCAAACCAATTGCCACACAAATGAGCGTGCAAAGTGAAATGGCAAGAAACTCTCAAAGGCTTTTGGTGGAAGGTTAGGGTTGTTGAAAACCAACGAAGCGATCCAAGCAAAAGGTTATTGTCCTCGTGGTAAAGAACCAAAGATCGAAAGCAAAAAGGATACGATCTACAAAAACACGGAAAACACACACGTGGAAAAGCAGGCCAGACGACTATGAAAATGAGCACAAAAGGTCCTAACGAAGACTACGCTCGGTTGTCGTGCCAACACAAGGAGAGACCACAACTCGTTTGCCAAAAGAGGATAAGCAATTGATTTGTGCACTTGCCTCGGTGCGCTCTTTCTTCTCTCTTTCTTGGCTTACAAGCTTGGTATTCTCTATGTATTGGGAGACTATGTAACTTTCTATTCTAACTTTTTCTTTTCCTTGTTTTTTTTTGATTCTTTTTCTTTTCTTTTTCTCCCTTGCTATGCTACTATGTTAGCTTTTGTATTTGGCCTCACACTCTCACTTTTCCGAAGGCAAGTGCACAATGCTTAGACAAACACAAAAGGTGTTGCTCTCATAGGATAGATACACACAAAGGAAGATATGGGGCTGTCAAGGTGGTGCAAGTTATACCTTTGGTATAGATGACGACTTGCAACCGTTGGTGGGGTATGATGTTCGAGTGTCGCGGTGTCGTTGAGCGCGGGAAGACGTTGATGCGGAAGCTGTTGTGAAAATGGCGACAAACACGCGAAACACGAACAAGCGAGATGGGAAAAGGTCAGCGAACGAAATCGAGGCGTCAAAGGGAAGAAAGCACGGTTAGTGGCGAGCGGTAGTACCGCTGGTAACGAACGGTAGTACCGGTGAGCGGTAGTACCGCTTGTACTACCGGTAGTACCGGTCACTAGCGGTAGTACCGCTTGCACCGGCGATCTTGCTTGCACAGCACAGAACGAGGTGAACTTGCCAAAGACCTCAAATTCGTTGAAAAACTGACCGAAAGGCTGAGCTAGAAACAACAGGGGCTATAGATCGACTCCCAAAGCAACAGATCTATGGACCAAAACCACGAAAAACTCACCAAATCGAGAGATCGATCCGAAGGCAAATTGGGGCTCTTTTTGGTAGGATTTTCGTTTTTAAGGCGGATAAAAGAAAAATTGGGGAAAATTCGTGATCAACCGTGCTCTTGATACCAATATGTTATGGGGGTAACCCTGGGGTTGGCCCGATCTTTCACGAATTCCACGAGCAACGAGGGGGAAAGAGGTGGTCGGGTATGAAATCGGGAGAAGGCGATGAAAACCACGAACACACACACACACCAAAACACGATACACGCCTACTCCTCACGCCGGTGGCAACCGGTCCAACATAATCCCTAGGATCGGTGTTGGGCGAAGCTCGCTCTCCACGCCAACGACGGGGGATGAGGTGCTTGGTGAGACCTTGACGACTTGGGGGCGAGAAACCGAGAACCCAAGGCCTTGTACAACTTGAACGCACTAGGCAAGATCCAAGAGGGGGTGGATAATCCGGTGCTCCTTGGTAGGATCATGAGACCAATAGATATAAGTCCTCAAAGGGTTTCCTTAATATCTATTATTAGCCAAGTCTAAACGTTTACAATAGAGGGTGGGGGCTATATATAGTCCAGCCACAAAACAGGGTAGTTTCGGAATGAAGAGATAAATGATAGGTTGGGTTACAAGGCACAGGGCCGAAATTAGGTAATCAGTCAGGACAGATGTAGTACCGGTCCGCAACCAGTAGTAACCTTAGTACCGCTCGGAGCGGTAGTACCGCTGAGGGCCTGAGCTTCCGTCGGGCTTGTGGCGAGTAGGCGGGGGTGGTAATCTGCCACCGGTAATCTGCTGAGACCGGTAGTACCGCTTACTGGGCGTGGAGTAGTGCTTCTGTGGCGGCGGTAGGAGGCGGTGGGACCGCTTGAGCGGTAGTCTGGTCGTCCCATCCGGTAATACCGCTTATGCTGGCAGCGTGGTGGCTTCTGCACTGATGATGCCTGAGTTTGCGTGTGAAGTAGCAAGCCATCCAAAGGGTGTCAAGTCACACAAGGAGAGGAGCGAGTTCACCTTAGTTTGAAGGAGTTTGGCTCGGGCGCGAGTCATGGGTCCACTTGGGTAGCTCGTGGGAGTAGATGTAGTAGCGGTCGGAGGACGGGCTGCATCAGGACGCCTTGTCTCGCAAAAACACAAGCCTTCTTACACGACTCGAAGTCAATGTCTTGGGTGTTGAGGACATCAAATCTTTGTACGCGTCCGACTCTTTCTTTGGACCAATATTTGCCCAATGTTCAATAGACAAAGGGATTGATGATTTCTATTTGCATAAGGGTTTTCTTTTCAAACAAAACAAGCTTTGCATTCCGAAATCGTCTCTCCAACTTTTGCTTCGTCAAGAGTCCCATGGTGGAGGCCTTATGGGTCACTTTGGCCGTGACAAGACATGTGACATGCTCTCCACTCACTACTTTTGGCCAAAGATGAAGCGCGACGTGGAGCGCCACGTTCAACGATGCACTACATGTATCCAAGCTAAGTCTAAGTCCAACCCCTTTGGTCTTTATATGCCATTGCCTATTCCTCATGCACCTTGGTCGGACATTAGCATGGACTTTGTATTAGGCTTGCCTAGATCTAAACATGGTCACGATTCCATATTTGTAGTCGTGGATCGCTTTTCTAAAATGGCACATTTCATTCCGTGCCATAAGACCGATGATGCTTCACATGTAGCAAATTTGTTTTTCAGGGAAATAATTACACTACGTGCTAAGAACAATCGTCTCCGTGTGACGTAAAATTCATGAGCTACTCGAAGACCCTCATGGCCAAGCTCGCATCAAGCTCCTCTTCTCGTCCGCCTCGCATCCGCAAACCGATGGACAAACCGAGGTAGTCAATCGAAGTCTTGGCACACTTCTCCGGGTGTTGATAAAGAAGAACATTAAAGACTAGGAGGAATGCATTCCACACGCCGAGTTCGCCTACAACCGCGCCAAGCACTCCACCACCATGCGGAGCCCGTTCATGATCGTCTATGGCTTCGAGCCTCTCACCGCGCTCGATATCCTTCCACTTCCACTTCATGAACGTGCCAATATGGACGTTGTCAAGCGTGCCCAAGCAATGATGAAACTCCATGAAGACACACGAGCTACTATCGAGCAACAAGTCCTTCACCAAGCATCAAGGCTAAACAAGACCAAGAAAGAGATGATCTTTGATGAGGGCGACCTTGTATGGATACACTTGAGTAAAGACCACTTCCCCAAGGAACGCGACTCCAAGCTAAAGCCACGAGGCGATGGACCATTCAAGGTGCTAAAGAGGATCAACAACAACGCCTATGTGATCGATATACCAACATCGAAGTATCTTGTGAGCTCGACATTCAATGTCAAGGACCTCTCACCCTACCATGGCGAAGAGGAAGTTGTGGTTGAAGAGTCGAGGGCGACTCTTTCCCAAGGGGGGCCGATGCAGCCCGATCTACGACCGCTACATCTACTCCCACGGGCTAAGTGGACCCATGACTCGCGCTTGAGCCAAACTCTTTCAAACTAAGGTGAACTCGCACCTCTCCTTGTGTGACTTGACACACCTTGGATGGCTTGCTACTTCACACAAAATCTGTGCATCATCAGTGCACGAGAAGCCACCGCTGCCAGACATAGCGGTACTACGGTTGGGACGGCCAATTCTGCTACCGGTACTACCGGTGGCAGTACTACCGCCCTCCTCTGCTTCGCCACATGCGCCTCAAGAAGCTCCAGGCCCTCAAGCGGTACTACCGCTCGAGCGGTACTAGCGGTTACCACCGGTACTCTAGTTCTTGGGGGTACTACGGTCTGCCCAGATCGCCTCGATTCGGCCTCATGCCTTGTAACCCAACCTATAATTTACCTTTTTCATTCCGAAACTACCCCTGTTTTGTGGCTGGACTATATATAGCCCCCACCCTCTATTGTAAACGCTTAGACTTGGATAATAATAGATATTAAGGAAACCCTTTGAGGAACTTATATCTATTGGTCTCATGCTCCTACCAAGGAGCACCGGATTATCCACCCCCCTCTTGGATCTTGCCTAGTGCGTTCAAGGTGTACAAGGCCTTGGGTTCTCGGTTTCTCACCCCCAATTCGTCAAGATCTCACCAAGCACCTCATCCCCCGTTGTTGGCGTGGAGAGCGAGCTTCGCCCAACACCGATCCTAGGGATTATGTTGGACCGGTTGCCACCGGCGTGAGGAGTAGGCGTGTATCGTGTTTTGGAGTGTGTGTGTTCGTGGTTTTCATCGCCTTCCCCGATTTCATCCCCGACCACCTCTTTCCCCCTCGTTTCTCGTGGAATTCGTGAAAGATCGGGCCAACCCCAGGGTTACCCCCTTAACAATATAAAGATACCATTGAATTTGATGTGGTTCCTATGACCGTGTGTCATTTGTTGTTAGGCCGCCCATGGCAATATGACCGTAATGTGCAACACAATGGGAGAGCCAACACATATCATTTGAATTGGCATGGTAGAGACATTACTTTGCGGCCCATGACACCACAACATATTATAAATGAATCTCGTCAAAAGATTGAAGTGAATCTTGAGAAAGAAACTGAGAGAGTAGATAGACGAGAGACTACACCTTCGGTGAGTGAGAGCCAAAAGCCAAATATGAGTGGAAAAAAGAAAGGTGAGGGAGTGCATTCCTTAGTAATGTTAGCCACCAAATCTGATCTAAGAGAGTTTCGTGAGGATCCTACTGCTGTTCCACTTGTTCTTATGTACAAGGGTTTAGTTTCTAACGACATGACCCCTCTCTCTCTCTTGGTGTTTCTGATGTATTACAGGAATTTAGCGACGTGTTTCCGAGCGAGGTACCTGCAGGTTTGCCACCAGTGCGAGGTATTGAGCATTAAATTGATTTTATACCAGGAGCATCGTTGCCTAATCGAGCCCCCTACCGCACCAACCCCGAAGAAACGAAGGAAATTCAGAAGCAAGTGCAAGAACTTCTCGATAAAGGGTATATTCGTGTGAGCCTAGGTCCTTGTGCTGTTCCTGTTATTTTAGTTCCTAAGAAAAATGGTACATGGCGCATGTGTGTAGATTGTAGAGCTATTAATAACATCACTATTCAGTATCGCCATCCTATTCCACGCTTAGAGGATATGCTGGATGAACTGAGTGGTGCTGCTATTTTCTCTAAAATTGATTTGCGTAGTGATTATCATCAAATTAGGATGAAAGAAGGGGATGAGTGGAAGACAGCCTTTAAAACTAAGTTCGGATTATATGAGTGGTTAGTAATGCCTTTTGGGTTAACTAATGCACCTAGTACTTTCATGCGATTGATGAACCATGTTTTAAGGCATTTCATTGGCAAGTTTGTGGTTGTGTACTTTGATGATATATTAATTTACAGCCGCAATGAATCTGAACATAGTGCTCATATCCGACAAGTTTTGCAAGTGTTGCGTGATAATAAGCTTTATGGCAATATTGATAAGTGCACATTTTGCAAAGATAAGGTCATATTTCTGGGATATGTTGTTTCTAAAAATGGAGTTGAGGTAGATGCATCTAAAATTGAAGCTATACAAAATTGGCCTACTCCTATGAATGTTAGTCAAGTACGAAGCTTTCACGGTCTTGCTGGTTTCTATAGGCGTTTTGTGAAAGATTTTAGTACTATTGCTGCCCCTTTGAATGAACTTACTAAGAAAGGTGTTGAATTTGTTTGGGGCTCAGCCCAAGATCATGCTTTTGATGAACTGAAACGTTTGTTAACTACTGCACCATTACTTGCACTTCCTGATTTTAATAAACACTTTGAGATTGAATGTGATGCTAGTGGCATTGGTATTGGAGGTGTGATGATGCAAGAGGGTAAACCAATTGCATATTTTTTTGAGAAATTGAGTGGTGCACGGTTAAATTATCCTATTTATGCCAAAGAATTGTATGCGCTTGTAGAGTTCTTGAAGTTTGGCAACATTATTTGTGGCCAAAAGAATTTATCATACATTCTGATCATGAGGCTTTGAAATATTTAAAAGCTCAATCCAACTTGCATAGACGTCTTGCTAAGTGGGTTGAATTCATTGAGTCTTTCCCATACATCATTAAGCATAAGAAGGGTAAAGATAATGTTGTTGCTGATGCTCTATCTAGGAAAAATATGTTGTTGACACACTTAGATGTAAAGGTTCCTGGTTTAGAGAGTTTGCGTTCTTTATATGCTACCGATCATGATTTTGCAGCACCATATGGTTTGTGTACTAATGGGAAAGCATGGGAAAAATACCATATACATGATGGCTTTTTGTTTCGAGCTAACAAACTGTGTGTTCCAGAATCGTCTGCTTGCTATTGCTATTGTTGCGGAATCACATGCCGGTGGTTTAATGGGTCACTTTGGACGAGAGAAGACTTTGCTCATGCTCGCTGATCACTTTTATTGGCCTAAGATGAGGCGTGATGTGGACAGATTTGTGAAGCGTTGCATTACTTGCAACAAGACCAAATCAAAACTGAAGCCTCACGGTTTGTATACTCCTCTTCCCGCTTACTACACCATGGGAAGATATCGCATGGATTTTGTGTTAGGACTACCTCGAACCGTGAGAGGACATGATTCGATTCTTTTGTGGTAGTTGATCGTTTTCTAAGATGGCACATTTTATTGCTCACAAAAGCGACGATCGTCGCATGTTGCTAATCTGCTTTTCGGGACATCGACGCTTACATGGAGTACCAAAGACGATTGTTTCTGACCGTGATGTGAAGTTTATGAGCTATTTCTGGAAGACACTTTGGGGAAAATTGGGAACAAAATTACTATTCAGTACCACTTGTCATCCCCAAACTGATGGTCAAACGGAGGTGGTAAATCGCACACTTTCAACGTTGTTGCGATCAATGATCAAGAAGAACCGCGTGTGTGGGAGGACTGTTGCCGCATGTGGAGTTTGCATATAATGTATGGTCCACTCAATAACCAGCTTTGTCCGTTTGAAGTGGTCTATGGTTTTAAACCAATTACCCCACTTGATTTGCTGCTCCTTCCACTTCAAGAGAGAGTTAACATGGAGGCATCCAAGAGGGCAGATTTTGTGAAGAAGATACATGAGAAGACAAAGGAAGCAATTGAGAAGAAGGGCAAGTACACCGCTGATCGTGTTAATAAGAAGAGAAAGGAGGTCTTTGTTCGGCCAGTGACATGGTATGGGTGCATTTTCGCAAAGACAGATTTCCACAACGGCGCAAGTCCAAGTTGCAGCCAAGAGGTGCTGGTCCATATAAAGTGCTTGCCAAGATAAATGATAATGCGTACAAGATTGATCTTCCAATTGATGAGTTTAGCGTCAGTAATTCATTCAATGTTGCTGATTTGACGCCATATGATGGAGAAGACCTTGGAGCGTCGAGGTCGACGCCTTTTGAAGGGGGGAGGATGATGAGGATATCTCTAGTCCTTTACCATTATCTCCCAATGATGATGATGATGCTGTTGCACAAGACAAGTCCAATGAAATCAGAATTGGACCAATGACAAGGGCACGTGCAAAGCTACTAAGCCAACAGGTGAATTCACTCTTAATTGAATCTGATATTTTAATTGATGAGAACTTTATACTGCCTAAGTCTATGCATCTTTGTATGATCAGGTTTGTTGATAACACAAGCGTTGCACGTGGAGAAGAAGGAGATTTGCAACAGGAAGAACAAGCACTGATTTCCAATATCAGCAAGTGCGCGAGGGAGGAGAGGGAGGCAGGCGCACTAGGAGACAATGAGGAAATCACGTATGATCAAGAAAGGGATGAGGAGCACCCAGAAATACATGTTTGAGGTGTTCCACGATGTTTGGCCTGCGTGCCAATTAGACCAAATCCATCTATGGGTCGGTATGAATCAGTTTGAGTCGAACCGAGTCAGTTTGGGCCAAGTTATGGCTGTTTTTAGGCCGGATTATGAGGGAGGACGCCCCAGCCCTCATATATACCCTAGCAGCCATCGCAATTAGGGTTAGACCACGTTTAGATTAAACCAATACTTGTTTCGTTGAACTGCTGCAAGCATTCATCTGAAATTATATGTTCCTCTTTGATTCGATCAGGAATATCTACCATACCTCCACTTTGATTCGATCTGGAGTTTGCTACTGAAAGTCTTCGTTGTTAGGGGGTAACCCAGGGGTTGGCCCGATCTTTCACGAATTCCACGAGAAACGAGGGGTACGAGGTGGTCGGGGGATGAAATAGATGAAGGCGATGAAAACCACGAACACACACACACCAAAACACGATACACGCCTACTCCTCACGCCGGTGGCAACCGGTCCAACATAATCTCTAGGATCAGTGTTGGGCGAAGCTCGCTCTCCACGCCAACAACGGGGGATGAGGTGCTTGGTGAGATCTTGACGACTTGGGGGCGAGACACCGAGAACCCAAGGCCTTGTACAACTTGAACGCACTTAAGCAAGATCCAAGAGGTGGGTGGATAATCCGGTGCTCCTTGGTAGGAGCATGAGACCAATAGATATAAGTCCTCAAAGGGTTTCCTTAATATCTATTATTATCCAAGTCTAGGGTTTACAATAGAGGGTGGGGGGCTATATATAGTCCAACCACATAAAAAGGGGTAGTTTGGGAAAAAATAGCGAAATATGGATAGGGTTACAAGGCGCTGGGCCGAAATATTGCGGAAAGCGTCTGCTGCTGGCGGTAGTACCGCCCGGCGGGACCGGTAGTACCGGCCATGCGGTACCGGTTCTGCCTCGATAGTACCGCTTGTCGCCCGACTTATTTGGGGTCTTCGGTTGGGGGCGGTAGTACCGGGGCCCGGTAGTACCGGATCCGGGGCCGGTAGTACCGCCAGTGACAGAGAGCATTTTGGCAGCTCCGGGGCCTTTTGTCGTTGGCGGTAGCATTGGGCGGTAGTACCGCCAAGCGGTAGTACCGGTCGCCAGGTCCGGTAGTACCGGTCGCCATCGGGCGCGAGTTCACCTTAGCTTGAAGGAGAGGAGCGGAGCGAGTTCACCTTAGCCCACAAAGGCGTATCGAAGTCACACAAGGAGAGGAGCGAGTTCACCTTAGCTTGAAGGAGTTTGGCTCGGGCGCGAGTCATCGGTCCACTTGGGGAGCTTGTGGGAGTAGATGTAGTAGCGGTCGTAGGACGGGCTGCATCATTCGTGTTTTCTGCTGTTCCATTGGGAATTGGTAGATTGCAAACCGCTTGTGGTCGGGCTACGCGCAAGTGTGTGAAGTTGCGAATACCATCCGGTTGAGATCTGTATTGGCATTGGGGAACAAAATGTGATTCACAGCATCCCACAAGTTATCTCCATTACCTCCACCATCATCTACGACGTGCTCAACGAGAAGATCGGGCCACCCCTTATCAATCACTCTTTTTATTTTTATTTCTTTTTCACTTGCCTCTTCCTTGTGCCAACAACTGTACAAGATAACTATATGAGATAGCGCCCACAATGTTTTCTCAGAATCTACAAGGTATCAAATGTGCATAGCCCAAGCAATCATGAGAGGAACTAGTCTCAATAGGTGTTTGTTGCTCGCAATGTTAGTGGGGTTCACAAAGGAATGCAAGTGGGGAGAAGTCGCGGAATGTTTATACCTTTCGTCGACGATCTTCACCCCTTATTGTTGGATTTCGCCTTGTGATGTGGACATCCCTACTATTGATACAACCGTTGTACCTACAGCAACACACATACAAGGACCCATCACAAGATCTCGTGCCAAACAACTTAACTATCAGGTACTTTCGTTTCTTGGAACTATTCCTCACATACATGAGAATATGATGCTACCTAAATCGGATATATTTCTTACTCTTAGGAATGATGGACCAAGCATGGATGAGAGGGACAAGCATTGGAGCATGGCCATGCATGGAAATGGCAGCAAGCATGTGATGATCCAAGAGAAGGCCACAGATGAAGATTTCAGAACTTTGAGGCCACCATAATGAAGAAAGAAGTCTTGGACGAAATATTCAAGATCAATACTTTACGAATTCGTCCATAGCTTAATATGGTGCTGCGACACCTTTTATTTTGGGCCAGGCCCATGTAATTTTCAGATTTTAATTAGCCACTTTTAGAGTCCGTATTTGAGGGAAAAGGACTTTAGGGTTGGATTCGCCACCACTTCCATGGTTGGCGAAACCCCATTTTCGCCCTTAAATACTCCCCATAGCCACCCCTAGACTCGGATTTTGTTTATACATTAAGTTAGCCATAGTCGCAACTTCGCCAAGGCTCGAGCGTCAGAGGCCTCTTGTACTTCGCACCTATTCAGATCCCACCTCTTCAATAAAGCTTTCCTCTTAATCCAATATCGTGATTGCAATATTGGTTCTTACTTATTCTCGATTTCGGTAGGAATTAAGACCCTCATTGGTCAGCCGATCGTGTTCACGCAGGATCGGTAACCTCTAGGAGATTGGCCTAGCGATTGCATTGGCGCCGTGTTTCGACGTAGTCGGATCGTCAAGCCGAACTCCACCAAATCGATTATCGCCATCTCATCGAAAGATCGGACACCTTTGCCCTATCAAGTGGTATCGATTTCGTTGCTCGGTGAGATTTTACTGTTTTTCGTAGATTAGATCTGTTTTTACCTATAACCCACGAAAAAGCCAAAAACACAGTTAGAGTTTAGATCCATCCTATAACCAATCTACGCCTCGCATTATCTTTTCAGTTTTTGCATTGTTGAATTTGCGTCTACGTCGTCGCGTCGAGTTGCTGGTCTTAGTGTCTCGTCCCTTAGAGTTTCGAGTTCTAATCATACTAGTCACCTCCACACTCACCGATCACCGCCACCATATTCCGCCACCATATTCCGCCGCCATATACCCAGCCACCATAAACCCTAATACTCCGCCACCGCCTTCCTACCGCGACACAGATCCGATCAGTTTTCCTGCCGCGGTACGAGTCCGAGTAGAGTTACTGTTTCCTAGTTATTTCTTTTGACTTTCCTTCTTTGTTGTTTCCGTGTTCGCTAAGAGTCCGGTCGTAAGTCCAGAAGGAGAGCAAAAAAAAAAAAATTTGGCGTCTGGATCCGCCTCCGAAAAAATTTTCTGGCTATACTATTTTTCGACCCCGGGGATCACTTTTCTCCATCGGCCGTTATAGCAATATTTTTTTGGCGTCTGGGCGCTTTCCGGAGCAAACTAAAAAAAAATCGAATTTTTTTTGGGGCTAACCTATTTTTAGACCCCGTAGATCAATTCTAGACACTCGCCATCATAGTGATTTTTCACCTCTCGTTTCGCTTTTCAGGTTGCCATATCATCATACAGTGCTTGTTGTGTCGCGTCGTGACATCGTTGGTGATCTAGGCTCGCGTCTCTAGTACGGTCTAGCCTAGGACCAGCACAGTACCGTCGTTGAGCATTCTTTCAACTTTTGCATTGCTGTTTTGATAATTGCTAACCCCCTTTTCTAAGCCTTCCCAGAGCTCCACAGATACTCTCCACGTGCGGTGTTTCGACTCCTGGTTATCGCTTGGTTCAATCTCTGGACCCACTGATCCTCGTGGTTGCACATCGCCTTTTCCTGTTGTTTGGTAAGAACTTGTAAGAGCTTTGTATATTGCTTGACGGATTACGCGTGATTTCCACCATATTTCCGTACTATATACCTGTGCTTTTAAGGACTAACCATGATGATACTTCACCACCGCCACAATGACGAAGAACTACATGCCACTTCCGCGCTCTTGGTCACCGCTACGAAGACGTGGATACGCTACTCGGGAGTTTGACACCAAGCTCACCAACGCCGTGGACAAGATCGATGGACTAGAGAAATCCTTTAACGCCAAGCTTGACGTTCGGTTCAAGGAGCTTCTGAACCGATTGCCCGCACCCACACCGTCACCCACACATGGCGCACGGCGCATTCCGATCACGGGCGATCGCTGGTTTGGTGCCGACGCACTTTGCGGCCATCTGCTGATCGACGTTCTCGACTTCATTGGCCGCCTTTGCGACATTGAGACGGCAATTACTACGACCCCGACGATGACGATCTGTTGACGAGGAGGTTGAACAACCTCCACAGTACCGCCGGTCGCCCGACATTACTACCGCAACGCCGCCCAAGATGCGTGATGATGATCATGTTGCAAAGCTTAAATTAAATATTCCATCTTTTGAGGGTAAATATAATCGATGCATATCTTACATGGGAGATGGAAGTAGAACAACGCTTTGCCCGCTTAAAATATCCCGAGAATATGCGTTAGTGTGCTACATGAATTTACTAAATTTGCTTCCCTTTGGTGGTCCGAGTATTGTCGCTAAATCCTACTACTATTCCTAGTACTTGACCGCTTTAAAACTGCTATGTGTGTTCGTTTGTACCTCCCACTTATCAACGTGATTTACTATAGAATCGACACGCTTAGAGCAAGGAAAAATTATGTAGAAGAGCATTATCGTGAATTGCAAGCGAGGATGGTTAGGTGTGGTCTTGTTGAATCTAATGAACAAATGCTTGCACGCTTTCTTTGGTGGATTAAACAAGGACATTCAGACATATTAGATTATAAGGAATATAATTCTATCACTCGTTTGTTTCATCTTGCTTGCAAAGCTGAACGCAGTGTGATCGCCAAACACCATGGAGGAGGACTAATAATTCTGCAGTCGCACATCCACTTGGACATCCGACAATCAGCGCCTCCTCGTGATTCGCCTTCGCTACTACCACATCCAAGGCCACCACAAGATTTCCAATGCTTCTCCACCATCATCCAATGCTCCCGTCGTAGTGCATCTTCTATGGCTCCACGGGTAAGAAAAAGGATATACTGCCGCAAGTCTGGGTTTTGGTCATATTGAGAGATGCACAACACAACGTGTGATGATGGTGCGAGAAGATGGTCACGATTCAGAAAGTGACTTTGATGAAGATACACTAGCGCTTATTTCTTTCGAGATGGAGACAATTCGATCTCGATGACGAGCCGAGGTAATGGGAGTCAAGCTGCGATCAATACAAGAGCTTAATTACACAACGTGTGTTGAGTGTGCAATTGAGCAACTGAGCAAGATCAACGCCACAACCTGTTCCAAACACGTGGTGTTGTAAAGGAAAGAGCTATACGGATCATCATCGATGGAGGAGTTGTAATAATCGCCGGTGTTGACATGGTAGAAGCTTGCTTCCAACAAGACAACGCCCACATTCATATTACATCCAATGGTTTGAGAGTTCTCGCAAGATCAAGGTAACAAGAACGATGCGCTGCATTTTACTATTGGTACATATTCGATTTTGTTGATTGTGATGTTGTACCTATGCAAGCTTGTTCTTTGTTACTTGGTAGACCATGGCAATTTGATAGAGAATCTGTTCATAATGGTAAAACTAATCACTATTCTCTTATGCATAATGGAAAGAAAATTGGTCTAAAACCTATGACTCCCGAACAAATTTTAAAAGATGATCTTGCTAGAGCTAGTAGAGCTAAAGCGAGGAAAATAAAAGTGAGAATCAGTTATTGCTTTCGATTTTATACCACCAAAGAACACTAAATCTGATTCTACACATGCTACTGAAATTCGTTTGAAGAGTCCATGTATGCTTGCAAATAAAATTTATATTGCTGAACTAGATGTAAACAATACTCATTGTTATGCAATTGTCTGCAAAGAGGTTTTCTTTTCATTTGAGGATATGCCTCCTTCTTTGCCACCCGCTGTTGCTAACCTTTTGCAGGAATATGAGGACGTCTTTCCCGCTGAGTTGTGTTATGGGGTAACCCTGGGGGTTGGCCCGATCTTTCACGAATTCCACGAGAAACGAGGGGAGCGAGGTGGTCGGGGGATGAAATCGATGAGGGCGATGAAAACCACGAACACACACACACCAAAACACGATACACGCCTACTCCTCACGCCGGTGGCAACCGGTCCAACATAATCCCTAGGATCGGTGTTGGGCGAAGCTCGCTCTCCACGCCAACAACGGGGGATGAGGTGCTTGGTGAGATCTTGACAACTTGGGGACGAGACACCGAGATCCCAAGGCCTTGTACAACTTGAACGCACTTAAGCAAGATCCAAGAGGTGGGTGGATAATCCGGTGCTCCTTGGTAGGAGCATGAGACCAATAGATTTAAGTCCTCAAAGGGTTTCCTTAATATCTATTATTATCCAAGTCTAAACGGTTACAATAGAGGGTGGGGGCTATATATAGTCCAGCCACAAAACAGGGGTAGTTTCGGAATGATAAGATAAATTATAAGTTGGGTTACAAGGCACAGGCCGAAGCAATCAGGTCTGGCAGACCGGTAGTACCGTCCGGCAACCGGTAGTACCGGTGGTCACCGAGTACCGCTTGAGCTGTAGTACCGCTTGAGGGCTTCCGCCTGGAGGCGCGATGGCGGTGAGGGGGCGCGGTACTGCCACCGGTAGTACCGGTTGTAGGACGGTAGTACCGCTTAGCTTCGAGGCGTGGAGGCGCCCTGTGGCGGTAGGGGGGGCAGAGACCGCTTGGAAGTAGTACTGGTCGTCCCAACCGTAGTACCGCTATGTCTGGCAATGATCGTGGCTTCTCGCACTGATGATGCATGTGGTTTGCGTGTGAAGTAGCAAGCCATCCAAGGGGTGTTGAAGTCACACAAGGAGAGGAGCGAGTTCACCTTAGTTTGAAGGAGCTTGGCTCGGCGCAGTCATGGGTCCATTTGGGTAGCTCGTGGGAGTAGATGTAGTAGCGGTCGAGGACGGGCTGCATCGCCCCCTTGGGAAAGAGTCGCCTCGACTCTTCAACCGTCACAACTTCCTCTTCGCCATGGTAGGGTGAGAGGTCCTTGACATTGAATGTCGAGCTCACAAGATACTTGATGTTGGTATATCGATCACATAGGCGTTGTTGTTTATCCTTTTAGCACCTTGAATGGTCCGCCTCGTGGCTTTAGCTTGAGTCTCGCCTTGGGGAAACGGTCTTTACTCAAGTGAATCCATACAAGGTCGCCTCATCAAAGATCATCTCTTTCTTGGTCTTGTTTAGCCTTGATGCTTGGCGAAGGACTTGTTGCTCGATAGTAGCTCGTGTGTCTTCATGGAGTTTCATCATTGCTTGGGCACGCTTGACAACGTCCATATTGGCACGTTCATGAAGTGGAAGAGGAAGGATATCGAGCGCGGTGAGGCTCGAAACCATAGACGATCATGAACGGGCTCCTCATGGTGGTGGAGTGCTTGGCGGTTGTAGGCGAACTCGGCGTGGAATGCATTCCTCCCATCTTTAAGGTTCTTCTTTATCAACACCGAGAAGTGTGCCAAGACTTGATTGACGACCTCGGTTTGTCCATCGGTTTGGGGATGCGAGGCGGACGAGAAGAGGAGCTTGATGCCGAGCTTGGCCATGAGGGTTTTCCAGAAGTAGCTCATGAATTTTACGTCGCGGTCGGAGACGATTGTTCTTGGCACGCCATGTAGCCGAATTATTTCCCTGAAAAACAAATTTGCCACATGTGAAGCATCATCGGACTTATGGCACGGAATGAAATGTGCCATTTTCGAAAAGCGATCCACGACAACAAATATGGAATCGTGACCATGTTTAGATCTAGGCAATCCTAGTACAAAGTCCATGCTAATGTCCGACCAAGGTGCATGAGGAATAGGTAATGGCATATAAAGACCAAAGGGGTTGGACTTAGACTTAGCTTGGATACATGTAGTGCATCGTTGAACGTGGCGCTCCACGTCACGCTTCATCTTTGGCCAAAAGTAGTGAGTGGAGAGCATGTCATATGTCTTGTCACGGCCAAAGTGACCCATAAGGCCTCCACCATGGGACTCTTGAAGAAGCAAAAGTTGGAGAGAGGATTTCGGAATGCAAAGCTTGTTTTGTTTAAAAAGAAAACCCTTGTGCAAATAGAAATCGTCAAGCCCTTTGTTTATTGAACATTGTGCAAATATTGGTCCAAAGAAAGAATCGGACGCGTACAAAGATTTGATATCCTCAAGACCCAAAACATTGACTTCGAGTCGAGTAAGAAGGCTTGTGGTTTTGCGAGACAAGGCGTCCGCCACCACATTTTCTTTGCCCTTCTTGTATTTGACAATGTAAGGAAAAGACTCCATAAACTCAACCCACTTTGCGTGTCTTTTACTCAAGTTGGCTTGGCCCTTAAGATACTTCAACGACTCATGGTGAATGGATGATAAATTCTTTGGGCCAAAGATAGTGTTGCCACACTTGAAGAACACGAACCAAGGCAAAAAGTTCTTTGTCATAAATTGGATAATTGAGGCGTGCGCCATCAAGTTTCTCACTATGGTAAGCTATAGGACGCCCATTTTGCATAAGGACGCCACCAATGCCAATACCACTAGCGCATTCGATCTCAAAGGTTTTGTAAAATCCGAATGCAAGAAGTGGTGCTTGGTGAGCCTCTTTTGAGCTCATCAAAGCCTTTTGTTGTGCTTTTCCCCAAACGAACGTGACATTCTTTTTGGTCAATTCGTTGAGGGGCAAGCAATTGAAAAATCTTTCACAAAGCGACGGTAAAAGCCAGCCAACCCATGAAAACTAAGTTCACTAACATTTGTAGGGGTGGGCCAATCTCGTATGTCCTTGACTTTTGAGACATCAACTTCAATGCCATTAGAAGACACAACAAAACCAAGGAAAATCAGCTTGTCTCTTGCAAAAGTGCACTTGGGAAGGTTAGCATAAAGCTTTTCATGACGAAGGATTTGTAAGACCTCCTTAACATGAGTAACATGCTCCTCGAGTGACTTGCTATAGACAAGAATGTCATCAAAATAAACAACTACACTCTTTCCAATGAGGATCGCAAAATATGGTTCATGAGGCGATGAAGGTAGATGGGGCATTGGATAAGCCAAAAGGCATAACCAACCATTCATAGAGACCAAGCTTGGTCTTGAATGCGGTTTTCCACTCATCACCTTCAGCCATGCGAATTTGATGGTAGCCACTACGAAGATCAATTTTCGAAAATATAGTGGCTCCACATAACTCATCGAGCATGTCATCAAGACGCGGTATAGGATGTCGATAACGCACGGTGATAGCATTGATTGACGGCAGTCCATGCATAACCGCAACGTATCATCCGCTGGGACTAGGATCACGGGAACCGCGCTTGGGCTAGTGCTTACTTGGATCAAACCTTTGGAGACGAGTTGGTTGATTTGACGCTCGATCTCCTTTGTCTCTTCCGGGTTTGTGCGATACGCAGCGCGGTTTGGTAGCGGTGCGCCGGGTATGAGGTCGATGCGGTGCTCGATTCCACGAAGAGGAGGAAGACCATGAGGAAGCTCTTCGGGAAATACATCTTGGAATTCCTGCAAAACAGCCATCAAAGAAGGAGGAACATTTGTCAAGTCGTTAGTTCCTTGCGCTAGTCCCTTGCACGAGGACGTAGTGCAAGATGGATGGGTTGTTCCGCACTTCTCTCATCTCACTTTTGGTGGCAAGAAGAACACTCTTCGTTTTTCCGCTCGAGTATGGCTTGTAGCTCTCACTCACTATGGTGTGGTTCTCTTGCTCACCACTCTTCTCACAAGGTGTTTTTGCGTATTGCGCCCTCGCTAAAGCCTTTGCATTGTCCGCAATTATTTGGCTAGGAGTCATTGGTTGCAACACACAAGTTTTATCAAGCCATTTGAAAGTGTAAGTGTTTGAGTGACCATTATGCAAAGCACACTTGTCATATTGCCACGCCTTCCGAGCAACATGTGACAAACCGTCATTGGGACCACGTCACATTCCACCGTGTCCTTGTAGTGCCCAATGGAGAATGTCATCAGACGGTGTGCTTGATCTTGACGGATCCTTGGTCACTTAGCCATTGGATATGGTAGGGTGCCTATGTGGATGAAGGGTGAGGTTGAGTTTCTCACACAATTCCGTGCTTGCAAGGTTGTGGCAACTCCCACCATCGATGACAACTTTGATTGACTTTCCATTGATGCCAGCACGAGTTTGGAAGATGTTCGAGCGTTGGTCTTCATTTTCATTGGCTTGGGTAGTCAAAACCCTTGTGACCACAAGCGATGGACTTGCGTCATGCTCACACACAAGAAGTTCTTGATCCGCTTCCAAGTGTTGCCTTGCCATGGCTTCCTTGACCCTTGCATCAAACTCTTCTTCACTCAAGTATTCTTCATCACCGTTGTCATGGATGAACAAAACTTTTTTGTTTCCACATGCATTGGACTTGTGCCCTTTGCCTCCACACTTGTAGCATTCACCATTGAATGGTTGATCATCTCGTGTTTGTTTGCCACTTGGGGGCTGTTTTCCATGGGGACTAGTTGGCTTGAAGGGAAGCTTGGTTGTACTTGTGGAGCTTCCACTTGGTGTTGTTGGAGTAGTGGTTGGCGCTTGTTTGTAGGTGAAGTACGTCTTTGGCTTGTTGTACTTGATGTCCTCTTGCACTTGGCGCTCGGCCTTGGAAGCGATGTGCACAAGCTCAACCATGTTGTTGTACTTTTGGAACTCGGTGATGCGCTTGATAGGATGGTTCAAGCCATTAAGGAAGCGGGCCATTGTTTGCTCATCGCGTTCCTCAATGTTGGCACGGATCATGTTGAGCTCCATTTGCTTGAAATATTCTTCCACGGTCTTTGTTCCTTGACTAAGCGTTTGAAGCTTGTTGAAGAGGTCACGCGTGTAGTGCGGGAACAAAGCGGGATCTCATATGGGCCTTCATGTCTTGCCAAGTTGCAATTGAGGCTCTTCTTTTTCCATGAGCGAGTTGGACTTGTTCCCACCAAAGGTTGGCATACTCATCAAACTCGAGGGATGCCATGGCCATCATCTTCTCATTGCTATAATTGTGCATGCGGAAGATCTTGTCGACCTTGAGTTCCCAAGAGAGATATTCCTCGGGCTCATTGGAACCGTGAACTTTGGCATAGTGAACTTGAGCTTGCAAAGTTTCTTCTCCATTGCGGTTCCGCTATGCCGGTTGCCATGATTTGGGCGGTCATCATCATCATCATCCGAGCTCTCATGTCTTGCTTGGTGATTGTTGTGTTGCTCTTGCGGTTGTCGAGGTGCCGCATTTGGTGGTGGAACTTGTAGTGGACGACGAGCTTGGGGAGCTTGCTCGTTGTTGTCGCGGTTGAGGACGAGGAGGAGGTTGGTGGTCCTCACGACGAGCTTGGGAGCTTGCTCTTGTTCTTGTCGTGGGTGATGTCGAGAGCATTGTCGCCCGGTGGCGAGGACGTCGATCCGTATGCCATGGGCTGTTCTTCGTGGTGTAGGGAGGCTCGTCATGACCATTATGTTGGCGACGAGGACGCTCATGACGATGATGACGCCTTGGAGGATCTTCGAGTGCTTCACGTCGACGATGATCTGTTCGTCCTCTTCGGAAGTTTCACTTGTTGATGAAGGAGCGTCGGCGTCGATGGCCGTGGTGGTCTATGCGAGGTTGCTCTTGTTGAATCACCGGTGCCCTTGGTTGTGGTCGGTTTGCTTCACGTCTTGGAGGTCTTGGAGAGGTCACCATCATAGCTTGATGTCGCGTGGCGCCGGAGATGGTACCACTTGCGAAGAGCTTATGGATTGAAGAACGGGTCCATCCCGGTGCCTTGAAGCATGACGGCGAGGTGCACTTGTTTCACTTGATGAGTGCCGAGATGAGCTTGATTCTCGCGAGCGTGTCCTTGCGAGTCCATCGATGATGTGTTGGAGCTTCTCATCCGTTGAGGCGAGTGCACGGCCAAGAGCTTCATTTTGATGCCCGAGGTTGTGTTGCATGGCATGCATTTGGCCACGGACTTCTTCGAAGCGGTTGTCGATGTTCTTGAATTCCACACGGGCCTCGCTAAATTGTTCGTCTTGGCGCCGCTCGAGAGCTTCACAACGATAGTTGAATTCTCCACGGATCTTCCAATGGTCCCATCTTGTCATGAATTGGTTATCATCCTCTGGAGGTGGTGGTGGTTGGGATGGCTCTCCATGCCTCCCATGATGCAAAGCCAACAATGGTTGTATATGGAGAGAAAGGGTGGAGAGTTAGCCTTTTACCTCACCTTTGAGATTATATCAAACCAATTGCCACACAAATGAGAAAAGCGTGCAAAGTGAAATGGCAAGAAACTCGAAAAGGCTTTTGGTGGAAGGTAAGGGTTGTGGAAAACCAAACGAAACTATCCAAGCAAAAGGTTATTGTCCTACGTGGTAAAGAACCACAAATCAAAAGCAAAAGGATACGATCTACCAAAAACACGGAAAACACACACGTGGAGATAAAAGGGGTTAGCACGACTATGAAAATGAGCACAAAAGGTCCTAGCGAAGACTACGGTTGTCGTGCCAACACAAGGAGAGACCACAACTCGTTTGCCAAAAGAGTGAAGCAATAGATTTGTGCACTTGCCGCGGAGCGCTCGTTCTTCTCTCTTTCGTGGCTTACAAGCTTGGTATTCTCTTTGTATTGGAAGACTATGTATCTTTTTTTTTTTTTTTTTTTGATTCTTTTCCTTTTCTCCTTGCTATGCTACTATGTTAGCTTTTGTATTTGGCCTCACACTCTCACTTTCCAAGGCAAGTGCACAATGTAGACAAACACAAAATGAGTTGCTCTCATAGGATAGATACACACCAAGGAAGATATGGGTCAAGGTGGTGCAAGTTATACCTTTGGTATTGTTGACGACTTATGACCGTTGGTGAGAATGATGTTCGAGTTCCGCGGTGTCGTGGAGCGCGAGATGACTTTGATGCGGAAGCTGTTGTGAAAATGTCGACAAACACGCGAAACACGAACAAGCGAGGTGGAAAAGGTCAGCGAACGAAAATGAGGCGGCAACGGGCGAGGAAGAACGGTCAGGTGCCAGAGGTCGTACCGCTTGCGACAACCGGTAGTACCGGTGAGCGGTAGTACCGCTTGTACTACCGGTAGTACCGGTCATCGGCGGTAGTACCGCTTACCCGCTTGGCACAGGATCAAACTTGACGAACTTGCCAAAAACCTCAATTTCATGGAAAAAGCTGAGAGGCTTAGCTAGAAACAACAGGGGCGATAGATCGACTCCCAAAGCAACAGATCTATGGACCAAAACCACGAAAAACTCACCAAATCCAGAGATCGATCCGAAGGCAAATTGGGGCTCTTTTGGTAGTTTTTCGTTTTAAGCGGATAAAAGAAAAATTGGGGGGAAATTCGTGATCAACCGTGCTCTTGATACCAATATGTTATGGGGTAACCCTGGGGGTTGGCCCGATCTTTCACGAATTCCACGAGAAACGAGGGGAGCGAGGTGGTCGGGGGATGAAATCGATGAGGGCGATGAAAACCACGAACACACACACACCAAAACACGATACACGCCTACTCCTCACGCCGGTGGCAACCGGTCCAACATAATCCCTAGGATCGGTGTTGGGCGAAGCTCGCTCTCCACGCCAACAACGGGGGATGAGGTGCTTGGTGAGATCTTGACAACTTGGGGACGAGACACCGAGATCCCAAGGCCTTGTACAACTTGAACGCACTTAAGCAAGATCCAAGAGGTGGGTGGATAATCCGGTGCTCCTTGGTAGGAGCATGAGACCAATAGATTTAAGTCCTCAAAGGGTTTCCTTAATATCTATTATTATCCAAGTCTAAACGGTTACAATAGAGGGTGGGGGCTATATATAGTCCAGCCACAAAACAGGGGTAGTTTCGGAATGATAAGATAAATTATAAGTTGGGTTACAAGGCACAGGGCCGAAGCAATCAGGGTCTGGCAGGACCGGTAGTACCGGTCCGCAACCTGTAACCGGTGGTCACCGTAGTACCGCTTCGAGCTAGTAGTACCGCTTGAGGGCCTGGGCTTCCGTCGAGGCGTCGATGGCGGCGGTGAGGCGCGGTAGTACTGCCACCGTAGTACCGGTTGTAGGACCGAGTACCGCTTAGCTTCCGAGGCGTGGAGTGGCGCCCTGTGGCGGCGGTAGCGGTAGGACCGCTTGGAGCGGTAGTACGGTCGTCCCAACCGGTAGTACCGCTTATGCTCTGGCAACGGTGGCTTCTCGCACTGATGATGCACAGGGTTTGCGTGTGAAGTAGCAAGCCATCCAAGGGGGTGTTGAAGTCACACAAGGAGAGGAGCGAGTTCACCTTAGTTTGAAGGAGCTTGGCTCGGGCGCGAGTCATGGGTCCATTTGGGTAGCTCGTGGGAGTAGATGTAGTAGCGGTCGGAGGACGGGCTGCATCAAGTTGCCACCAGGACTACCTCCTATTAGAGGAATTGAGCATCAAATTGATCTAATTCCTGGTGCCACGTTGCCCAACCGCGCGCCGTATAGAACCAATCCAGAGGAGACAAAGGAGATACAACGCCAAATTCAGGAACTCCTCGACAAAGATCATATTCGTGAGTCCCTTAGCCCTTGTGCTGTTCCTATTATTTTGGTACCTAAGAAAGATGGTTCTTTGCGCATGTGTACTGATTGTAGAGCTATCAATAATATTACTATTCGATATCGTCATCCTATTCCACGTTTAGATGACATGCTTGATGAATTGAGTGGCTCTACCATGTTTTCTAAAGTTGATTTATGAGTGGTTACCACCAGATTCGTATGAAATTAGGAGATGTATGGAAAACAGCATTTAAAACTAAGTTCGGTTTATATGAGTGGTTAGTAACGCCGTTTGGTTTAACTAATGCACCTAGCACTTTCATGAGATTAATGAACGAAGTTTTACGTGCTTTCATTGGACGTTTTGTGGTAGTCTACTTTATGATATTCTGATTTATAGCAAATCTTTAGAGGATCATTTGGACCATTTACGTGCTGTTTTCAATGCTTTACGAGATGCACGTTTGTTTGGTAACCTTGAGAAGTGCACCTTTGCACCAATCGAGTCGTTTCTTGGCTATGTTGTTACATCACAGGTATTGAAGTGGATCCAGCCAAGATTGAAGCTATTGAGAATTGGCATGACCAAGACGGTCACACAAGTGAGGAGCTTTCTTGGCCTCATTGGTTTTTATAGGCGCTTTGTCAAAGATTTTGGATCAATTGCACCGCTGAATGAGCTTACCAAGAAGGATGTGCCCTTTGTTTGGGGCGATGCACAACAACAGCCTTCGTCATATTAAAAGATAAGCTAACACATGCTCCTTACTCCAACTTCCTGATTTTACTAAGACTTTTGAGCTTGAATGTGATGCTAGTGGAATTGGTTTGGGAGGGTGTTATTACAAGAGGGAAAACCTGTTGCATATTTAGTGAGAAATTGAGTGGGGCTAGTGAACTATTCTACTTATGATAAAGAATTATATCGTTGGTTCGAACATTAGAAACTTGGCAACATTATCTATGGCCTAAAGAGTTTGTTATTCATTACGATCATGAATCTTTGAAGCATATTCGTAGTCAAGCTAAGTTGAATCGTCATGCAAAGTGGGTTGAATTTATTGAGTCTTTTCCTTATGTTATCAAACACAAAAGGGTAAAGATAACATTATTCTGATGCTTTGTCACGCCGTTATGCTTTGTTATCTCAACTTGACTTCAAAATATTTGGATTGGAAACTATTAAGGAACAATATGTGCATGATCTTTGCATTTAAAGATGTGTTGCAGAATTGTAGAGATGGTAGAACTTGGAACAAGTTCGTCTTCAATGATGGATTTGTGTTCTGTGCTAACAAACTATGCATTCCAGATAGCTCTGTTCGTCTTTTGTTGTTACAGGAGGCGCATGGAGGAGGATTGATGGGACACTTTGGTGTCAAGAAGACGGAGGATGTTCTTGCTGCACACTTCTTTTGGCCACGTATGCGTAGAGATGTTGAGAGATTTGTGGCACGCTGCACTACTTGTCAAAAAGCTAAGTCTCGCCTTAATCCACATGGTTTATATATGCCTCTTCCTGTTCCTAGTGTTCCTTGGGAGGATATTTCTATGGACTTTGTTTTGGGATTGCCACGAACACAGAAGGGGAGGGATAGTATTTTTGTTGTTGTGGATCGGTTTTCTAAGATGGCACACTTTATTCCTTGTCATAAAACGGATGATGTTGCGCATATTACTGATTTGTTCTTTCGTGAAATTGTTCGTTTGCATGGTGTGCCAAATACTATGGTCTCTGATCGTGATACTAAATTTCTTAGCCACTTTTGGAGATGTTTATGGGATAAGTTGGGGACTAAATTGCTCTTTAGTACTACATGTCATCCCCAAACTGATGGTCAAACTGAAGTAGTAAATAGAACTTTGTCTACTATGTTACGAGCTGTTTTAAAGAAGAACTTAAAATTGTGGGAAGAGTGTTTACCTCATATAGAATTTGCTTATAATCGTTCATTGCATTCTACCACAAAGATGTGCCCATTTGAGATTGTGTATGGTTTTGTTCCTCGTGCACCTATTGATTTATTGCCTTTACCTTCTTCGGTGCAACATAATTTGGATGCTACACAACGCGCTGAAATGATATTAAACTTGCATAAGACTACTAAAGATAACATTGAACACATGAATGCTAAGTATAAACTTGCTGGGGATAAAGGGAGAAAGCATGTTGTGTTTGATGTTGGCGATCTTGTTTGGTTACATTTGCGTAAAGATCGTTTTCCTGATTTACGCAAGTCTAAGTTAATGCCACGTGCTGCTGGTCCCTTTAAGGTGTTAGAGAAAATCAATGATAATGCATATAAACTTGAGTTGCCTGCAGACTTTGGTACGGTTATTCCTACATTTAACATTGCAGATTTGAAGCCTTACTTTGGTGAGGAAGATGAGATTGCGTCGCGGACGACTTCAATTCAAGAAGGGGAGCATGATGTGGACATCCCTATTATTGATACAACCATTGTACCTACAACAACACATATACAAGGACCCATCACAAGATCTCGTGCCAAACAACTTAACTATCAGGTACTTTCGTTTCTTGGAACTATTGCTCACATACATGAGAATAAGATGCTGCCTAAATCAGATATATTTCTTACTCTTAGGAATGATGGACCAAGCATGGATGAGAGGGACAAGCATTGGAGCATGGTCATGCATGGAGATGGCAGCAAGCATGTGATGATCCAAGAGAAGGCCACAGATGAAGATTTCAGAACTTTGAGGCCACCATAATGAAGAAAGAAGGCTTGGACGAAATATTCAAGATCAATACTTCTAATTCGTCCATAGCTTAATATGGTGTCATGACACCTTTATTTTGGGCCAGCCCATGTAATTTTCGCAGGATTTTAATTAGCCACTTTTAGAGTCCGTATTTGAGGGAAAAGGACTTTTAGGGTTGGATTCGCCACTTCCATGGCTGGCGAAACCCCACCTTTTCCTTAACACCATAGCCGAACCTCTAGACTCGGATTTTGTTTAGACATTAAGTTAGCCATAGTCGCAACTTCGCCAAGGCTCGGCGTCAGAGGCCTCTTGTACTTCGCACCTATTCAGGATCCCACCTCTTCAATAAAGCTTTCCTCTTAATCCGCAATATCTTGATTGCAATATTGGTTCTTACTTGTTCTCGATTTCAGGTAGGAATTAAGACCCTCGTTCGTCAGGCTGATCGTGTTCACGCAGGATCGGTAACCTCCAGGAGATTGGCCTAGCGATTGCATTGGCGCTCGTGCTCGCACGTGTAGTCGGATCGTCAAGCCCGAACTCCACCAAATCGATCATCGCCATCTCATCGAAAGATCGGACACCTTTGCCCTATCATCATCACTCAAGCATATGGGGATAGGCTCGGTTTCCTCAACTCCATGCGCCTCCTTTGGTGAAGGGAAAATCCCATGCTCACCATTCTTGACCTTGTTGCCTCCAAGGTTGGATGCCATAAGATGGGCATCATTGCTCGCCTCCATGGTCGAAGGGAAAATCCCATGCTCGACCGTTTTGTGGCCATCTCGTAGTAGTGGTGGAGGTAGGCTCATGCTATCCAACTTGGCGAAGTAGGCTTCTACATTTTCCTCGTTCGCGAGGTCGAGAATCAGCGTCGGCTTTGAAGCTTGATGGCGTGGAGGAAGGCTTGCTCTTGGTGCCATTATGGTGGTGGCACGAGTAGTTGAAGGTGCCCTATGATGGTGTCGACGGAGGTCATTGGCGTGCCTTGCCGATGGTTGATGTAGGTGGCGCACTTGGTCGTCCACATGACACTCATGGCGATGATCATTTGCCTTGGCACTCTTCTTGTGCTTGTGGTGCCTTCTTGAGCTTGCTTGAGCATTATGGTTGGTGCTCATCATGAATTATTCGTCTTTATGGCGAAGATGCCTTTAACGATGTCTTGTATCCTCTTTATGGTGGCGATGCTCATGAGAGGATGTTTGTCGATGAAGAGTCTTGTTTCTTGGCGCCTCTTGATGCATATGATGTTTGGACGCCACTCTTGTTTGGATAGGAGTTGGAGCTTGGCGCCTTGGCGGTGATGAAGCTTGGCGCCTTGGAGATGGTAGAGCTTGACCTTGGAGGTGATGGAGCTTGGTGCCTTGGAGATGGTGGCTGACGCCATCTAGGTGGTGGCACATGTCGCCTTGGAGGTGAATCATCGAAGTAGGTGGTGCCCTTTGGTGTGGCACGCTTGGCCTTGAAGGTCATGGAATCTTGATGATGCGCCTCCTCTTGCTTGGCGTAGTAGGCTTCCATCTCCACACAGTGGAGGAATTCTTCATGGCTCATGGAGGAGCCATCAAAGTCGATGAAGTTCTCCGTGTCCTCCATGCTTGGCGAGGCGTCATCGATGTCGCACTCGAAGTCGTCCATGCTTGGGGAGTAGTTGTTGGTGTAGTACTCCATATCACCCAAGCATGTGGAGCCATTGTCGGTGTAGTGCTCCATAGGCTCCATGCATGAGGAGCCATTGTCGACGTAGAGCTCCATGTCTTCCATGCATGTGGAGTCGTCGTAGGTGTAGTGCTCCGGGTCCTCAAAGCATGCGGAGCCATTGTCGGTGTTGTGCTCCGTCATGTCCTCTATACTTGTGGAGTCGTAGTCATGGTGGCTCATCATGGATTCTTCATAGATATCATCCTCGGTTCCGGAGTCCCTAGACATGATGCACAAGACCAAGCGGTGTATATGGAAGTGGTAGTGGGAGTTAGGGATACAACGTCGAACCTTAATTTACCTTGGAAGATCGTATCGTGCAATTGGCCACACTTGAGAGCAATAAACCAAGCAAAGTAAAGTTCACGCGGAACACCAAAACCAACTACTAACCAAAAAACACACACACACAAGGCCTATAGTGGATAGGTATGGAAAGTGGCATGTCAAGAACCAATCCGAAATCAAGATGTTGTAATGGCAAGTAAAGAACCACAATGATCACAAAGCAAACAAGTCGATCCACAAGATAGGAAATATAAACAAGGAAACACACACGGTGGGATAAATGGGACTTGTCTGACAGAGAAAGTGAGCTAAGAACCAAATGATTACCTAGCGAAGACTATAAGCTCGTGTCACACAAGTACAAGGAGAGACGCTAGTTCGATTGCACAAGATTGGTGGGCTACAAGATATGCACAATAAGTACCACCTATATGATGTTCATCGAGCTTGCGCTTCCTATTCTATGAGGCACATGTATAAGTCTTTCTTTTTCTCTTTTCCTTTTTTCTATTTTTTTTTCTTTTTGTATCACTCTTTTTATTTTTATTTCTTTTTCACTTGCCTCTTCCTTGTGCCAACAACTATACAAGATAACTATATGAGATAGCGCTCACAATGTTTGCTCGGAATCTACAAGGTATCAAATGTGCATAGCCCAAGCAATCATAAGAGGAACTAGTCTCAATAGGTGTTTGTTGCTCGCAAAGATAGTGGGGTTCACAAAGGAATGCAAGTGGGGAAAAGTCGCGGAATGTTTATACCTTTCGTCGACGATCTTCACCCTTTATTGTTGGATTCCGCCTTGCTCACGGAATTTGGATGGAGTAGATTGCATGAACCACGTGGATGATGATGTAGAGCTCCTTCTCCTCTTCGAAACGAGCTAAAGAACACCAAAATCCGAGTTCGGATGCAAAAGTTATGCTCAAAACGGTGAGAGGCTGAAATCTGGAACTTGCTGTTTTCTTTACAGACGGTAGTACGGATTTTGTACCGCTGGTATGTAGTATCAGATTTTTGAGCGGTAGTACCGCTGGACAGAGAAAACCAGATCCGACGCGATTTAGCGAGTTTGAAGAGCGATGGCGGAAAATCTTCAAGAAAAACACCAAATCGACGGGAAATCAAGGAATTAGGCTATGGGAACAAAGGAAGGTAGATCAACAAGTTTAGCAAGTAATCCACGGATCAAAACCTACCAAAACGCACTCAAATCACAGATCGATCCAAAACACGAATTGGGGCTATTTTGGTGAAATTTTCGAATTTATGGGAAAAGACCAAATCGATGAGAAATCCGTGGCAACCAAAAGTCCGATACCGGATGATGGAGGGTTAACCTCTTGGGTGCCCGATCTTCACGGATCTCGTGGTCAAATCGATGGGAAGCGAGGAAAGGGAGAAGGTAGCGAAGAACACACACCTCGAAGAACACGATGAACACACGCAAAACTCACACGATACAAGGCCGATTGCTCCCGAGGCAACGGCCACCGTCCGATAGAATCCTCGCAGGAAAGATCGGTCAACGTGCTCCCTCAAATCCACATCGGAGAGGAAGAACACCTTGAGGAGGGTCTTGGCGACTTGTGGGCGAGAAACCGAGAACCCAAGGCCTTGTTCAACGATGGATGCATGATGCAAAGTCCAATCGAGGTTGGTGACGATAGTCGGTCCCCTTGGTAAAGGGGATGAGGCAAAACTAGAGATTCCACAATGGGGGTTTTCTTTAGTCTATCATCTATGCCTAAGGGATACATGAGGGGTGGGGGCTCTATTTATAGGCCAACCACATAAACAAGGGTAGTTTGGGGATAAACTAGGAGAATAGGTAAGTAAAGGGGGATACATGGGCTGTGGCCCAACTAGTGCGCGCAGGCACTGCCAGGAGCGGTAGTACCGGACTTGGGACCGGTAGTACCACTTGGTCCGGTAGTACCGCTGATAGGGCAAAGGTGTCCGATCTTTCGATGAGATGGCGATAATCGATTTGGTGGAGTTCGGGCTTGACGATCCGACTACACGTGCGAGCACGAGCGCCAATGCAATCGCTAGGCCAATCTCCTGGAGGTTACCGATCCTGCGTGAACATCACCGACCGAGGGTCTTAATTCCTACCGAAATCGAGAACAAGTAAGAACCAATATTGCAATCAAGATATTGCGGATTAAGAGGAAAGCTTTATTGAAAGAGGTGGGATCCGAATAGGTGCAGTACAAGAGGCCTCTGACGCCGAGCCTTGGCGAAGTTGCGACTATGGCTAACTTAATGTCTAAACAAAATCCGAGTCTAAAGGTTCGGCTATGGGGGCGATTTAAGGCGAAAAGGTGGGGTTTCGGCCAGCCATGGAAGTGGTGACGAATCCAACCCTAAAAGTCCTTTTCCTCAAATACGGACTCTAAAAAGTGGCTAATTAAAATCCGCGAAAATTACATGGGCTGGCCCAAAATAAAGGTGTCGCGAGCACCATATTATGCTATGGACGAATTAAAGTATTGATCTTGAATATTTCGTCCAAGCCTTCTTTCTTCATTATGGTGGCCTCAAAGTTCAAATCTTCATCCGTGGCCTTCTCTTGGATCATCACATGCTTGTTGCCATCACCATGCATGGCCATGCTCCAATGCTTGTCCCTCTCATCCATGCTTGGTCCATCATTCCTAAGAGTAAGAAACATATCTGATTTAGGCAGATCATATTCTCATGTATGTAAGGAATAGTTCCAAGAAACGAAAGTACTGATAGTTCGTTGTTTGGTACGAGATCTTGTGATGGGTCCTTGTATGTGTGTGCTGTAGGTACAACGGTTGTATCAATAGTAGGGATGTCCACATCATGCTCCCTTCTTGAATTGAAGTCGCCCCTCGACGCAATCTCATCTTCCTCACCAAAGTAAGGCTTCAAATCTGCAATGTTAAATGTAGGACTAACACCAAAGTCTGCAGCAACTCAAGTTTATATGCATTATCATTGATTTTCTAACACCTTAAAGGGACCAAAGACGTGGCATTAACTTAGACTTGCGTAAATCAGAAAAGCGATCTTTACAAATGTAACCAAACAAGATCGCCAACATCAAACACAACATGCTTTCTCCTTTATCCCCACAAGTTTATACTTAGCATTCATGTGTTCAATGTTATCTTTAGTAGTCTTATGCAAGTTTAATATCATTTCAATGTAGTTGTAGCATCCAAATTATGTTGCAATCAAGAAGGTAAAGGCAATAAATCAATAGGTGCACGAGGAACAAAACCATACACAATCTCAAATGGGCACATCTTTGTGGTAGAATGCAAAGAACGATTATAAGCAAATTCTATATGAGGTAAACACTCTTCCCACAATTTTAAGTTCTTCTTTAAAACAGCCCGTAACATAGTAGACAAAGTTCTATTTACTACTTCGGTTTGACCATCGGTTTGGGATGACATGTAGTACTAAAGAGCAATTTAGTCCCCAACTTAGCCCATAAACATCTCCAAAAGTGGCTAAGAAATTTAGTATCACGATCGAGACAATAGTATTTGGCACACCATGCAAACGAACAATTTCACGAAGAACAAATCAGCAATATGCTGAGATCATCCGTTTATGACAAGGAATAAAGTGTGCCATCTTAGAGAACCGATCCACAACAAAAATACTATCCCTCCCTTCGTGTTCGTGGCAATCCCAAAACAAAGTCCATAGAAATATCCTCCCAAGGAACACTAGGAACAGGAAGAGGCATATATAAACCATGTGGATTAAGGCGAGACTTAGCTTTTTGACAAGTAGTGCAGCGTGCACAAATCTCTCAACATCTCGACGACACGTGGCCAAAAGAAGTGTGCAAGAAGAACATCCTCCGTCTTCTTGACACCAAAGTGTCCCATCAATCCTCCTCCATGCCTCTGTAATAACAAAAGACGAAGAGCTATCTGAATGCATAGTTTGTTAGCACGAACACAAATCCATCATTGAAGACGAACTTGTTCCAAGTTCTACCATCTCTACAATTTCAACACATCTTTAAATTCAGATCATGCACATATTGTTCTTTAATAGTTTCCAATCCAAATATTTTGAAGTCAAGTTGAGATAACAAAGCATAACGGTGACAAAGCATCGAATAATATTATCTTTACCCTTTTGTGTTTGATAACATAAGGAAAAGACTCAATAAATTCAACCCACTTTGCATGACGATTCAACTTAGCTTGACTACGAATATGCTTCAAAGATTCATGATCGGAATGAATAACAAATTCCTTAGGCCATAGATAATGTTGCCAAGTTTCTAATGTCCGAACCAACGCATATAATTCTTTATCATAAGTAGAATAGTTCAGACTAGCCCCACTCAATTTCTCACTAAAATATGCAGGTTTTCCTTCTTGTAATAACACCCCTCCCAAACCAATTCCACTAGCATCACATTCAAGCTCAAAAGTCTTAGTAAAATCAGGAAGTTGGAGTAAGGGAGCATGTGTTAGCTTATCTTTCAATATGACGAAGGCCTGTTGTTGTGCATCGCCCCAAACAAAGGGCACATCCTTCTTGGTAAGCTCATTCAAGCCGGCAATTGATCCAAAGTCTTTGACAAAGCCTATAAAACCAGCGAGGCCAAGAAAACTCCTCACTTGTGACCGTCTTGGTCATGCCAATTCTCAATAGCTTCAATCTTGGCTGGATCCACTTCAATACCCGTGATGTAACAACATAGCCAAGAACAACTCGATTGGTGCAAAAGGTGCACTTCTCAAGGTTACCAAACAAACGTGCATCACGTAAAGCATTGAAAACAAAGACGTAAATGGTCCAAATGTTCCTCTAAAGATTTGCTATAAATCAGAATATCATCAAAGTAGACTACCACAAAACGTCCAATGAAAGCACGTAAAACTTCGTTCATTAATCTCATGAAAGTGCTAGGTGCATTAGTTAAACCAAACGGCATTACTAACCACTCATATAAACCGAACTTAGTTTTAAATGCTGTTTTCCATTCATCTCCTAATTTCATACGAATCTGGTGGTAACCACTACGCAAATCAACTTTAGAAAACATGGTAGAGCCACTCAATTCATCAAGCATGTCATCTAAGCGTGGAATAGGATGACGATATCGAATAGTAATATTATTTATAGCTCTACAATCAGTACACCTGCGCGAAGAACCATCTTTCTTAGGCACCAAAATAATAGGAACAAGACAAGGGCTAAGGGACTCACGAATATGATCTCTCACGAGTAGTTCCTGAATTTGGCGTTGTATCTCCTTTGTCTCCTCTGGATTGGTTCTATATGGCCATGTTGGGCAACGTGGCACCAGGAATTAGATCAATTTGATGCTCAATTCCTCTAATAGGAGGTAGTCTGGTGGCAACTCAAATGAAATACGTCCTCATATTCTGCAAAAGGTTAGCAATGGTGGCAAAGAAGGAGGCATATCCTCAAATGAAAACAAAACCTCTTTGCGAGACAATTGCATAACATTGAGTATTGTTTACATCTAGTTCAGCAATATCAATTTTATTTGCAAGCATACATGGACTCTTCAAACGAATTTCAGTAGCATGTGTAGAATCGATTTAATGTTCTTTGGTGGTATAAAATCTGCGGAACAATCTGATTCTCACTTTTATTTTTCTCCTCGGTTTAGCTCTACTAGCTCTAGCAAGATCATCTTTTAAAATCTGTTAAAGTCATAGGTTTTAGACCAATTTTCTTTCCATCATGCATAAGAGAATAGTGGTTAGTTTTGCCATTATGAGCAGATTCTCTATCAAATTGCCATGGTCTACCAAGTAACAAAGAACAAGCTTGCATAGGTACAACATCACAATCAACAAAATCGAATATGTACCAATAGTAAAATGCACGCATCGTTCGTGTTACCTTGATCTTCGAGAACTCTCAAACCATTGGATGTAGTATGAATGTGGGCGTTGTCTTGTTGGGCGCAAGCTTCTCTACCATGTCAACACCGGCGATTATTACAACTCCCTCCATCAATGATGATCCGTATAGCTCTTTCCTTGACAACACCACGTGTTTGGAACAGGTTGTGGCGTTGATCTTGCTCAGATTTGCTCAATTGCACACTCAACACGTTGTGTAATTAAACTCTTGTATTGATCGCAGCTTCAGCTCCCATTACCTCCGGCTCGTCATCATCATCGAATTGTCTCCATCTCGAGCGAAATAAGGGCTAGTGTATCTTCATCGAAGTCACTCGCGGAATCGTATTCACCATCTTCGCACCATCATCACACGTTGTGTTGTGCATCTCTCAATATGACCAAAACCCGGCACTTGCGGCATTGTATATCCTTAGTCTTACCCGTGGAAGCCATAGAAGATGCACTCTGACGGGAGCATTGGATGATGGTGGAGGAGCATTTGGAAATCTTGTGGTGGCCTTGGATGCGGTAGTAGGCTGGAGGCGAATCACGAGGAGGCGATTGTCGGGATGTCCAAGTGGATGTGCGACCTGCAGAATTATTAGTCCTCCTCCATGGTGTTTGGCGATCCGCACTTCACGTTCAGCTTTGCAAGCAAGATGAAACAAACAGTGATAGAATTATATTCCTTATAATCTAATATGTCTTGAATGTCCTTGTTTAATCCACCAAAGAAACGTGCAAGCATTTGTTCATTAGATTCTACAAGACCACACCTAACCATCCCGTTTGCAATTCTGATAATACTCTTCTACGAATTTTCCCTTGCTCTAAGCGTGTCGATTCTTTAGTAAATCACGTTGATAAGTGGGAGGAACAAAACGAACACGCATAGCAGTTTTAAAGTCAAGTACTAGGAATAGTAGTAGGATTTAAGCGACAATACTCGGACCACCAAAGGAAGCAAATTTAGTAAATTCACATGTAGCAGACTAACACGCATATTCTCGGGATATTTTAAGCATGCAAACGTTGTTCTACTTCCATCTCCCATGTAAGATATGCATCGATTATATTTACCCTCAAAGATGGAATATTTAATTTAAGCTTTGCAACATGATCATCATCGATGCATCGATTGGGCGGCGTTATGTAGTAATGTCGGGGCGACCAGCGGTACTGTGGAGGTTGTTCAACCTCCTCGTCAACAGATCGTCGTCGTCGGGGTCGGTAGTACCCGTCGTCATCCCCAATGTCGCAGCCACGGCGGAAGTCTCGAGAACGTCGATCGCGGCGAGAGCCGGGTGCGGCGGTAGCCGCCAGCGGTCCAGCCGTGATCGAATGCGTGCACCATGTGGGTGCCGGTGCGAAGCGGGCAATCGGTTCGAAGCTCCTTGAACCGAGCGTCAAGCTTGGCGTTGAAGGATTTCTCGAGTCCATCGATCTTGTCCACGGCGTTGGTGAGCTTGGTGTCAAACTCCCTAGGCGCGTGTCCACGTCTTCGTAGCGGTGACCGGGAGCGCGAGAAGGGCATGTAGTTCTTCGTTCGTCATGGTGGGGGTTCATGAAGTATCATCATGGTTAGTCCTTAAAAGCACGGTATATACTACGGGAATATGGTGGAAGTCACGCGTAATCCGTCAAGCAATATCTGAAGCTCTTACAAGTTCTTACCAAGCAGGAAAAGCGATGTGCAACCACGAGGATCAAGGTCCGAGATTGAACCAAGCGATTACGAGTCGAAACACCGCACGTGGAGAGTATCTGGAGCTCAGGAAGGCTTAGCAAAGGGGTCGAATTATCAAAACAGCAATGCAAAAGTTGAAAGAATGCTCAACGACGGCCTTGTCTTTGGTCCTAGGCTAGACCGTACTAGAGACGAGCCTAGATCACCAACGATGTCACGACGCGACACAACAAGCACTGTATGATGATATAGCACCCTGGAAAGCGATCCGAGATGCAGAAAATCACTATGATGGCGAGTGTCTAGAACTGATCTACGGGGTCTAAGAAGAGGTTTAGCCCCCAAAAATTTTTTCGAAATTTTTTATTTTGCTCCGGAAAGCGCCAAAAAATATCGCTATAACGGCCGATGGAGAAAAGTGATCCCCGGGGTCGAAAAATAGTATAGCCAGAAAATTTTTTCGGAGGCGTTTCCAGACTAGTATGGTCGGAATATGGTGGCAGGGTATATGGCGGCGGTGATCGGCGAGTGTGGCGGTGACTAGTATGATCAGAACTCGAAACTCTAAGGGACGACACTAAGACCAGCAACTCGACGCGACGATGTAGACACAAATTCAACAATGCAAAAACTGAAAAGATAATGCGAGGCGTAGATTGGTTATGGGATGGATCTAAACTCTAACTGTGTTTTTGGCTTTTTCGTGGGTTATAGGTAAAAACAGATCTAATCTACGAAAAACAGTAAAATCTCACCGAGCAACCTGAAATCTGATACCACTTGATAGGGCAAAGGTGTCCGATCTTTCGATGAGATGGCGATAATCGATTTGGTGGAGTTCGGGCTTGACGATCCGACTACACGCGTGAAAGCACGCGCCAATGCAATCGCTAGGCCAATCTCACGGAGGTTACCGATCCTGCGTGAACACGATCGGCTGACCGGTGAGGGTCTTAATTCCTACGAAATCGAGAACAAGTAAGAACCAATATTGCAATCAAGATATTGCGGATTAAGAGGAAAGCTTTATTGAAAGAGGTGGGATCACGAATAGGTGCAAGTACAAGAGGCCTCTGCGGCCGAGCCTTGGCGAAGTTGCGACTATGGCTAACAATGTCTAAACAAAATCCGAGTCTAAAGGTTCGGCTATGGGCGTATTTAAGAGGCGAAAAGGTGGGGTTTCGCCAGCCATGGAAGTGGTGACCGAATCCAACCCTAAAAGTCCTTTTCCTCAAATACGGACTCTAAAAAGTGGCTAATTAAAATCCGGCGAAAATTACATGGGCTGCCCAAAATAAAGGTGTCGCGACACCATATTATGCTATGGACGAATTAAGTAAAGTATTGATCTTGAATATTTCGTCCAAGCCTTCTTTCTTCATTATGGTGGCCTCAAAGTTCTGAAATCTTCATCCGTGGCCTTCTCTTGGATCATCACATGCTTGCTGCCATCACCATGCATGGCCATGCTCCAATGCTTGTCCCTCTCATCCATGCTTGGTCCATCATTCCTAAGAGTAAGAAACATATCTGATTTAGGCAGCATCATATTCTCATGTATGTAAGGAATAGTTCCAAGAAACGAAAGTACCTGATAGTTCAGTTGTTTGGCACGAGATCTTGTGATGGGTCCTTGTATGTGTGTTGCTGTAGGTACAACGGTTGTATCAATAGTAGGGATGTCCACATCAACCGCTCAGGGACCGATAGTACCGCTTGCGGTCCTGGAGCTTCAGCTGGAGCCGTCAGTGGGGAGCGGTAGTAAGCGGTGAGTAATCTGCGGTAGTACTGGGTCCGAGATCCGGTAGTACCGCCGGAGACCGAGAATATTTGGCTTCATTGGCGTCATGGCTTGAGGTAGCGATGTACCGCTGGCGGTAGTACTGTCGTCCGAGTACCGCGACAGAGAGCATTTGGCAGTCTGTCTTCTTCCGCCTCCTCTTCCAAGCCTCCGTCTTGTCGGGCTTGATGTTCCGGGCTTCCTCCCTTGCCTCCGTACTTGTCAATGTGAACCTATCATGCATATGTGACGGAGTATGAAGTAGCGTGCCATTCAATAGGGAAGGAAGGAGGCTCGCATAGAGGAACGGATTCACCTTTGGAGTCCATGACGACTTGGTGTAAGTTGGAGACCAAGATGTGGCAACGACCATAGGTCGGGCTACATCAGCTCCCCCCCCCCTTCAAAAAGAGTCGTCCTCGACTCTACATGCTCATCACCAAGTAGAAGCGGTCGAGAGACCTTCTTGATCCTGGGGTTCACCATATCATCGTCCTCGGGAAGATTGACTTAACAACACTTCAATGTTCCTTCACCTTCCTTGAAGCCTACAAAGCTCACAACAAAAGCGAAGCAACACTCAAAGAGGAGCCAATTCACGAAGATTATAGCATGAGTCCTCAAGTAGAAGGAAGTCACCTTAGCTTGTAAAGATAGCTCGATGAAGGGTGGCCATAGGTAACTCTCTTCGGTTCTTCTTGTCAACACATGGTTGGGAGAGGTTGACGTGTATGCATTTGTACCTACATACAACAAAGACCAAGCAACATATGTTTGTGTGATAGAGGAGCATGTCATTTGGGGCATGTCCATTCTTGTTCACAACACGATTAGCACAATTCAAGTATAGCAAACGGGATGCATATGCAAGGTCAATGTGCATGGAAATCGTTTGAACATCATCCAAATGTGGGAACTCAAAAACTCCATATAACGTATTAGTGGGGCATTCAAAGCATTGGATCCAAATTTCAAACAACATCTTTGATGCAAGAATAGGAGAATTTGGCAAAAACACACGAGGAAGAATGTCCAAAGAAACAACAATATGTGTGCAAACCAACCATTGGAAAGAGAAATTGTTTGACATGTTGGATGTCACACACTAATCATCGCCATCTCATCGAAAGATCGGACACCTTTGCCCTATCATCATCACTCAAGCATATGGGGATAGGCTCGGTTTCCTCAACTCCATGCGCCTCCTTTGGTGAAGGGAAAATCCCATGCTCACCATTCTTGACCTTGTCGCCTCCAAGGTTGGATGCCATAAGATGGGCATCATTGCTCGCCTCCATGGTCGAAGGGAAAATCCCATGCTCGACCGTTTTGTGGCCATCTCGTAGTAGTGGTGGAGGTAGGCTCATTGATGCAGCCCGTCCTCCGACCGCTACTACATCTACTCCCACGAGCTACCCAAATGGACCCATGACTCGCGCCCGAGCCAAGCTCCTTCAAACTAAGGTGAACTCGCTCCTCTCCTTGTGTGACTTCAACACCCCCTTGGATGGCTTGCTACTTCACACGCAAACTCTGTGCATCATCAGGTACGAGGAAGCCACCAGTCGCTGCCAGACGCAAGCGGTACTACCGGTTGGGACGACCGTCTACCGCTCAAGCGGTCTACCGCCTCCCTACCGCTCGCCACAGACGCCCACTCACGCCTCCGCAGCCCGCGGTACTACCGGACCTACCACCCGTACTACCGGTGGCCGGTACTACCGCGCCCTCCTACCGCTCGCCACTGACGCCTCCGACGGAAGCCCCAGGCCCTCAAGCGGTACTACCGCTCTGGAAGCGGTACTACCGGTGACCACCGGTACTACCGGTTGCCGGACCGGTACTACCGGTCCTGCTAGACCCTGATTGCTTCAGTTCGGCCCTGTGCCTTGTAACCCAACTTATAATTTATCTTTTCATTCCGAAACTACCCCTGTTATGTGGCTGGACTATATATAGCCCCCACCCTCTATTGTAACCGCTTAGACTTGGATAATAATAGATATTAAGGAAACCCTTTGAGGACTTATATCTATTGGTCTCATGCTCCTACCAAGGAGCACCGGATTATCCACCCCCCTCTTGGATCTTGCCTAGTGCGTTCAAGTTGTACAAGGCCTTGGGTTCTCGGTTTCTCGCCCCCAAGTCGTCAAGGTCTCACCAAGCACCTCATCCAAAGTTGTTGGCGTGGAGGCGAGCTTAGCCAACACCGATCCTAGGGATTATGTTGGACCGGTTGCCACCGGCGTGAGGAGTAGGCGTGTATCGTGTTTTGGTGTGCGTGTGTTCGTGTTTTCCATCGCCTTCCCGATTTCAAACCCGACCACCTCTCTTCCCTCGTTCTCGTGGAATTCGTGAAAGATCGGGCCAACCCGGGGTTACCCCATAACATATTGGTATCAAGAGCACGGTTGATCACGAATTTCCTCAATTTTTCTTTTCTCCGCCTTAAAGCGAAAATCCTACCAAAAGAGCCCAATTTGCCTTGGATCGATCCGATTTGGTGAGTTTTTCGTGGTTTTGGTCCATAGATCTGTTGCTTTGGGAGTCGATCTATAGCCCTCTTGTTTCTAGCTCAGCCTTCTCAGTTTTTCAACGAATTTGAGGTTTTGGCAAGTTCGCCTCGTTCGAACTGTGTTAAGCGGTATCGCCGCATAGCATTACCATTGATAACGGTACTACGGTGTTGACCGATACCGCTCACCGGTACTACCGCTTGCTACCAGCGGTACTACCGCCTTCATGCCTGTGCCTCCCGCCTTTGGCCTCGATTTCGTTCACGACTGTTCCACCTCGCTTGTTCGTGTTTGGCGTGTTTGTCGCCATTTTCTACAACTTCCGCATCAACGTCATCCAGCTCACGACACGCGACACTCGAACATCTTTTCCCAGCGGTTTAAGTCGTCAACAATACCAAAGGTATAACTTGCACCACCTTGTCGCCCATATCTTCCTTTGTGTGTATCTATCCTATGAGAGCAACTCATTTTGTGTTTGTCTAAGCATTGTGCACTTGCCTTGGAAAGTGAGAGTGGACGCCAAATACAAAAGCTAACATAGTAGCATAGCAAGGGAGAAAAAGGAAAAAGAATCAAAAAAAAAGAAAAAAAAAAAAAAAAAAAAGAAAAGATACATAGTCCCCCAATACAAAGAGAATACCAAGCTTGTAAGCCAAGAAAGAGAGAAGAAAGAGCTCATGACAAGTGCACAAATCTATTGCTTACCCTCTTTTGGCAAGCGAGTTGTGGTCTCTCCTTGTGTTAACACGACAATGCGTAGTCTTCGTCAGGACCTTTTGTGCTCATTTTCATAGTCGTGCTAACCCCGTTTTCTCCACGTGTGTGTTTCCCGTGTTTTTGGTAGATCGTATCCCTTTTTGCTTTTGATCTTTGGTTCTTTACCACGTAGGACAATAACCTTTTGCTTGGATCGTTTCGTTTGGTTTTCCACAACCCTTACCTTCCACCAAAAGCCTTTTCGAGTCTCTTGCCATTTCACTTTGCACGCTTTTCGCTCATTTGTGTGGCAATTGGTTTGATATAATCTCCAAGGTGAGGTAAAAGGCTAACTCTCCACACCCTTTCTCTCCATATACAACCATTGTTGGCTTTGCATCATGGACAGGCATGGAGAGCCATCCCAACCACCACCTCCAGAGGATGATAACCAATTCATGACAAGATGGGACCATTGGAAGATCCGTGGAGAATTCAACTATCATTGTGAAGCTCTCGAGCGGCGCCAAGATGAACAATTTAGCGAGGCCCGTGTGGAATTCAAGAACATCGACAACCGCTTCGAAGAAGTCCGTGGCCAAATGCATGCCATGCAACACAACCTCGGGCATCAAAATGAAGCTCTTGGCCGTGCACTCGCCTCAACGGATGAGAAGCTCCAACACATCATCGATGGACTCGCAAGGACACGCTCGCGCGAATCAAGCTCATCTCGGCACTCATCAAAGTGAACAAGTGCACCTCGCCGTTTATGCTCAAAGGCACGGGATGGACCCGTTCTTCAATCCATAAGCTCTTCGCAAGTGGTACCATCTCCGCGTCACGCCGCGACATCAAGCTATGATGGTGACCTCTCGCTTAAGACCTCCAAGGCGTGAAGCAAACCGACCACAACCAAGGGCACGTGATTCAACAAGAGCAACCTCGCATAGACCACCACGGCCATCGGCGTCGACACGCTCCTTCATCAACAAGTGAAACTTCCGAAGAGGGCGAACAAGATCATCGTCGGCGTGAAGCACTCGAAGATCCTCCAAGGCGTCATCATCGTCATGGCGTCCTCGTCGCCAACATAATGGTCATGACGAGCCTCCCTACACCAAGAAGAAGAACATTACATGGCGCATACGGCTCGGCGTCCTCCTCGCCACATAGCGCAAGCTAATGCTCCTGCGCCATCAACCACGACAAGAGCAAGAGCAAGCTACCCAAGCTCGTCGTGAGGACCATCAACCTCCTCCTCGTCGCATCCGCGACAAAGAAACGAGCACGCTCCCAAGCTCGTCGTCAACAACAAGTTCCTCCACCAAGCGCGGCACCTCAACAACCACGCGAGCATCGCAACAATCACCAAGCAAGGCATGAGAGCTCGGATGATGATGATGACCGTCAAAATAATGGCAACCACGCAACCGGAACCGCAATGGAGAAGAAACTTTGCAAGCTCAAATTCACCATGCCCAAGTTCACGGTTCCAATGAGCCGAGGAATATCTCTCTTGGGAACTCAAGGTCGACAAGATCTTCCGCATGCACAATTATAGCAATGAGAAGATGATGGCCATGGCATCCCTCGAGTTTGATGAGTATGCCAACCTTTGGTGGGAACAAGTCCAACTCGCCATGAAGCAAAAGAAGAGCCTCCAATCGCCACTTGGCAAGATATGAAGGCTCATATGAGATCCCGCTTTGTTCCTTCACACTACAGCGTGACCTCTTCAACAAGCTTCAAGCGCTTAGTCAAGGGACAAAGACCGTGGAAGAGTACTTCAAGCAAATCGAGCTCAACATGATCCGTGCCAACATTGAAGAGCGAGATGAGCAAACAATGGCACGCTTCCTCAATGGTTTGAACCATCCCATCAAGCGCACCGAGTTCCAAAAGTACAACAACATGGTTGAGCTTGTGCACATCGCATCCAAGGCCGCGCCAAGTGCAAGAGGACAACAAGTACAACAAGCCAAAGACGTACTTCACCTACAAGCAAGCGCCAACCACTACTCCAACAACACCAAGTGGAAGCTCACCAAGTACAACCAAGCTTCCCTTCAAGCCAACTATTCCCCAAGGAAAACAGCCCCCAAGTGGCAAACAAACACGGGATGATCAACCATTCAATGGTGAATGCTACAAGTGTGGAGGCAAAGGGCACAAGTCCAATGCATGTGGAAACAAAAAAGTTTTGTTCATCCACGACAACGGCGATGAAGAATACTTGAGTGAAGAAGAGTTTGATGCAAGGGTCAAGGAAGCCATGGCAAGGCAACACTTGGAAGAGGACCAAGAACTTCTTGTGTGTGAGCATGACGCAAGTCCATCGCTTGTGGTCACAAGGGTCTTGACTACTCAAGCCAATGAAAATGAAGACCAACGCTCGAACATCTTCCAAACTCGTCAAGCATCAATGGGAAGTCCATCAAAGTTGTCATCGATGGAGGAAGTTGCCACAACCTCAAGCCGGAATTGTGTGAGAAACTCAATCACCCTTCACCCACATAGACACCCCTACCATATCCAATGGCTAAGTGACCAAGGATCCGTCAAGATCAAGCACACCGTCTCAGTGGCGTTCTCCATTGGACACTACAAGGACACGGTGGAATGTGACGTGGTTCCAATGACGGTTTGTCACATGTTGCTCGGAAGGCCGTGGCAATATGACAAGTGTGCTTTGCATAATGGTCACTCAAACACCTACACTTTCAAATGGCTTGATAAAACTTGTGTGTTGCAACCAATGACTCCTAGCCAAATAATTGCGGACAATGCAAAGGCTTTAGCGAGGGTATGTCAAAAACACCTTGTGACAAGAGTGGTGAGCGAGAGAACCACACCATAGTGAGTGAGAGCTACAAGCCAAACTCGCGGAAAAACTAAGAGTGTTCTTCTAGCCACCAAAAGTGAGATGAGAGAAGTGAGGAACAACCCATCCATCTTGCACTCGTCCTCGTATGCAAGGGACTAGCGCAAGGAACTAATGACTTGACAAATATTCCTCCTTCTTTGATGGCTGTTTTGCAGAATTCCAAGATGTATTCCCGAAGAGCTTCCTCATGGCCTTCCTCCCTTCGTGGAATCGAGCACCGTGTCGACCTCATACCCGGCACCACTACCAAACCGCTGCGTGTCGCACAAACCCGGAAGAGACAAAGGAGATCGGCGTCAAATCAACCAACTCGTCTCAAAGGTTTGATCCAAGTAAGCACTAGCCCAAGCGGTTCCGTGATCCTAGTCCCAGCGGATGATACGTTGCGGTTATGCATGGATGCCGTCCAATCAATGCTATCACCGTGCGTTATCGACATCCTATACAGCGTCTTGATGACATGCTTGATGAGTTATGTGGAGCCACTATGTTTTCAAAATTGATCTTCGTAGTGGCTACCATCAAATTCGCATGGTGAAGGTGATGAGTGGAAAACGCCTTCAAGACCAAGCTTGGTCTCTATGAATGGTTGGTTATGCCTTTTGGCTTATCAATGCCCCATCTACCTTCATCGCCTCATGAACCATATTTTGCGGTCACTCATTGGAAAGAGTGTAGTTGTTTACTTTGATGACATTCTTGTCTATAGCAAGTCACTAGAGGAGCATGTTACTCATGTTAAGGAGGTCTTACAAATCCTTCGTCATGAAAAGCTTTATGCTAACCTCCCAAGTGCACTTTTGCAAGAGACAAGCTGATTTTCCTTGGTTTTGTCGTGTCTTCTAATGGCATTGAAGTTGATGTATCAAAGTCAAGGACATACGAGATTGGCCCACCCTACAAATGTTAGTGAACTTCGTAGTTTTCATGGGTTGGTGCTTTTACCGTCGCTTTGTGAAAGATTTTTCCACTATTGCTTGCCCCTCAACGAATGACCAAGAAGAATGTCACGTTCGTTTGGGGAAAAGCACAACAAAAGGCTTTGATGAGCTCAAAAGGAGGCTCACCAAGCACCACTTCTTGCATTGCGGATTTCACAAAAACCTTTGAGATTGAATGACGCTAGTGGTATTGGCATTGGTGGCGTCCTTATGCAAAATGGGCGTCCTATTGCTTACCATAGTGAGAAACTTGATGGCGCCGCCTCAATTATCCCATTTATGACAAAGAACTTTTTGCCTTGGTTCGTGTTCTTCAAGTGTGGCAACACTATCTTTGGCCCAAAGAATTTATAATCCATTCCGACCATGAGTCGTTGAAGTACCTTAAGGGTCAAGCCAACTTGAGTAAAAGGCATAAAGTGGGTTGAGTTTATGGAGTCTTTCCTTACATTGTAAAATACAAGAAGGGCAAAGAAAATGTGGCGGACGCTTTGTCTCATAAAACCACAAGCCTCCTTACGACTCGAAGTCAATGTTTTGGGTCTTGAGGACATCAAATCTTTATGCAGCGTCCGATTCTTTCTTTGGACCAATATTTGCACAATGTTCAATAAACAAAGGGCTTGACGATTTCTATTTGCACAAGGGTTTTCTTTTCAAACAAAACAAGCTTTGCATTCCGAAATCCTCTCTCCAACTTTTGCTTCTTCAAGAGTCCCATGGTGGAGGCCTTATGGGTCACTTTGGCCGTGACAAGACATATGACATGCTCTCCACTCACTACTTTTGGCCAAAGATGAAGCGTGACGTGGAGCGCCACGTTCAACGATGCACTACATGTATCCAAGCTAAGTCTAAGTCCAACCCCTTTGGTCTTTATATGCCATTACCTATTCCTCATGCACCTTGGTCGGACATTAGCATGGACTTTGTACTAGGATTGCCTAGATCTAAACATGGTCACGATTCCATATTTGTAGTGGATCGCTTTCAAAAATGGCACACTTCATTCCGTGCCATAAGACCGATGATGCTTCACATGTCGCAAATTTGTTTTTCAGGAAATAATTGCTACACGGCGTACCGAACAATCGTCTCCGACCGCGACGTAAAATTCATGAGCTACTTCTGGAAGACCCTCATGGCCAAGCTCGGCATCAAGCTCCTCTTCTCGTCCGCCTCGCATCCTCAAACCGATGGACAAACCGAAGTCGTCAATCGAAGTCTTGGCACACTTCTCCGGGTGTTAATAAAGAAGAACCTTAAAGACTGGGAGGAATGCATCCCACACGCCGAGTTCGCACCGCGCCAAGCACTCCACCATGAGGAGCCCGTTCATGATCGTCTACGGCTTCGAGCCTCTCACCGCGCTCGATATCCTTCCACTACCACTTCATGAACGTGCCAATATGGACGTTGTCAGCGTGCCCAAGCAATGATGAAACTCCATGAAGACACGAGCTACTATCGAGCAACAAGTCCTTCGCCAAGCATCAAGGCTAAACAAGACCAAGAAAGAGATGATCTTTGATGAGGGCGACCTTGTATGGATTCACTTGAGTAAAGACCGCTTCCCCAAGGAACGAGACTCAAGCCAAAGCCACGAGGCGACGGACCATTCAAGGTGCTAAAAGGATAAACAACAACGCCTATGTGATCGATATACCAACATCAAGTATCTTGTGAGCTCGACATTCAATGTCAAGGACCTCTCACCCTACCATGGCGAAGAGAAGTTGTGGCCGGTTGAAGAGTCGAGGACTCTTTCCCAAGGGGGAGCCGATGCAGCCGTCCTCCGACCGCTACTACATCTACTCCCACGAGCTACCCAAATGGACCCATGACTCGCCCGAGCCAAGCTCCTTCAAACTAAGGTGAACTCGCCTCTCCTTGTGTGACTTCAACACCCCTTGGATGGCTTGCTACTTCACACGCAAACTCATGCATCATCAGTACGAGAAGCCACCGATCCGCCAGACGCAGTACTACCGGTTGGGACGACCGGTACTACGCCCAAGTTCTCCCTCCCGCTTCTACCGCCGCCACAGACGCCCACTCACGCCTGAAGCCCATGTACTACCGTCCTACAACCGTACTACCGCCCTCCTACCGCCATCGACGCCCGACGGAAGCCCAGGCCCTCAAGCGGTACTACCGCTCGAAGCGGTACTACCGGTGACCACCGGTACTACATTCGGACCGTACTACCGGTCTGCCAGACTGATTGCCAGCCGCCTCGTGCCTTGTAACCCAACTTATAATTTATCTTTTCATTCAACTACCCTTATGTGGCTGGACTATATAGCCCCCACCCTCTATTGTAACCGCTTAGACTTGGATAATAATAGATATTAAGGAAACCCTTTGAGGACTTATATCTATTGGTCTCATGATCCTACCAAGGAGCACCGATTATCCACCCCCTCTTGGATCTTGCCTAGTGCGTTCAAGTTGTACAAGGCCTTGGGTTCTCGGTTTCTCGCACCCAAGTCGTCAAGGTCTCACCAAGCACCTCATCCCCCGTTGTTGGCGTGGAGAGCGAGCTTCGACCAAAACCGATCCTAGGGATTATGTTGGACGGTTGCCACCGGGCGTGAGGAGTGGCGTGTATCGTGTTTTTGTGCGTGTGTTCGTGTTGGTTTCATCGCTTTCCCGATTTCAAACCCGACCACCTCTCTTCCCCTCGTCCTCGTGGAATTCGTGGAAAGATCGGGCCAACCCGGTTACCCCATAACACTCATGCTATCCAACTTGGCGGTAGGCTTCTACATTTTCCTCGTTCGCGAGGTCGTAGAAGTCAAGCATCGGCTTTGAAGATTGATGGCGTGGAGGAAGGATTGCTCTTGGTGCCATTATGGTGGTGGCACGAGTAGTTGAAGGTGCCCTATGATGGTGTCGACGGAGGTCATTGGCGTTCCTTGCCGATGGTTGATGTAGGTGGCGCACTTGGTCCCACATGACACTCACGACGATGATCATTTGCCTTGGCACTCTTCTTGTGCTTGTGGTGCCTTCTTGAGCTTGCTTGAGCATTATGGTTGGTGCTCATCATGAATTCTTCGTCTTTATGGCGAAGATGCCTTTGACGATGTCTTGTATCCTCTTTATGGTGGCGATGCTCATGAGAGGATGTTTGTCGATGAAGAGTCTTGTTTCTTGGCGCCTCTTGATGCATATGATGTTTGGACGCCACTCTTGTTTGGATAGGAGTTGGAGCTTGGCGCCTTGGCGGTGATGAAGCTGGCGCCTTGGAGATGGTAGAGCTTGGCGCTTGGAGGTGATGGAGCTTGGTGCCTTGGAGATTGTGGCTTACGCCATCTAGGTGGTGGCACATGTCGCCTTGGAGGTGAATCATCGAAGTAGGTCGTGCCCTTTGGTGTGGCACGCTTGGCCTTGAAGGTCATGGAATCTTGATGATGCGCGTCCTCTTGCTTGGCGTAGTAGGTTTCCATCTCCACATGGTGGAGGAATTCTTCATGGCTCATGGAGGAGCCATCAAAGTCGATGAAGTTCTCGTGTCCTCCATGCTTGGCGGCGTCATCGATGTCGACTTTTCAAGTCGTACATGCTTGGGGAGTAGTTGTTGGTGTAGTACTCCATATCACCCAAGCATGTGGAGCCATTGTTGGTGTAGTGCTCCATAGGCTCCATGCATGAGGAGCCATTGTCGTGAGAGCTCCATGTCTTCCATGCATGTGGAGTCGTCATAGGTGTAGTGCTCCGGGTCCTCAAAGCATGCGGAGCCATTGTCGGTGTTGTGCTCCGTCATGTCCTCTATACTTGTGGAGTCGTAGTCATGGTGGCTCATCATGGATTCTTCATAGATATCATCCTCGGTTCCGGAGTCCCTAGACATGATGCACAAGACCAAGTGGTGTATATGGAAGTGGTAGTGGGAGTTAGGGATACAACGTCAAACCTTACTTTACCTTGGAAGATCGTATCGTACAAGTGGCCACACTTGAGAGCAATAAACCAGCAAAGTGAAGTTCACACGGAACACCAAAACCAACTACGAACCAAAAAACACACACACACACAAGGCCTATGGTGGATAAGTATGGAAAGTGGCATGTCAAGAACCAATCCGAAATCAAGATGTTGTAATGGCAAGTAAAGAACCACAATGATCACAAAGCAAAACAAGTTAATCCACAAGATAGGAAATATGTACAAGGAAACACACACGGTGGGAAAAATGGGACTTGTGCGACGGAGAAAGTGAGCTAAGAATCAAATGATTACCTAGCAAAGACTATAAGCTCGTGTCACACAAGTACAAGGAGAGACGCTAGTTCGATTGCACAAAATTGGTGGGCTACAAGATATGCACAATAAATACCACCTATATGATGTTCATCGAGCTTGCGCTTCCTATTCTATGAGGCACATGTATATTTGTTTCTTTTTTTCTTTCTTTTTCTATATTTTTTTGTATCACTCTTTTTTTTATTTCTTTTTATTTTTTTTACTTGCCTCTTCCTTGTGCCAACAACTATACAAGATAACTATATGAGATAGCGCTCACAATGTTTGCTCGGAATTCTATAAGGTATCAAATGTGCATAGCCCAAGCAATCATAAGAGGAACTAGTCTCAAAAGGTGTTTGTTGCTCGCAAAGATAGTGGGGTTCACAAAGGAATGCAAGTGGGGAGAAGTCGCGGAATGTTTATACCTTTCGTCGACGATCTTCACCTTTTATTGTTGGATTCCGCCTTGCTCACGGAATTTGGATGGAGTAGATAGCATAAACCATGTGTATGATGATGTAGAGCTCCTTCTCCTCTTCGAAACGAGCTAAAGAACACCAAAATCCGAGTTCGGATGCAAAAGTTATGCTCAAAACGGTGAGAGGCTGAAATCTGGAACCTTGCTTTGGATCTCATGGGCGGTAGTACGGTTGTTTGGGTGGGCTGGTAGTACGTTGGTAGTACCGGTTTTTGGACCCGGTAGTACCGCTTGGACCTGAAACTCCTAGTTTTGACTTGTTTTCGCGATTTTGGGGTGATTTGGGCGGAAAATCTTCAAGAAAACACCAAATCGAGGGAAATCAAGGATTAGGCCATGGGAACGCAAAGAAGGTAGATAAACAAGTTTAGCAAGCAATCCACGGATCAAACCTACCAAACGCACTCAAATCACGATCGATCCAAAACACGAATTGGGGCTGTTTTTGGTGGAATTTTCAATTTATGGGGAAAAGACCAAACCGATGAGAATCCGTGGCAACCGAAGCTCGATACCGGATGATGGAGGGGTTAACCTCTTGGATGCCCGATTTCACGGATCTCGTGGTCAAATCGATGGAAAGCGAGGGAAAGGGAGAAGGTAGCGAAGCGAACACACACCTCGCGGAAGAACACGATGAACACACGCAAAACTCACACGATACAAGGCCGATTGCTCGACGGCGGCCACCGGTCCGATAGAATCTCGCAAGGAAAGATCGGTCAACGTGCTCCTCAAATCCACATCGAGAGGGAAGAACACCTTGAGGAGGGTCTTGACGACTGGGGCGAAACCGAGAACCCAAGGCCTTGTTCAACGATGGATGCGTGATGCAAAGTCCAATCGAGGTTGGTGATTTATAGTCGGTCCCTTAGTAAAGGGGATGAGGCAAAACAGAGATTCCACAATGGGGTTTTTTTTCATCATCTATGCCTCGGGGATACATGAGGGGTGGGGGCTCTGTTTATAGGCCAACCACTTAACAAGGGTAGTTTGGGGATAAACTAGGCGAATAGGTAAAGGGGGGGATACATGGGAGGTGGCCCAACTAGTGCTGCAGTAACGACATGACCTAGTAATACCGGACTTGGGACCAGTAGTCCGGTCATCACCCAGTACCACTTTGGGGACCTAGTACCGCTATGGGGTAGTACCCAAGCCCGATCGGCATCCAGTGGCGATGGCGCAGTTTCAAGATCGAAGGCGGTGGCGAGCAGAGTATCACGATAGCATCGGTTCCGCCCGACCGTAGTACCGCTTGAACGGCAACGCCGATCTGTCTTCTTCCTCCTCCTCTTCCAAGCTTCCATCTTGTCGGCTTGATGCTCAAGCCTCCCTTGCCTCCGATCGGTCGGTGTGAACCTATCATGAATATGTGACGAGTATGAAGTAGCATACCATTCAATAGGGTAGGAAGTGAGCTTTCAGAGGAACGGATTCACCTTTGGAGTCCATGGCGACTTGGCGTAAGTTGGAGACCTTGATGTAGTAACCGTGGTCCAGGCATCACTACTACGAGCCCGGATTTACGACGATCTGTTTGAGGAGGTTGAACAACCTCCATAGTACCGCCGGCCGCCCCGACATTATCATCACCTAACGCCCACCTAAGACGTGATGATGATCATGTTGCAAAGCTTAAATTAAATATTCCATCTTTTGAGGGTAAATATAATCGATGCATATCTTACATGGGAGATGGAAGTAGAACAACGTTTGCATGCTTAAAATATCCCGAGAATATGCGTGTTAGTGCCGCTACATGTGAATTTACTAAATTTGCTTCCCTTTGGTGGTCTCGAGTATTGTCGTTTAAATCCTACTACTATTCCTAGTACTTGGACTGCTTTTAAAACTATGCGTGTTCGTTTTGTACCTCCCACTTATCAACGTGATTTACTAAAGAATCACACGCTTAGAGCAAGGGAAAAATTTGAGAAGAGTATTATCGTGAATTACAAACGGGATGGTTAGTGTGGTCTTGTGAATCTAATGAACAAATGCTTGCACGCTTTTGGTGATTAAACAAGGACATTCAGACATATTAGATTATAAGGAATATAATTCTATCACTGCTTGTTTCATCTTGCTTGCAAAGTCAACGTGAAGTGCAGGATCGCCAAACACCATGGAGGAGGACTAATAATTTGCAGGTCGCACATCCACTTGGACATCCCGACAATCAGCACCTCCTCGTGATTCGCCACCATCCGCTACCACATCCAAGGCCACCACAAGATTTCTAGCTTCCTCCACCATCATCCAATGCTCCGTCAGTAGTGCATCTTCTATGGCTTCCACTGCAAGACAAAGGATATACAATGCCAAGTGCCGGGTTTTGGTCATATTGGGAGACAAAGGCACAACACAACGTGTGATGATGGTGCGAGAAGATGGTCAATACGATTCAAAGTGACTTGATGAAGATACACTAGCCCTTATTTCGCCGAGATGGAGACAATTCGATGTCATGAAGAGCCAGAGGTAATGGGAGTCAATTTGCCGATCAATACAAGAGCTTAATTACACAACGTGTGTCGAGTGCAATTGAGCAACTGAGCAAGATCAACGCCACAACCTCTTCCAAACACGTGGTGTTGTCAAGGAAAGAGCTATACGGATCATCATTGATGGAGGGAGTTGTAATAACCGCCAGTGTTGACATGGTAGAAGCTTACTGCCCCAACGACAACGCGCACATTCATATTACATCCATTGGTTTGAGAGTTCTCGCAAGATCAAGGTAACAAGAATCTGCACGCGTGCATTTTACTATTGGTACATATTCGATTTTGTTGATTGTGATGTTGTACCTATGCAAGCTTGTTCTTTATTACTTGGTAGACCATGGCAATTTGATAGAGAATCTGCTCATAATGGAAAAACTAATCACTACTCTCTTATGCATGATGGAAAGAAAATTGGTCTAAAACCTATGACTCGAACAAATTTTAAAGATGATCTTGCTAGAGCTAGTAGAGCTAAAACCGAGGAGAAAATAAAAGTGAGAATCAGATTGTTGTCGCAGATTTTATACCACCAAAGAACAATAAATCTGATTCTACACATGCTATTGAAATTGCTTGAAGAGTCCATGTATGCTTGCAAATAAAATTGATATTGCTGAACTAGATGTAAATAATACTCAATGTTATGCAATTGTCTCCAAAGAGGTTTTGTTTTCATTTGAGGATATGCCTCCTTCTTTGCCACCCGCATTGCTAACCTTTGCAGGAATATGAGGACGTCTTTCCCAATGAGTTGCCACCTGTGACTACCTCCTATTAGAGGAATTGAGCATCAAATTGATCTAATTCCTGGTGCCACGTTGCCCAACCGCTATAGATAGAACCAATCCAGAGGAGACAAAGGAGATACAACGCCAAATTCAGGAACTCCTCACAGAGATCATATTCGTGAGTCCCTTAGCCCTTGTGTTCCTATTATTTTGGTACCTAAGAAAGATGGTTCTTCGCGATGTGTACCGATTGTAGAGCCATCAATAATATTACTATTCGATATCGTCATCCCATTCCACGCTTAGATGACATGCTTGATGAATTGAGTGGCTCTACCATGTTTTCTAAAGTTGA
>CP125973.1:319086578-319340562 GCA_030063025.1 Avena longiglumis
GACTTAGACCTAGCTTTCTGACACATGTGTGCATCGCTGGAACGTGGGCGCCCACGCCACGCTCATCTTGGCCAAAGTAGTGGAGTGGAGCATGTCATAGTGTCTTGTCACGCCAAAGTGACCCATAAGGCCCTCTTACCATGGGACTCTTGAAGAAGCAAAAGTTGGAGAGAGGATTTCGGAATGCAAAGCTTGCCTTTATTTGAAAAGAAAACCTCAGGCAAATAGAAACTATTGCCTTCCTTTGTCTATTGAACATTGCGGTGCAAAATATTGGTCCAAAGAAAGAATCTGACGTTGCATAAAGCATTTGATGTCCTCAAGACCCAAAACATTGACTCCCGAAGTCTAGTAAGAAGGCTTGTGGTTTTATAGACAAGGCGTCTGGCCACCACATTTTCTTTTGCCCTTCTTGTATTTTTATACGACAATGTAAGGAAAAGATCTATAAACTCAACCCACTTTGCGTGTCTTTTACTCGCTGGTTTTGCCTTAAGATACTTCAATTCCACTCATGGTCTGAATGTGATGATAAATCTTAACAAAAGATGGTATAAGCACACACTGGAAGAACATCAACCATGCAAAAGTTCTTGTCATAAATGGATAATTGAGGCGGGTCATCAAAAGCTTCTTCACTATGGTAAGCTATGGGTGACGCTTCCATTTGTGTATAAGGACGCCACCAATGCCAATACCACTAGCGCCACATTCAATCTCAAAGGTTTTTGTAAAATCCGTAATGTAAGAAGTGGTGTCCATGAAAGCCTCCTTTTTGAGCTCATCAAAAGTTTTGTTGTGTTTTTTCCCCAAACGAACGTGGACATTCTTCTGGTCAATTCGTTGATAAGGGGCAAGTACCAGGGAAAAATTCTTTCACAAAGCGAGTTTAATTTGCAAAGCCACCAACCATGAAAAACCAGCGAAGTTCACTAACATTTGTAGAAGGTAATAACTGTGAGTGTCCTCGACTTTTGAGACATCAACTTCAATGCCATTAGAAGACATTTACAAAACTCAAGGAAAATCACTTTGTCTCTTGCAAAAGTGCACTTGGGAGGTTAGCATAAAGCTTTTCATGACAAGCGATTTGTGGGACTCTCCTCAACATGAGTAACATGCTCCTCTAGTGACTTCATATGCATAAGAAATGTCATCAAAGTAAATAACAACTACACCTTTTTCCAATGAGTGACCGCAAAATATGGTTGCAAAGGTTCATGAGGCGTATGAAGGTAGATGGGTATTGATAAGTTAAAAGGCATAACCAACTATTCATATAGACCAAGCTTGGTCTTGAATGCGGTTTTCCACTCATCACCTTCACCATGCGACCCTGATGGTACCCATCATTTAAGATCAATTTTCTAAAAACATAGTGGTTCCACAACCCATCGAGCATGTCATCAAGACGCCGGGTATAGATGTCGATAACGCACGGGTGATAGCATTGATTGACTGCAACGCGTACAACCGCAACGTATCATCCGCTTTCGGATCAGGATCACGGAACCACAAGGCTGGGCTAGTGCTTACTTCTGATCAAACCTTTGAGACGAAAGTTATTGATCGGACTATCAGATCTCCTCCTTTTGTCTCTTCCCGCTGGCTTGTGCGATACGCAGCTGCTTGCATGCGCCGGCATGAGGTCGATGCGGTGCGTTTCGAGTCCTACCTAAGAGGAGGAAGGCCATGAGGAGAAGCTCTTCGGGAAATACATCTTGAATTCCCCGCAAAGGAATACCCATCAAAGAAGGAGGAAACATTTGTCAAGTCATAGTTCCTTTGCGCGGTCCCTGTCACACGAGGACACAGTGAAAAAGATGGATGGGTTGTTCCGCACTTCTCTCACATCTCACTCTTTTGGTGGCAAGAAGAACACTTTAGTTTTTCCGCTCGAGTTTGGCTTTTGTAGTTTTGGCATCACTATGGTGCAGGTGGTTCTCTCTGCTCACCACTTCTTCTCATTAATGTTTTTAAGCTATGACAGCCTCGCTAAAGTTTCCTTTTGGCATTGTCCGTAATTATTCGGGGCTAGGGAGTCAGTTGGCCTGCACACACACAAGTTTTATCAAGCCATTTGAAGGTGTGGGTGTCTCGAAAGTGACCATTATGCAAAAGCACGCTTTGTCATATTGCCTACCCGCCCGAGCAACATATGGTCAAACCGCTATTGGGACCACGCCACATTCCATCGTGTCCTTGTAGTGCCCAATGAGAACGCGTCAATGAGATTTGGCAGTGTTTGATCTTTGACTCGATCTCCGTCACTAGCCATTGGATATGGTAGGGTGTCTGGTGCTGATGAAGGGTGAGGTTGGAGTTTCTCACACAATTCGCATATTGCATGTTGGCGGCAACTCCTCATCATCGATGACAACTCTTTGATGGACTTCCATTGATGCCTTTATCTAGCCCAAAGATGTTCGAGCTGGTCTTCATTTTCATTGGCTTGGGTAGTCAAGACCATCTCGTGACTACATAAGTCGTATGGACTCTGCCATGCTCACATCACAAGAAGTTCTTTTGGATCACGCACTAAAGTGTTGCTTCCTTGCCATGGCTTCCTTGACTTGCATCAAACTCTTCACTCCAAGTATTCTTCATCGCTGCATCATGGATGAACAAAACTCTTTCTTAGTTCCACATGCATCTGGACTTTCAGTGCTCCTTTTGGCCTCCACACTTGTAGCATTCCCACTCAGCCGAATGGTCAGATCATCCTGTGTTTTGTTTGCCACTTGGGGTCAAGCCTATTTCCTTGACCAGTTGGCTTGAAGGGAAGCTTGGTTGTACTTTGAGGAGCTTCCACTTGGTGTTGTTTGGAGTAGTGGTTGGCAGCGTCATTTCAGGTGGGTGAAGTAATGCTTCCTTTAAATTGTACTTGATTTGTCCTCTTTGCACTTCGACGCCGCTCTACTTTTGAAGCTGACATGTACAAGCTCAACCATAAGTTGTCAGACTTTTGGAACCCTTGATGCTTGACAGGGATGGTTCAGCCATTGAGGAAGCGGGCCATTGTTTGCTCATCTCGCCTTTCAATGTTGGACACGGATCATGTTGAGCTCCATTTGCTTGAAGTACTCCTCCACCGGCTTTGTTCCTTGACCAAGCGCTTTGCCAGCTTGTTGGAAGAGAATACACGCCAGAAAAGTGTGAATGAACAAAGCCGGATCTCGGTACGGGCCTTCATGTGTTCTGCCAAGTTGCACTGAGGCTCTTCTTTATGTTTCATCGAAATAGTTGGATTCCTTGTTCCCACCAAAGGTTGGCATACTCATCAAACTCGCCGAGGGATGCCATGGCCATCATCTTCTCATTGCTATAATTGTGCATGCGAAGATCTCATGGTTAATCTTGAGTTCCCAAGAGAGATATTCCTCTGGCTCATTGGAACCGGTGAACTTCGCATGGTACAGTGAACTTTGAGCTTGCCGAAGTTTCTTCCTCCTCCGCTAATTAAGGTTCCGCTGCATCGGCTTGCCATGATTTGGGCGGGTACATCATCATCATCATCCCAGCTCTCTGCTGTCTTGCTTGGTGATTGCTGTGTTGTTGCTCAAGTATGGCAATGCCGAGGGTGCCGCTTTGGGTGGTGGAATCTTGAGTGATTTGCCGACGACGAGCTTGTAGAGCTTCGCTCGCAAGGTCGCTGCCATGAGGACGGCGGGAGGAGGTCGGATGGTCCTCACGACGAGCTTGGGGAGCTTGCGCTTGTTCTCCGTCGTGGGTGATGTCGAGGAGCATTGGTTGCATGCCCGTGGCGCAGGGAGGACGCCGGGATCCGTGCACAATGGTACGGGCTTTTCTTCTTCGTGGTGTAGGGAGGCCCGCCAATGACCATTATGTTGGCGACAGTGACGCATCATGACGATGATGACTTTGGGGATCTTCGAGTGCTTCACGCCGACGATGATCAGTTTCGCCTCTTCGAAGTTTCACTTGTTGATGAAGGAGCCGTGTCGACGCCGGCGGCCGTGGTGGTCTGGCGCGAGGTCGTTTGTTGAATCACCAGCCCTTGGTTGTGGTCGGTTTGTTTCACGCCTTGGAGGTCTTCAAGTGAGAGGTCACCATCATAGCTTGATGTCGCTGCGACGCCGGAGATGGTACCACTCTGCGGCAGAGCTTATGGATTGAAGAACTGGTCCATCCCGGTGCCTTGAAGCGTGACTTCGGCCAGGTGCACTTGTTTCACTTGATGAGTGCCGAGATGAGCTTGATTAACGCGAGGCGCGTCCGGCGAGTCCATCGATGATGTGTTGAGCTTCTCATCCGAGGCGAGTGCAACGCCAAGAGCTTCATTTTGATGCCCGAGGTTGTGTTGCATGGCATGCATTTGGCCTGACTTTCGGCGAAGTTTGTCGGCGTTCTTGAATTCCACACGGGCCTCGCGAAATTGTTCATCTTGGCGCCGAGAGCTTCACAACGATAGTTGAATTCTCCTGATCTTCCAATGGTCCCATCTTGTCATGAATTGGTTATCCTCCTCGAGGTGGTGGTTGGGATGGCTCTCATGCCCCGGGTCCATGATGCAAAGCCAACAATGGTTGTATATGGAGAGAAAGGTGTGGAGAGTTAGCCTTTACCTCACCTTGAGATTATATCAAACCAATTGCCACAAATGAGCCAAAAGTGGCAAAGTGAAATGGCAAGAAACTCTCAAAGGCTTTTTGGTGGAAGGTAAGGTTGTGAAAAACCAAACGAAACTATCCAAGCAAAAGGTTATTGTCCACGTGGTAAAGAACCACAAATCAAAAGCAAAAGGATACGATCTACCAAAAACACGAAACACACACGTGGAGATAAAAGGGGTTAGCACGACTATGAAAATGAGCACAAAAGGTCCTAGCTAAGACTACGCCGTAGTTGTCGTCGTACAACACAAGGAGAGACCACAACCGCTTGCCAAAAGAGTGAAGCAATAGATTTGTGCACTTGTCATGAGCGCTGCTCTTCTCTTTCGTGGCTTATGTTTGGTATTCTCTTTGTATTGGAAGACTATGTATCTTTTTTTTTTTTTTTTTGATTCTTTTTCCTTTTCTCCCTTGCTATGCTACTATGTTAGCTTCTTTGTATTTGGCCTCACACTTACCTTCCAAGGCAAGTGCACAATGCTTAGACAAACACAAAATGAGTCGCTTCATAGGATAGATACACACCAAGGAAGATATGGGTCATAAGGTGGTGCAAGTTATACCTTTGGTATTGTTGACGATTTGCAACCGCTGGTGGGAATGATGTTCGAGTTCAAGTGTCGTCGGAGCGCGGATGACTTTGATGGAAGCTGTGAAAATGTCGACAAACACGCTAAACACGTAACAAGCGAGGTGGAAAAGGTCACGAACGAAATGAGGCGAACCAAGCGAAAGAACTGGCCAAAGCCGAGGTCGTACCGCTATGCATAACCTAGAAGAGTGAGCAGAGTACCGGCTTTGACTACCGGTAGTACTGCCATCGGGCGGTAGTACCGCTTGCACGCTTAGTACCGCCGGGCGTGGATGAAACTTGACTTAACTTGCCAAAACCTCAATTTCATGGAAAACTGACCGAGAGGCTTAGCTAGAAACAACAGGGCCATAGATCACCCCAAAGCAACAGATCTATGGACTAAAACCACTAAAAACTCACCAAATCCAGAGATCGATCCAAGGCAAATTGGGGCTCTTTTGGTAGGTTTTTCGTTTAAGGTGGATAAAAGAAAATTGGGGGAAATTCGTGATCAACCGTGTTTTGATACTAATATGTTATGGGGTAACTCGGGTTGGTCGATCTTTCACGAATTCCACGAAACGAGGGGAGCGAGGTGGTCGGGGATGAAATCGAGGCGATGAAAACCACGACACACACACACACCAAAACACGATACACGCCTACCCTCACGCCGGTGGCAACCGGTCCAACATAATCCCTAGGATCGGTGTTGGTAAGCTCGCCTCCACGCCAACAACGGGGGATGAGGTGTTGGTGAGATCTTTGACAACTTGGGGACTAGAAACCGAGATCCCAAGGCCTTGTACAACTTGAACGCACTTAAGCAAGATCCAAGAGGTGGTGGATAATCCGTGCTCCTTGGTAGGAGCATGAGACCAATAGATTTAAGTCCTCAAAGGGTTTCCTTAATATCTATTATTATCCAAGTCTAAACTACAATAGAGGGTGGGGGCTATATATAGTCCAGCCACAAAAACAGGTAGTTTCAATGATAAGATAAATTATAGGTTGGGTTACAAGGCATGGTCGAACCAAGCAAGGGTCTCGCAGACTGAGTACCGTCCCAAGAACCGTAGTACCGGTGGTCACTGTAGTACCGCTTCCAGAGCTGTAGTACCGCTGAGGGCCTCGGAGCTTCCGGGAGGCGCTGGCCAAGGGGTGAAGCCAGAGAGGGGCGTGCCCACACCCCGTAGTACCCTGTAGGACCGGTAGTACCGCTTAGCTCGAGGCGTGAGGGGCCCTGGCGAGCGGTAGGGGGCGCGAGACCGCTTTTGAGCGTAGTACCGGCCGTCCAACCGTAGTACCGCTTATGTCTGGCAATGATCGTGGCTTCCCTCACTGGCGATGCACAAGGTTTGCGTGTGAAGTAGCAAGCCATCCAAGGGGTGTCAAGTCACACAAGGAGAGGAGCGAGTTCACCTTAGTTTGAAGGAGCTTGGCCCGGCGCGAGTCATGGGTCCATTTGGGTAGCTCGTGGGAGTAGATGTAGTAGCTGGCTGAGGACGCTGCACTGTTGCCACTGTGACTACCTATTAGAGGAATTGACATCAAATTGATCTAATTCTCGTGCCACGTTAGTCAATCACACACCAGCTACCAACAAAGATCATATTCGTGATCCCCAGCCCTCGTGGCCGCTCCTATTATTTTGGTACCTAAGAAAGATGGTTCTTTACAAGATAATTTGATTGTGAGCTATCAATAATATTACTATTCGATATCGCCATCCTATTCCACGCTTAGATGACATGCTCGATGAATTGAGTGGCTCTACCATGTTTTCTAAAGTTGATTTATGAGTGGTTACCACCGCATTCGTATGAAATTAGGAGATGAATGGAAAACAGCATTTAAAACTAAGTTCGGGTTTATATGAGTGGTTAGTAATGCCGCTTTGGTTTAACTAATGCACCTAGCACTTTCATGAGATTAATGAACGTTTTACGTGCTTTCATTGGACGCTTTGTAGTCTACTTTGATGATATTCTGATTTATAGCAAATCTTTAGAGGATCATTTGGACCATTTACGGTTGCTTTCAATGCTTTACGTGATGCACGCTTGTTTGGTAACCTTGAGAAGTGCACCTTTGCACCAATCGAGTCATTCTTGGCTATGTTGTTACATCATGTGGTATCAAGTGGATCCAACAAGATTGAAGCTATTGAGAATTGGCCGCAGCCCAAGACGGTCACACAAGTGAGGAGCTTTCTTGGCCTCACTGGTTTTTATAGGCGCTTTGTCAAAGACTTTGGATCAATTGCACGTCACCGTAATGAGCTTACCAAGAAGGATGTGCCTTTGTTTGGGGCGATGCACAACAACAGCCTTCATCATATTAAAAGATAAGCTAACACATGCTCCCTTACTCCAACTTCCCGATTTTACTAAGACTTTTGAGCTTGAATGTGATGCTAGTGGAATTGGTTTGGGAGGGTGTTATTACAAGAGGGAAAACCATGCATATTTAGTGAGAAATTGAGGGGCTAGTCTGAACTATTCTACTTATGATAAAGAATTATATGCGTTGGTTCGAACATTAGAAACTTGGCAACATTATCTATGGCCTAAAGAGTTTGTTATTCATTCTGATCATGAATCTTTGAAGCATATTCGTAGTCAAGCTAAGTTGAATCGTCATGCAAAGTGGGTTGAATTTATTGAGTCTTTTCCTTATGTTATCAAACACAAAAGGGTAAAGATAACATTATTGTCGATGCTTTGTCACGCCTGCTATGCTTTGTTATCTCAACTTGACTTCAAAATATTTGGATTGGAAACTATTAAGGAACAATATGTGCATGATGTCAATTTAAAGATGTGTTGCAGAATTGTAGAGATGGTAGAACTTGGAACAAGTTCTGCTTCAATGATGGATTTGTGTTCCAGCTAACAAACTATGCATTCCGTGATAGCTCGTCGCCTTTTGTTGTTACAGGAGGCGATGGAGGAGGATTGATGGACACTTTGGTGTCAAGAAGACTGAGGATGTTCTTGCACACACTCTTTTGGCCACGCGAGAGATGTTGAGAGATTTGTGGCACGCTGCACTACTTGTCAAAAGCTAAGTCTCGCCTTAATCCACATGGTTTATATATGCCTCTTCCTGCTCCTAGTGTTCCTTGGGAGGATATTTCTATGGACTTTGTTTTGGGATTGCCACGAACACGTAAGGGGAGGATAGTATTTTGTTGTTGTGGATCGGTTTTCTAAGATGGCACACTTTATTCCTTGTCATAAACGGATGATGTTGATATTATCGATTTGTTCTTTCGTGAAATTGTTCGCTTGCATGGTGTGCCAAATACTATGGTCTCCGATCGTGATACTAAATTTCTTAGCCACTTTTGGAGATGTTTATGGGATAAGTTGGGGACTAAATTGCTCTTTAGTACTACATGTCATCCCTAAACCGATGGTCAAACTCAAGTAGTAAATAGAACTTTGTCTACTATGTTACGAGCTGTTTTAAAGAAGAACTTAAAATTGTGGGAAGAGTGTTTACCTCATATAGAATTTGCTTATAATCGTTTCATTGCATTCTACCACAAAGATGTGCCCATTTGAGATTGTGTATGGTTTTGTTCCTCGCACCTATTGATTTATTGCCTTTACCTTCTTCGTGCAACATAATTTGGATGCTACACAACGCTACCGAAATGATATTAAACTTGCATAAGACTACTAAAGATAACATTGAACACATGAATGCTAAGTATAAACTTGTCAGATAAAGGGAGAAAGCATGTTGTGTTTGATGTTGGCGATCTTGTTTGGTTACATTTGCGTAAAGATCGCTTTCCGATTTACGCAAGTCTAAGTTAATGCCACGTGTCACCGTCCCTTTAAGGTGTTAGAGAAAATCAATGATAATGCATATAAACTTGAGTTGCTCGCAGACTTTGGTACGGTTATTCCTACATTTAACATTGCATTTGAAGCCTTACTTTGGTGAGGAAGATGAGATTGCGTCATGGACGACTTCAATTCAAGAAGGGAGCATGATGTGGACATCCCTATTATTGATACAACCATTGTACCTACAACAACACATATACAAGGACCCATCACAAGATCTCGTACAAACAACTTAACTATCGTGTACTTTCGCTTTCTTGAACTATTGCTCACATACATGAGAATAAGATGCTGCCCTAAATCGATATATTTTTACTCTTAGGAATGATGGACCAAGCATGGATGAGAGGGACAAGCATTGGAGCATGGTCATGCATGGAGATGGCAAAGAAGCATGTGATGATCCAAGAGAAGGCCACAGATGAAGATTTCGTAACTTTGAGGCCACCATAATGAAGAAAGAAGGCTTGGACGAAATATTCAAGATCAATACTTTACTTAATTCGCCCATAGCTTAATATGGTGTCAAGGACACCTTTATTTTGGGCCAGTGCCCATGTAATTTTCGCAGATTTTAATTAGCCACTTTTTAGAGTCCCAGATTTGAGGAAAAGGACTTTAGGTTGGATTCGCCACCACTTCCATGGCTGGCCGAAACCCCACCTTTTCGCCTTAAATACGCCCATAGCCGAACCTCTAGACTCGGATTTTGTTTAGACATTGTTAGCCATAGTCGCAACTTCGCCAAGGCTCGAGCGTCAGAGGCCTCTTGTACTTCGCACCTATTCAGATCCCACCTCTTCAATAAAGCTTTCCTCTTAATCCGCAATATCTTGATTGCAATATTGGTTCTTACTTGTTCTCGATTTCGTAGGAATTAAGACCCTCGCTCGTCAGCCGATCGTGTTCACGCAGATCGGTAACCTCCGTGAGATTGGCCTAGCGATTGATTGGCGCCGTGTTTCGCACGCAGTAGTCGGATCGTCAAGCCAACTCCACCAAATCGATCATCGCCATCTCATCGAAGATCTGACACCTTTGCCCTATCATCATCACTCAAGCATATGGGGATAGGCCTCGCTTCTCAACTCCATGCGCCTCCTTTGGTGAAGGAAAATCCCATGCTCACCATTCTTGACCTTGTTGCCTCCAAGGTTGGATGCCATAAGATGGGCATCATTGTTTCCATGGTCAAGGAAAATCCCATGCTCGACCGCTTTGTGGCCATCTCGTAGTAGTGGTGGAGGTAGGCTCATGCTATCCAACTTGGCGAAGTAGGCTTCTACATTTTCCTCGCTCATGAGGTCGTAGAAGCTGCCGCCGCTTTGAAGCTTGATGGCGTGGAGGAAGGCTTGCTCTTGGTGCCATTATGGTGGTGGCACGAGTAGTTGAAGGTGCCCTATGATGGTGTCGACGGAGGTCATTGGCGTTTTGCCGATGGTTGATGTAGGTGGCGACTTGGTCGCCCACATGACACTCAAGGCGATGATCATTTGCCTTGGCACTCTTCTTGTGCTTGTGGTGCCTTCTTGAGCTTGCTTGAGCATTATGGTTGGTGCTCATCATGAATTCTTCGCCTTTTATGAAGATGCTCGACGATGTCTTGTATCCTCTTTATGGTGATGCTCATGAGAGGATGTTTGTCGATGAAGAGTCTTGTTGGCGCCTCTTGATGCATATGATGTTTGGACGCCACTCTTGTTTGGATAGGAGTTGGAGCTTGGCCTTGGCGGTGATGAAGCTGGCGCCTTGGAGATGGTAGAGCTTGACGCCTGGAGGTGATGGAGCTTGGTGCCTTGGAGATGGTGGCGCTTGACGCCATCTAGGTGGTGGCACATGTCGCCTTGGAGGTGAATCATCAAGTAGGTGGTGCCCTTGGTGTGGCACGCTTGGCCTTGAAGGTCATGGAATCTTGATGATGCGCCTCCTCTTGCTTGTAGTAGGCTTCCATCTCCACACAAAGGAGGAATTCTTCATGGCTCATGGAGGAGCCATCAAAGTCGATGAAGTTCTCCGTGTCCTCCATGCTGGCGAGGCGCCATCGATGTCGCACTCAAGTCGCCCATGCTTGGGGAGTAGTTGTTGGTGTAGTACTCCATATCACCCAAGCATGTGGAGCCATTGTGCAGTAGTGCTCCATAGGCTCCATGCATGAGGAGCCATTGTCGACGAGAGCTCCATGTCTTCCATGCATGTGGAGTCGCCGAGGTGTAGTGCTCCGGTCCTCAAAGCATGCGGAGCCATTGCCTGTTGTGCTCACATGTCCTCTATACTTGTGGAGTCGTAGTCATGGTGGCTCATCATGGATTCTTCATAGATATCATCCTCGGTTCCGAGTCCCTAGACATGATGCACAAGACCAAGCGGTGTATATGGAAGTGGTAGTGGGAGTTAGGGATACAACGAACCTTAATTTACCTTGGAAGATCGATCGCAATTGGCCACACTTGAGAGCAATAAACCAAGCAAAGTAAAGTTCACGCGAACACCAAAACCAACTACTAACCAAAAACACACACACACAAGGCCTATAGTGGATAGGTATGGAAAGTGGCATGTCAAGAACCAATCCAAATCAAGATGTTGTAATGGCAAGTAAAGAACCACAATGATCACAAAGCAAACAAGTCGATCCACAAGATAGGAAATATAAACAAGGAAACACACACTGGGATAAATGGGACTTGTCCGACAGAGAAAGTGAGCTAAGAACCAAATGATTACCTAGCTTAAGACTATAAGCTCGTGTCACACAAGTACAAGGAGAGACGCTAGTCGATTGCACAAGATTGGTGGGCTACAAGATATGCACAATAAGTACCATCTATATGATGTTCATCGAGCTTGCGCTTCCTATTCTATGAGGCACATGTATAACTCTCTCTTTTCTTTTTCCTTTTTTCTATTTTTTTTCTTTTGTATCACTCTTTTATTTTATTTCTTTTCACTTGCCTCTTCCTTGTGCCAACAACTATACAAGATAACTATATGAGATAGCGCTCACAATGTTTGCTCGGAATCTACAAGGTATCAAATGTGCATAGCCCAAGCAATCATAAGAGGAACTAGTCTCAATAGGTGGTTGTTGCTCGCAAAGATAGTGGGGTTCAGAAAGGAATGCAAGTGGGGAAAAGTCGCGGAATGTTTATACCTTTCGTCGACGATCTTCACCCTTTATTGTTGGATTCCGCCTTGCTCACGGAATTTGGATGGAGTAGATTGCATGAACCACGTGGATGATGATGTAGAGCTCCTTCTCCTCTTCGAAACGAGCTAAAGAACACCAAAATCCGAGTTCGGATGCAAAAGTTATGCTCAAACGTGAGAGGTCAAATGAACTTGCTTTTTTCTTCAGATCGGGCGGTAGTACGATTTTGGTACCGCCGGTAGTATCAGATTTTTGGAGCGGTAGTACCCGACGAGAGAAAACAGATCTGACGCGATTTAGCGAGTTTGGTTGGGCGAAGGAAAATCTTCAAGAAAACACCAAATCGACGGGGAAATCAAGGAATTAGGCTATGGGAACGCAAAGGAAGGTAGATCAACAAGTTTAGCAAGTAATCCACGGATCAAAACCTACCAAAACGCACTCAAATCACGATCGATCCAAAACACGAATTGGGGCTATTTTGGTGAAATTTTCAATTTATGGGGAAAAGACCAAATCGATGAGAAATCCGTGGCAACCAAAAGCCGATACCAGATGATGGAGGGTTAACCTCTTGGTGCCCGATCTTCACGGATCTCGTGGTCAAATCGATGGAAAGCGAGGAAAGGGAGAAGGTAGCGAAGCGAACACACACCTCAAGAACACGATGAACACACGCAAAACTCACACGATACAAGGCCGATTCTAACGGCGCCACCGGGTCCGATAGAATCTCGCAAGGAAAGATCGGTCAACGTGTCCTCAAATCCACATCGGAGAGGGAAGAACACCTTGAGGAGGGTCTTGACGACTTGGGGGCGAGAAACCGAGAACCCAAGGCCTTGTTCAACGATGGATGCATGATGCAAAGTCCAATCGAGGTTGGTGACGATAGTCGGTCCCCTTGGTAAAGGGGATGAGGCAAAACTAGAGATTCCACAATGGGGGTTTTCTTTAGTCTATCATCTATGCCTAAGGGATACATGAGGGGGGGGCTCTATTTATAGGCCAACCACAAAAACAAGGGTAGTTTGGGGATAAACTAGGCGAATAGGTAAGTAAGGGGATACATGGGTGTGGCCCAACTAGTGCTGTAGGCCGCCAGAGCGGTAGTACCGACTTGGGACCGTAGTACCACTTGGTCCTAGTATACCGATAGGGCAAAGGTGTCCGATCTTCGATGAGATGGCGATAATCGATTTGGTGGAGTTCGGCTTGACGATCCGACTACACGCGGCGAGCACGAGCCAATGCAATCGCTAGGCCAATCTCTCGAGGTTACCGATCCTGCGTGAACACGATCACCGACCACGAGGGTCTTAATTCACCAAATCGAGAACAAGTAAGAACCAATATTGCAATCAAGATATTGCGGATTAAGAGGAAAGCTTTATTGAAAGAGGTGGGATCCCGAATAGGTGCGAAGTACAAGAGGCCTTCATGACGCCGAGCCTTGGGCGGTTGACTATGGCTAACTTAATGTCTAAACAAAATCCGAGTCTAAAGGTTCGGCTATGATGATATGCGAAAGGTGGGGTTTCGCCAGCCATGGAAGTGGTGACCGAATCCAACCCTAAAAGTCCTTTTCCCTCAAATACGGACTCTAAAAGTGGCTAATTAAAATCAAGAAAATTACATGGGCCTGGCCCAAAATAAAGGTGTCAAGCACCATATTATGCTATGGACGACCAGAAAGTATTGATCTTGAATATTTCGTCCAAGCCTTCTTTCTTCATTATGGTGGCCTCAAAGTTCAAATCTTCATCCGTGGCCTTCTCTTGGATCATCACATGCTTGTCGCCATCACCATGCATGGCCATGCTCCAATGCTTGTCTCTCATCCATGCTTGGTCCATCATTCCTAAGAGTAAGAAACATATCTGATTTAGGCAGATCATATTCTCATGTATGTAAGGAATAGTTCCAAGAAACGAAAGTACCGGATAGTTCAGCTTGTTTGGCACGAGATCTTGTGATGGGTCCTTGTATGTGTGTTGTCAGGTACAACGGTTGTATCAATAGTAGGGATGTCCACATCATGCTCCCCTTCTTGAATTGAAGTCGCCCTCGACGCAATCTCATCTTCCTCACCAAAGTAAGGCTTCAAATCTGCAATGTTAAATGTAGGACTAACTGCACTAAAGTCTCGCAGTAACTCAAGTTTATATGCATTATCATTGATTTTCTAACACCTTAAAGGGACCAAGCAGACGTGGCATTAACTTAGACTTATGTAAATCAGAAAACGATCTTTACGCAAATGTAACCAAACAAGATCGCCAACATCAAACACAACATGCTTTCTCCTTTATCCCCAAAGAAGTTTATACTTAGCATTCATGTGTTCAATGTTATCTTTAGTAGTCTTATGCAAGTTTAATATCATTTCAATAGTTGTGTAGCATCCAAATTATGTTGCAATCAAGAAGGTAAAGGCAATAAATCAATAGGTGCACGAGGAACAAAACCATACACAATCTCAAATGGGCACATCTTTGTGGTAGAATGCAAAGAACGATTATAAGCAAATTCTATATGAGGTAAACACTCTTCCCACAATTTTAAGTTCTTCTTTAAACAGCCCGTAACATAGTAGACAAAGTTCTATTTACTACTTCAGTTTGACCATCATTGGGATGACATGTAGTACTAAAGAGCAATTTAGTCCCCAACTTAGCCCATAAACATCTCCAAAAGTGGCTAAGAAATTTAGTATCACGATCGAGACAATAGTATTTGGCACACCATGCAAACGAACAATTTCAATAAAGAACAAATCAGCAATATGCAAGATCATCCGCTTTATGACAAGGAATAAAGTGTGCCATCTTAGAGAACCGATCCACAACAACAAAAATACTATCCCTCCTCGTGTTCGTGGCAATCCCAAAACAAAGTCCATAGAAATATCCTCCCAAGGAACACTAGGAACAGGAAGAGGCATATATAAACCATGTGGATTAAGGCGAGACTTAGCTTTTTGACAAGTAGTGCAGCGTGCCACAAATCTCTCAACATCTCGACGACACGTACAAAAGAAGTGTGCAAAGAAGAACATCCTCCGCCTTCTTGACACCAAAGTGTCCCATCAATCCTCCTCCATGCGCCCTGTAATAACAAAAGACGAACAGAGCTATCCGAATGCATAGTTTGTTAGCACGAACACAAATCCATCATTGAAGACGAACTTGTTCCAAGTTCTACCATCTCTACAATTTCAACACATCTTTAAATTCAGCATCATGCACATATTGTTCTTTAATAGTTTCCAATCCAAATATTTTGAAGTCAAGTTGAGATAACAAAGCATAACGGGCGTGACAAAGCATCAAGAATAATATTATCTTTACCCTTTTGTGTTTGATAACATAAGGAAAAGACTCAATAAATTCAACCCACTTTGCATGACGACGATTCAACTTAGCTTGACTACGAATATGCTTCAAAGATTCATGATCGGAATGAATAACAAATTCCTTAGGCCATAGATAATGTTGCCAAGTTTCTAATGTCCCAACCAACGATATAATTCTTTATCATAAGTAGAATAGTTCACTAGCCCCACTCAATTTCTCACTAAAATATGCAACAGGTTTTCCTCTTGTAATAACACCCTCCCAAACCAATTCCACTAGCATCACATTCAAGCTCAAAAGTCTTAGTAAAATCAGAAGTTGGAGTAAGGGAGCATGTGTTAGCTTATCTTTCAATATGACGAAGGCTGTTGTTGTGCATCGCCCCAAACAAAGGGCACATCCTTCTTGGTAAGCTCATTCAACAGGCAATTGATCCAAAGTCTTTGACAAAGCGCCTATAAAACCAATGAGGCCAAGAAAACTCCTCACTTGTGTGACCGCTTTGGTCAAGCCAATTCTCAATAGCTTCAATCTTTGCTGGATCCACTGCAATACCCTGTGATGTAACAACATAGCCAAGAAACGCAACTCGATTGGTGAAAGAGGTGCACTTCTCAAGGTTAACAAACAAACGTGCATCACGTAAAGCATTGAAAACAACACGTAAATGGTCCAAATGATCCTCTAAAGATTTGCTATAAATCAGAATATCATCAAAGTAGACTACCACAAAACGTCCAATGAAAGCACGTAAAACATCGTTCATTAATCTCATGAACGTGCTAGGTGCATTAGTTAAACCAAATGGCATTACTAACCACTCATATAAACCGAACTTAGTTTTAAATGCTGTTTTCCATTCATCTCCTAACTTCATATGAATCTGGTGGTAACCACTACGCAAATCAACTTTATAAAACATGGTAGAGCCACTCAATTCATCAAGCATGTCATCTAAACGTGGAATAGGATGAAGATATCAAATAGTAATATTATTGATAGCTCTACAATCAGTACACATGCGCGAGGAACCATCTTTCTTAGGTACCAAAATAATAGGAACAGCACATGGGCTAAGGGACTCACGAATATGATCTCTCCGAGTAGTTCCTGAATTTGGCGTTGTATCTCCTTTGTCTCCTCTGGATTGGTTCTATATGGCGCGGTTGGGCAACGTGGCACGTGAATTAGATCAATTTGATGCTCAATTCCTCTAGGAGGTAGTCCCGGTGGCAACTCATGAAATACGCCCTCATATTCTCGCAAAAGGTTAGCAACATGGTGGCAAAGAAGGAGGCATATCCTCAAATGAAAACAAAACCTCTTTGCGACAATTGCATAACATTGAGTATTGTTTACATCTAGTTCAAGAATATCAATTTTATTTGCAAGCATACATGGACTCTTCAAACGAATTTCAGAGCATGTGTAGAATCGATTTAATGTTCTTTGGTGGTATAAAATCTGCAAGAACAATCTGATTCTCACTTTTATTTTCTCCTCGCTTTAGCTCTACTAGCTCTAGCAAGATCATCTTTAAATCTGTTCGGAGTCATAGGTTTTAGACCAATTTTCTTTCCATCATGCATAAGAGAATAGTGGTTAGTTTTGCCATTATGAACAGATTCTCTATCAAATTGCCATGGTCTACCAAGTAACAAAGAACAAGCTTGCATAGGTACAACATCACAATCAACAAAATCGAATATGTACCAATAGTAAAATGCACGCTGCTGCTCGTGTTACCTTGATCTTCGAGAACTCTCAAACCATTGGATGTAGTATGAATGTGGGCGTTGTCTTGTCAAGCGCAAGCTTCTACCATGTCAACACCGCCGATTATTACAACTCCCTCCATCAATGATGATCCAGATAGCTCTTTCCTTGACAACACCACGTGTTTGGAACAGGTTGTGGCGTTGATCTTGCTCGATTTGCTCAATTGCACACTCAACACACGTTGTAATTAAACTCTTGTATTGATCCAGCTTCAGCCCCATTACCTCGCTCGTCATCATCATCGAATTGTCTCCATCTCGGCGTAAATAAGGGCTAGTGTATCTTCATCAAGTCACTCAATCGTATTCACCATCTTCTCGCACCATCATCACACGCCAGTTGTGCAATCGCCTCTCAATATGACCAAAACCCCAAAGACTTGCGGCATTGTATATCCTTAGTCTTACGTGGAAGCCATAGAAGATGCACTACGAGCAGGAGCATTGGATGATGGAGGAGCATGAAATCTTGTGGTGGCCTTGGATGCGGTAGTGGAGGCGAATCACGAGGAGGCTACGATTGTCGGGATGTCCAAGTGGATGTGCGACCGCAGAATTATTAGTCCTCCTCCATGGTGTTTGGCGATCAAGACTTCACGCTCAGCTTTGCAAGCAAGATGAAACAAACGAAAGTGATAGAATTATATTCCTTATAATCTAATATGTGTGAATGTCCTTGTTTAATCCACCAAAGAAACGTGCAAGCATTTGTTCATTAGATTCTACAAGACCACACCTAACCATCCCGCTTGCAATTCCCGATAATACTCTTCTACGAATTTTTCCCTTGCTCTAAGCGTGTCATTCTTTAGTAAATCACGTTGATAAGTGGGAGGAACAAACGAACACGCATAGCAGTTTTAAAGTCAAGTACTAGGAATAGTAGTAGGATTTAAACGACAATACTCGGACCACCAAAGGGAAGCAAATTTAGTAAATTCACATGTAGCAAGACTAACACGCATATTCTCGTGATATTTTAAGCATGCAAAACGTTGTTCTACTTCCATCTCCCATGTAAGATATGCATCAGATTATATTTACCCTCAAAAGATGGAATATTTAATTTAAGCTTTGCAACATGATCATCATCAAGACGCGTCGGCATGGGCGTTATGGTAGTAATGTCGGGACGCACCAGTACCGTGGAGGTTGTTCAACCTCCTCGTCAAACAGATCGCCGTCGTGGGGTCGTAGTAGTACCCGCCGTCGTCTCCCAATGTCGCAGCAGAACCACGGCGGAAGTCCGAGGAACGTCGCCGCAGCAGAGCCGCCGGTGCGGCGGTAGCCGCACCAGCATCGAGCCGTGATCGAATGCGCCGCACCATGTGTGGGTGCGGGTGCGGGCAATCGGTTCGTAAGCTCCTTGAACCGAACGTCTGCTTGGCGTTGAAGGATTTCTCGAGTCCATCGATCTTGTCCACGCGTTGGTGAGCTTGGTGTCAAACTCCCTAGGCGCTGTCCACGTCTTCGCCGACCGATCAGTGAGCGGAGAAGTGGGCATGTAGTTCTTCGTTCGTCATGGTGGCGGTTCGCTGGTATCTCGTCATGGTTAGTCCTTAAAAGCATGTATATACTACAGAATATGGTGGAAGTCACGCCAGAATCCGTCAAGCAATATCTGAAGCTCTTACAAGTTCTTACCAAACAGCAGAAAAGGCGATGTGCAACCACGAGGATCAAGGTCCAGAGATTGAACCAAGCGATTACGGTGAGTCAAACACCGCACGTGAGAGTATCTGTGGAGCTCGGGAAGGCTTAGCAAAGGGTCAAGAATTATCAAAACAGAATGCAAAAGTTGAAAGAATGCTCAACGACGGATCGGTCGGGTCCTAGGCTAGACCGCATTCTAGAGACGCGAGCCTAGATCACCAACGATGTCACGACACAACAAGCAATCAGATGATGATATAGCACCGAAAGCGATCCGAGATGCAGAAAATCACTATGATGGCGAGTGTCTAGAACTGATCTACGGGGTCTAAGAAGAGGTTTAGCCCCCAAAAATTTTTTCGAAATTTTTTATTTTGCTCCGGAAAGCGCGCAGGCGCCAAAAAAATATCGCTATAACGGCCGATGGAGAAAAGTGATCCCCGGGGTCGAAAAATAGTATAGCCAGAAAATTTTTTCGGAGGCGTTTCCAGACTAGTATGGTCGGAATATGGTGGCAGGGTATATGGCGGCGGTGATCGGCGAGTGTGGCGGTGACTAGTATGATCAGAACTCGAAACTCTAAGGGACGAGACACTAAGACCAGCAACTCGACGCGACGATGTAGACACAAATTCAACAATGCAAAAACTGAAAGGATAATGCGAGGCGTAGATTGGTTATGGGATGGATCTAAACTCTAACTGTGTTTTTGGCTTTTTCGTGGGTTATAGGTAAAAACATCTAATCTAAAAACAGAAAATCACCGAGCAACCTGAAATGATACCACTTGATAGGGCAAAGGTGTCCGATCTTCGATGAGATGGCGATAATCGATTTGGTGGAGTTCGGGCTTGACGATCCGACACACGCGGAAAGCACGAGCGCCAATGCAATCAGGCTAATCTCCTCGAGGTTACCGATCCTGCGTGAACACGATCACTGACCGTGAGGGTATTAATTCATACCTGAAATCGAGAACAAGTAAGAACCAATATTGCAATCAAGATATTGCGGATTAAGAGGAAAGCTTTATTGAAAGAGGTGGGATCCTGAATAGGTGCGAAGTACAAGAGGCCTCTGCGACGCTCGAGCCTTGGCGGTTGCGACTATGGCTAACTTAATGTCTAAACAAAATCCGAGTCTAAAGGTTCGCTATGGAGCGATTTAGAAAAGGTGGGGTTTCGCCAGCCATGGAAGTGGTGACCGAATCCAACCCTAAAAGTCCTTTTTCCTCAAATACGGACTCTAAAAAGTGGCTAATTAAAATCATGAAAATTACATGGGCTGCCCAAAATAAAGGTGTCGCAGCACCATATTATGCTATGGACGAATTCAGAAGTATTGATCTTGAATATTTCGTCCAAGCCTTTTCTTCATTATGGTGGCCTCAAAGTTCAAATCTTCATCCGTGGCCTTCTTGGATCATCACATGCTTGTCGCCATGACCATGCATGGCCATGCTCCAATGCTTGTCCCTCTCTTCCATGCTTGGTCCATCATTCCTAAGAGTAAGAAACATATCTGATTTAGGCAGCATCATATTCTCATGTATGTAAGGAATAGTTCCAAGAAACGAAAGTACCTGATAGTTCAGTTGTTTGGCACGAGATCTTGTGATGGGTCCTTGTATGTGTTGTCAGAGGTACAACGGTTGTATCAATAGTAGGGATGTCCACATCAACCGCCAGGACCGATAGTACCGCTTATGGCCCCGGAGCTTCACCGGAGCCAAGGGGAGCGGTAGTAAGGGCTAGTAATCACCGGTAGTACTGGTCCAGATCCGTAGTACCGAGACAGAGAATATTTGGCTTCATATGCCTTGTCGGGCGGTAGCAGTGTAGTAATCTGCCTCGGGTAGTACCGCCGCTGTGTCCCAGTAGTACTGGCGACAGAGAGCATTTGGCCTGCCTTCTTCCGCCTCTTCCAAGCCTCCGCCTTGTCGGGCTTGATGTTCAAGCTTCTCCCTTGCCTCCGTGCTTGTCAATGTGAACCTATCATGCATATGTGACGGAGTATGAAGTAGCGTGCCATTCAATAGGGAAGGAAGGAGGCTCAGATAGAGGAACGGATTCACCTTTGGAGTCCATGACGACTTGGTAAGTTGGAGACCAAGATGTGGCAACGACCATAGGTCGGCTACATCACCCCCCCTTCAAAAGAGTCGCCCCGACTCTACATGCTCATCACCAAGTAGAAGCGGTCGAGAGACCTTCTTGATCGGGTTCACCATATCATCGCCCCTGAAGATTGACTTAACAACACTTCAATGTTCCTTCACCTTCCTTGAAGCCTACAAAGCTCACAACAAAAGCGAAGCAACACTCAAAGAGGAGCCAATTCACGAAGATTATAGCATGAGTCCTCAAGTAGAAGGAAGTCACCTTAGCTTGTAAAGATAGCTCGATGAAGGGTGGCCATAGGTAACTCTTCGGTTCTTCTTGTCAACACATGGTTGGGAGAGGTTGACGGTATGCATTTGTACCTACATACAACAAAGACCAAGCAACATATGTTTGTGTGATAGAGGAGCATGTCATTTGGGGCATGTCCATTCTTGTTCACAACACGATTAGCACAATTCAAGTATAGCAAACGGATGCATATGCAAGGTCAATGTGCATGGAAATCGCTTGAACATCATCCAAATGTGGGAACTCAAAAACTCCATATAACGTATTAGTGGGGCATTCAAAGCATTGGATCCAAATTTCAAACAACATCTTTGATGCAAGAATAGGAGAATTTGGCAAAAACACACGAGGAAGAATGTCCAAAGAAACAACAATATGTGTGCAAACCAACCATTGGAAAGAGAAATTGTTTGACATGTTGGATGTCACACACTAATCATCGCCATCTCATCGAAAGATCGGACACCTTTGCCCTATCATCATCACTCAAGCATATGGGGATAGGCTCGGTTTCCTCAACTCCATGCGCCTCCTTTGGTGAAGGGAAAATCCCATGCTCACCATTCTTGACCTTGTCGCCTCCAAGGTTGGATGCCATAAGATGGGCATCATTGCTCGCCTCCATGGTCGAAGGGAAAATCCCATGCTCGACCGTTTTGTGGCCATCTCGTAGTAGTGGTGGAGGTAGGCTCATTGATGCAGCCCGACCGCTACTACATCTACTCCCACGAGCTACCCAATGGACCCATGACTCGCTACCAGCCAAGCTCCTTCAAACTAAGGTGAACTCGCCTCTCCTTGTGTGACTTCAACACCCCTTGGATGGCTTGCTACTTCACACGCAAACTCAGGCATCATCAGTACGAGGAAGCCACCGATCCGCCAGACGAAGCGGATTTCACTGGGACGACCGTACTACCGCCCAAGCGGTCCCACCGCCTCCCCTACCGCCACAGACGCCCCACTCCACGCCTCGTCTGCCAGGTACTACCGGTCCACAACCGGTACTACCGTGGTGACTACCGCCTCCTACTGCCGCCATCGACGCCCGACGGAAGCCTCAGCCTCAAGCGGTACTACTGCTCGAAGCGGTACTCACGGTGACCACCGGGTACCATCACGGATGCGGACTACCGGTCCCGCCAGACCGATTGCTTCGGCCCCTGCCTTGTAACCCAACTTATAATTTATCTTTTCATTCAAACTACTCTTATGTGGCTGACTATATATAGCCCCCACCTCTATTGTAACCGCTAGACTTGGATAATAATAGATATTAAGGAAACCCTTTGAGGACTTATATCTATTGGTCTCATGCTCCTACCAAGGAGCACCGGATTATCCACCCTCTTGGATCTTGCCTAGTGCGTTCCTGTTGTACAAGGCCTTGGGTTCCTGCTTCTCGCCCAAGTCGTCAAGGTCTCACCAAGCACCTCATCCCCGTTGTTGGCGTGGAGAGCGAGCTCACCAACACCGATCCTAGGGATTATGTTGGACCGGCCACACCCGTGAGGAGTAGGCGGTATCGTGTTTTGGTGTGCGTGTGTTCGTGGTTTTCCATCGCCTTCCGATTTCAAACCCGACCACCTCTCTTCCCTCGCTCGTGGAATTGTGGAAAGATCGGCCAACCCTGTGGTTACCCCATAACATATTGGTATCAAGAGCACGGTTGATCACGAATTTCCTCCAATTTTTCTTTTCTCCGCTTTAAAACGAAAATCCTACCAAAAGAGCCCAATTTGCCTTCGGATCGATCCTGGATTTGGTGAGTTTTTCGTGGTTTTGGTCCATAGATCTGTTGCTTTGGGAGTCGATCTATAGCCCTCTTGTTTCTAGCTCAGCCTTTCGGCTTTTTCAACGAATTTGAGGTTTTTGGCAAGTTAGCTCAGTGCCTGCTGTTGCGGATCGCCGGTACAAGCTAAGCTGATTATCAATTAATCCCAGTACTACCGGTTGAGACACTACCGCCACATTACCGCTACTACCGCAGTACTACCGCCGATCCGCCGTGCCTCCCGCCTTTGACGCCTCGATTGCTCACGAATTGTTCCACCTCGCTTGTTCGTGTTTCATGTGTTTGTCGCCATTTTCACAACAGCTTCCGTGATCAACGCCATCCCGCTACCAACGACACCGCGACACTCGAACATCTTTTTCCCACCAACGGTTGCAAGTCGTCAACAATACCAAAGGTATAACTTGCACCACCTTGTCGCCCCATATCTTCCTTTGTGTGTATCTATCCTATGAGAGCAACTCATTTTGTGTTTGTCTACATTGTGCACTTGCCTTCGAAAGGAAGTGAGCTGGACGCCAAATACAAAAGCTAACATAGTAGCATAGCAAGGGAGAAAAAGGAAAAAGAATCAAAAAAAAAGAAAAAGAAAAAAAAAAAAAAAAAAAAAAAAAAAAGATACATAGTCCCCCAATAAAAAGAAAAAACAAAGCTTGTAAGCCAAGAAAGAGCCCCCCGCGGCAAGTGCACAAAACTATTGCTTACCCTCTTTGGCAAACGAGTTGTGGTCTCTCCTTGTGTTGGCACGACAATGCGGCGTAGTCTTCGTTAGGACCTTTTGTGCTCATTTTCATAGTCGTTAACCCCGCTTTCTCCACGTGTGTGTTTCCGTTTTTGGTAGATCGATCCTTTTGCTTTTGATCTTTGGTTCTTTACCACGAGGACAATAACCTTTTGCTTGGATCGCTTCGCTTGGTTTTCCACAACCCTTACCTTCCACCAAAAGCCTTTTCGAAGTTTCTTGCCATTTCACTTTGCACGCTCATTTGTGTGGCAATTGGTTTGATATAATCTCCAAGGTGAGGTAAAAGGCTAACTCTCCACACCCTTTCTCCATATACAACCATTGTTGGCTTTGCATCATGGATGTGCATGGAGAGCCATCCCAACCACCACCACCTCCAGAGGATGATAACCAATTCATGACAAGATGGGACCATTGGAAGATCCGTGGAGAATTCAACTATCATTGTGAAGCTCTCGAGCGCGCCAAGATGAACAATTTAGCGAGGCCCGTGTGGAATTCAAGAACATCGACAACCGCTTCAAGAAGTCCGTGGCCAAATGCATGCCATGCAACACAACCTGCATCAAAATGAAGCTCTTGGCCGCACTCGCCTCAACGGATGAGAAGCTCCAACACATCATCGATGGACTCGCAAGGACACGCCGAATCAAGCTCATCTCGACTCATCAAGTGAAACAAGTGCACCTCGCCGTTATGCTTCAAGGCACCGGATGGACCCGTTCTTCAATCCATAAGCTCTTCGCAGTGGTACCATCTCCGCGCCACGCCGCGACATCAAGCTATGATGGTGACCTCTCCGCAAGACCTCCAAGACGTGAAGCAAACCGACCACAACCAAGGGCACTGGTGATTCAACAAGAGCAACCTCGCATAGACCACCACGGCCATCGACGCCGACACGCCCTTCATCAACAAGTGAAACTTCCGAAGAGGACGAACAAGATCATCGTCGACGTGAAGCACTCAAGATCCTCCAAGGCGCCATCATCGTCATGAGCGCCCTCGTCGCCAACATAATGGTCATGACGAGCCTCCCTACACCAAGAAGAAGAACAGCCCATGGCGATACGGCTCGACGCCCTCTCGCCACATAGCGCAAGCTAATGCTCGCCATCAACCACGACAAGAGCAAGAGCAAGCTACCCAAGCTCGTCGTGAGGACCATCAACCTCCTCCTCGTCCGCATCCGCGACAAGAAAACGAGCACGCTCCCCAAGCTCGCCGTCAACAACAAGTTCCTCCACCAAACGCGCACCTCAACAACCACGCGAGCATCGCAACAATCACCAAGCAAGGCATGAGAGCTGATGATGATGATGACCGCCAAAATAATGGCAACCGACGAACCGGAACCGCAATGGAGAAGAAACTTTCGCAAGCTCAAATTCACCATGCCCAAGTTCACCGGTTCCAATGAGCCCGAGGAATATCTCTTGGGAACTCAAGGTCGACAAGATCTTCCGCATGCACAATTATAGCAATGAGAAGATGATGGCCATGGCATCCCTCGAGTTTGATGAGTATGCCAACCTTTGGTGAACAAGTCCAACTCGCTTGAGCAAAAGAAGAGCCTCCAATCGCCACTTGGCAAGATATGAAGGCTCATATGAGATCCCGCTTTGTTCCTTCACACTACACGCTGACCTCTTCAACAAGCTTCAAACGCTTAGTCAAGGGACAAAGACCGTGGAAGAGTACTTCAAGCAAATGGAGCTCAACATGATCCGTACAACATTGAAGAGCGAGATGAGCAAACAATGGCACGCTTCCTCAATGGTTTGAACCATCCCATCAAACGACACGAGTTCCAAAAGTACAACAACATGGTTGAGCTTGTGCACATCGCATCCAAGGCCGAGCGCCAAGTGCAAGAGGACAACAAGTACAACAAGCCAAAGACGATTTCACCTACAAGCAAGCGCCAACCACTACTCCAACAACACCAAGTGGAAGCTCACCAAGTACAACCAAGCTTCCCTTCAAGCCAACTATTCCCAAGGAAAACAGCCCCAAGTGGCAAACAAACACGGATGATCAACCATTCAATGGTGAATGCTACAAGTGTGGAGGCAAAGGGCACAAGTCCAATGCATGTGGAAACAAAAAGTTTTGTTCATCCACGACAACGCGATGAAGAATACTTGAGTGAAGAAGAGTTTGATGCAAGGGTCAAGGAAGCCATGGCAAGGCAACACTTGGAAGAGGACCAAGAACTTGTGTGTGAGCATGACGCAAGTCCATCGCTAGGTCACAAGGGTCTTGACTACTCAAGCCAATGAAAATGAAGACCAACGCCGAACATCTTCCAAACTCGTCAAGCATCAATGGGAAGTCCATCAAAGTTGTCATCGATGGAGGAAGTTGCCACAACCTCGCAAGCACGGAATTGTGTGAGAAACTCAATCTCACCCTTCACCCACATACACCCCTACCATATCCAATGGCTAAGTGACCAAGGATCCGTCAAGATCAAGCACACCGCCCTGGACGCTCTCCATTGGACACTACAAGGACACGGTGGAATGTGACGTGGTTCCAATGACGGTTTGTCACATGTTGCTCGGAAGGCCGTGGCAATATGACAAGTGTGCTTTGAATAATGGTCACCAAACACCTACACTTTCAAATGGCTTGATAAAACTTGTGTTGCAACCAATGACTCCTAGCCAAATAATTATGACAATGCAAAGGCTTTAGCGAGGGTGCAATACGCAAAAACACCTTGTGACAAGAGTGGTGAGCGAGAGAACCACACCATAGTGAGTGAGAGCTACAAGCCAAACTCGAGCGGAAAAACTAAGAGTGTTCTTCTAGCCACCAAAAGTGAGATGAGAGAAGTGAGGAACAACCCATCCATCTTGCACTACGTCCTCGTATGCAAGGGACTAGCGCAAGGAACTAATGACTTGACAAATATTCCTCCTTCTTTGATGGCTGTTTTGCAGGAATTCCAAGATGTATTCCCCGAAGAGCTTCCTCATGGCCTTCCTCCTTCGTGGAATCGAGCAATCGATCGACCTCATACCCGCGCACCACTACCAAACAAGGCCATGACGCACAAACCCGAAGAGACAAAGGAGATCGAGCCAAATCAACCAACTCGTCTCCAAAGGTTTGATCCAAGTAAGCACTAGCCCAAGCGCGGTTCCGTGATCCTAGTCCCGAAAACGGATACGTTATGTTATGCATGGATCGCCATTCAATCAATGCTATCACCGTATGTTATCGACATCCTATACCGCGTCTTGATGACATGCTTGATGAGTTATGTGGAGCCACTATGTTTTTCAAAATTGATCTGAGTGGCTACCATCAAATTCGCATGGTCAAGGTGATGAGTGGAAAACCGCTTCAAGACCAAGCTTGGTCTCTATGAATGGTTGGTTATGCCTTTTGGCTTATCCAATGCCCCATCTACCTTCATGCGCCTCATGAACCATATTTTGCGGTCACTCATTGGAAAGAGTGTAGTTGTTTACTTTGATGACATTCTTGTCTATAGCAAGTCACTAGAGGAGCATGTTACTCATGTTAAGGAGGTCTTACAAATCCTTCGTCATGAAAAGCTTTATGCTAACCTCCCCAAGTGCACTTTTGCAAGAGACAAGCTGATTTTCCTTGGTTTTGTCGTGTCTTCTAATGGCATTGAAGTTGATGTATCAAAAGTCAAGGACATACGAGATTGGCCCACACCTACAAATGTTAGTGAACTTCGTAGTTTTCATGGGTTGGCTGGCTTTTACCGCGTCGCTTTGTGAAAGATTTTTCCACTATTGCTTGCCCCTCAACGAATTGACCAAGAAGAATGTCACGTGCTTGGGGAAAAGCACAACAAAAGGCTTTTGATGAGCTCAAAAGAGGCTCACCAAGCACCACTTCTTGCATTGCGGATTTCACAAAACCTTTGAGATTGAATGTGACGCTAGTGGTATTGGCATTGGTGGCCCTTATGCAAAATGGGCGCCCTATTGCTTACCATAGTGAGAAACTTGATGGCGACGCCTCAATTATCCCATTTATGACAAAGAACTTTTGCCTTGGTTCGTGTTCTTCAAGTGTGGCAACACTATCTTTGGCCCAAAGAATTTATAATCCATTCCACCATGAGTCGTTGAAGTACCTTAAGGGTCAAGCCAACTTGAGTAAAAGGCACGCAAAGTGGGTTGAGTTTATGGAGTCTTTTCCTTACATTGTAAAATACAAGAAGGGCAAAGAAAATGTGGTGGCGACGCTTTGTCTCGCAAAACCACAAGCCTCCTTACACGACTCAAGTCAATGTTTTGGGTCTTGAGGACATCAAATCTTTGTACGCGTCGATTCTTTCTTTGGACCAATATTTGCACAATGTTCAATAAACAAAGGGCTTGACGATTTCTATTTGCACAAGGGTTTCTTTTCAAACAAAACAAGCTTTGCATTCCAAATCCTCTCCAACTTTTGCTTCTTCAAGAGTCCCATGGTGGAGGCCTTATGGGTCACTTTGGCCGTGACAAGACATATGACATGCTCTCCACTCACTACTTTTGGCCAAAGATGAAGCGTGACGTGAGCGCCACGCTCAACGATGCACTACATGTATCCAAGCTAAGTCTAAGTCCAACCCTTTGGTCTTTATATGCCATTACCTATTCCTCATGCACCTTGGTGACATTAGCATGGACTTTGTACTAGGATTGCCTAGATCTAAACATGGTCACGATTCCATATTTGTAGTCGTGGATCGCTTTTCAAAATGGCACACTTCATTCCGTGCCATAAGACCGATGATGCTTCACATGTCGCAAATTTGTTTTTCGTGGAAATAATTCGCTACACGGCGTACACGAACAATCGCTCCGACCGTGACGTAAAATTCATGAGCTACTCGAAGACCCTCATGGCCAAGCTCGGCATCAAGCTCCTCTTCTCGTCTCGCATCCTCAAACCGATGGACAAACCGAGGTAGTCAATCGAAGTCTTGGCACACTTCCGGTGTTGATAAAGAAGAACCTTAAAGACGAGGAATGCATTCCACACGCCGAAGTTCGCTTACAACCGCGCAAGCACTCCACCACCATGAGGAGCCCGTTCATGATCGCCTATGGATTCGAGCCTCACCGCGCCGATATCCTTCCACTTCCACTTCATGAACGTGCCAATATGGACGTTGTCAAGCGTGCCAAGCAATGATGAAACTCCATGAAGACACACGAGCTACTATCGAGCAACAAGTCCTTCGCCAAGCATCAAGGCTAAACAAGACCAAGAAAGAGATGATCTTTGATGAGGGCGACCTTGTATGGATTCACTTGAGTAAAGACCGTTTCCCCAAGGAACGAGACTCCAAGCTAAAGCCACGAGGCGATGGACCATTCAAGGTGCTAAAAAGGATAAACAACAACGCCTATGTGATCGATATACCAACATCGAAGTATCTTGTGAGCTCGACATTCAATGTCAAGGACCTCTCACCCTACCATGGCGAAGAGGAAGTTGTGACGGTTGAAGAGTCGAGGACGACTCTTTCCCAAGGGGGGGGAGCTGATGCAGGCCCTCCGACCGCTACTACATCTACTCCCACGAGCTACCCAAATGGACCCATGACTCGCGCCGAGCCAAGCTCCTTCAAACTAAGGTGAACTCGCTCCTCTCCTTGTGTGACTTCAACACCCCTTGGATGGCTTGCTACTTCACACGCAAACTCAGGCATCATCAGTGCACGAGGAAGCCACCGCCAGACGAAGCGGTACTACGGTTGGGACGACCATTACTACCTCCAAGCGGTCCTACCGCCTCACCGCCGCCACAGACGCCCCACTCCACGCCTCGAAGCCAGCACTACCGGTCCTACAGACTACCGCCTCCTACCGCCATCGACGCCCGACGGAAGCCCCAGCCCTCAAGCGGTACTCATTGCTCGAAGCGGTACTCACGGTGACCACCGGCTGTACTGGACTGCATTACCGGTCCCGCTGCACCGATTGCTTCGGATTGCCTCGTGCCTTGTAACCCAACTTATAATTTATCTTTTCATTCAACTACCTCGTTATGTGGTGGACTATATAGCCCCCACCTCTATTGTAACCGCTTAGACTTGGATAATAATAGATATTAAGGAAACCTTTGAGGACTTATATCTATTGGTCTCATGATCCTACCAAGGAGCACCGGATTATCCACCCCTCTTGGATCTTGCCTAGTTTCAAGTTGTACAAGGCCTTGGGTTCTCTTTCTCGCCCCAAGTCGTCAAGGTCTCACCAAGCACCTCATCCCCCGTTGTTGGCGTGGAGAGCGAGCTTCGCCCAACACCGATCCTAGGGATTATGTTGGACCGGTTGCCACCGGCGTGAGGAGTAGGCGTGTATCGTGTTTTGGTGTGCGTGTGTTCGTGGTTTTCCATCGCCTTCCCCGATTTCAAACCCGACCACCTCTCTTCCCCTCGTTCCTCGTGGAATTCGTGAAAGATCGGGCCAACCCCAGGGTTACCCCATAACACTCATGCTATCCAACTTGGCGAAGTAGGCTTCTACATTTTCCTCGTTCGCGAGGTCGTAGAAGTCAAGCGTCGGCTTTGAAGCTTGATGGCGTGGAGGAAGGCTTGCTCTTGGTGCCATTATGGTGGTGGCACGAGTAGTTGAAGGTGCCCTATGATGGTGTCGACGGAGGTCATTGGCGTGCCTTGCCGATGGTTGATGTAGGTGGCGCACTTGGTCGTCCACATGACACTCACGACGATGATCATTTGCCTTGGCACTCTTCTTGTGCTTGTGGTGCCTTCTTGAGCTTGCTTGAGCATTATGGTTGGTGCTCATCATGAATTCTTTGTCTTTATGGCGAAGATGCCTTTGACGATGTCTTGTATCCTCTTTATGGTGGCGATGCTCATGAGAGGATGTTTGTCGATGAAGAGTCTTGTTTCTTGGCGCCTCTTGATGCATATGATGTTTGGACGCCACTCTTGTTTGGATAGGAGTTGGAGCTTGGCGCCTTGGCGGTGATGAAGCTTGGCGCCTTGGAGATGGTAGAGCTTGACGCCTTGGAGGTGATGGAGCTTGGTGCCTTGGAGATTGTGGCGCTTGACGCCATCTAGGTGGTGGCACATGTCGCCTTGGAGGTGAATCATCGAAGTAGGTCGTGCCCTTTGGTGTGGCACGCTTGGCCTTGAAGGTCATGGAATCTTGATGATGCGCGTCCTCTTGCTTGGCGTAGTAGGTTTCCATCTCCACATGGTGGAGGAATTCTTCATGGCTCATGGAGGAGCCATCAAAGTCGATGAAGTTCTCCGTGTCCTCCATGCTTGGCGAGGCGTCATCGATGTCGCACTCGAAGTCGTACATGCTTGGGGAGTAGTTGTTGGTGTAGTACTCCATATCACCCAAGCATGTGGAGCCATTGTTGGTGTAGTGCTCCATAGGCTCCATGCATGAGGAGCCATTGTCGACGTAGAGCTCCATGTCTTCCATGCATGTGGAGTCGTCATAGGTGTAGTGCTCCGGGTCCTCAAAGCATGCGGAGCCATTGTCGGTGTTGTGCTCCACATGTCCTCTATACTTGTGGAGTCGTAGTCATGGTGGCTCATCATGGATTCTTCATAGATATCATCCTCGCCCGAGTCCCTAGACATGATGCACAAGACCAAGTGGTGTATATGGAAGTGGTAGTGGGAGTTAGGGATACAACGTCAAACCTTACTTTACCTTGGAAGATCGTATCGCATAAGTGGCCACACTTGAGAGCAATAAACCAAGCAAAGTGAAGTTCACACTAACACCAAAACCAACTACGAACCAAAAACACACACACACACAAGGCCTATGGTGGATAAGTATGGAAAGTGGCATGTCAAGAACCAATCCAAATCAAGATGTTGTAATGGCAAGTAAAGAACCACAATGATCACAAAGCAAAACAAGTTAATCCACAAGATAGGAAATATGTACAAGGAAACACACACGGTGGGAAAAATGGGACTTGCGACGGAGAAAGTGAGCTAAGAATCAAATGATTACCTAGCAAAGACTATAAGCTCGTGTCACACAAGTACAAGGAGAGACGCTAGTTCGATTGCACAAAATTGGTGGGCTACAAGATATGCACAATAAATACCACCTATATGATGTTCATCGAGCTTGCGCTTCCTATTCTATGAGGCACATGTATATTTGTTTCTTTTTTTCTTTCTTTTTCTATATTTTTTTGTATCACTCTTTTTTTTATTTCTTTTTATTTTTTTTACTTGCCTCTTCCTTGTGCCAACAACTATACAAGATAACTATATGAGATAGCGCTCACAATGTTTGCTCGGAATTCTATAAGGTATCAAATGTGCATAGCCCAAGCAATCATAAGAGTAACTAGTCTCAAAAGGTGTTTGTTGCTCGCAAAGATAGTGGGGTTCACAAAGGAATGCAAGTGGGAGAAGTCATGAATGTTTATACCTTTCGACGATCTTCACCTTTATTGTTGGATTCCGCCTTGCTCACGGAATTTGGATGGAGTAGATAGCATAAACCATGTGTATGATGATGTAGAGCTCCTTCTCCTCTTCAAACGAGCTAAAGAACACCAAAATCCGAGTTCGGATGCAAAAGTTATGCTCAAACGGTGAGAGGTCAAACTGAACCCTTGCTTTGGATCTCGTATAGGTAGTACCTGGTTGTTTGGGCCCTAGTAGTCGGTTAAGTGCGGTAGTACCGGTTTTGGACCCTAGTACCGCTTGGACCTGAAACTCCTAGTTTTGACTTGTTTTCGATTTGGGGTGATTTGGGCGGAAAATCTTCAAGAAAAACACCAAATCGAAGGGGAAATCAAGGGATTAGGCCATGGAACGCATAAAGAAGGTAGATAAACAAGTTTAGCAAGCAATCCACGGATCAAAACCTACCAAAACGCACTCAAATCACAGATCGATCCAAAACACGAATTGGGGCTGTTTTGGTGGAATTTTCAATTTATGGGGAAAAGACCAAACCGATGAGAAACTGTGGCAACCGAAAGCCGATACCAGATGATGGAGGGTTAACCTCTTGGATGCCCGATCTTCACGGATCTCGTGGTCAAATCGATGGGAAAGCGAGGGAAAGGGAGAAGGTAGAAGCGAACACACACCGCGAAGAACACGATGAACACACGCAAAACTCACACGATACAAGGCCGATTGCTCGAACGGCCACCGGTCCGATAGAATCCTCGCAAGGAAAGATCGGTCAACGTGCTCCCTCAAATCCACATCAGAGAGGGAAGAACACCTTGAGGAGGGTCTTGACGACTTGGGGGCGAGAAACCGAGAACCCAAGGCCTTGTTCAACGATGGATGCGTGATGCAAAGTCCAATCGAGGTTGGTGACGATAGTCGGTCCCCTTGGTAAAGGGGATGAGGCAAAACTAGAGATTCCACAATGGGGGTTTTCTTTAGTCTATCATCTATGCCTCAGGGATACATGAGGGGTGGGGGCTCTATTTATAGGCCAACCACTTAACAAGGGTAGTTTGGGGATAAACTAGGCGAATAGGTAAGTAAAGGGGGGATACATGGGAGGTGGCCCAACTAGTGCGCGCAGGCACTGACATGACCGGTAGTACCGGACTTGGGACCGGTAGTACCGGTCATCACCGGTAGTACCGCTTTGGGGACCGGTAGTACCGCTTGCGGGCGGTAGTACCGCAAGCCAAGATCTGGGCATCCAGTGGCGATGGCGCAGCTTTCAAGACGGCGGCAGGGGGCTAGTATCACGACCGGTAGTACCGGTTCACCGACCGTAGTACCGCTTGAACCCGGCAATGCGATCTTCTTCTTCCTCCTCTTCCAAGCTTCCATCTTGTCGGGCTTGATGCTCAAGCTTCCTCCTTGCCTCCGTCTTGGTCGGTGTGAACCTATCATGAATATGTGACGGAGTATGAAGTAGCATACCATTCAATAGGGTAGGAAGTGAGCTTTCATAGAGGAACGGATTCACCTTTGGAGTCCATGGCGACTTGGCGTAAGTTGGAGACCTTGATGTAGTAACGACCGTAGGTCGGGCTGCATCAGTACTACTACGAGCCCGACGACGACGATCTGTTTGACGAGGAGGTTGAACAACCTCCACAGGTACCTGCTGGCCGTCCCCGACATTACTACCGCAACGCTCGCCCACCGGTACGTGATGATGATCATGTTGCAAAGCTTAAATTAAATATTCCATCTTTTGAGGGTAAATATAATCCTGATGCATATCTTACATGGGAGATGGAAGTAGAACAACGTTTTGCATGCTTAAAATATCCTGAGAATATGCGTGTTAGTGCTGCTACATGTGAATTTACTAAATTTGCTTCCCTTTGGTGGTCTGAGTATTGTCGTTTAAATCCTACTACTATTCCTAGTACTTGGACGCTTAAAAACTGCTATGCGTGTTCGCTTTGTACCTCCCACTTATCAACGTGATTTACTAAAGAATCGACACGCTTAGAGCAAGGAAAAATTCAGAGAAGAGTATTATCGTGAATTACAAACGGGATGGTTAGGTGTGGTCTTGTCAATCTAATGAACAAATGCTTGCACGTTTTTGGTGGATTAAACAAGGACATTCAGCACATATTAGATTATAAGGAATATAATTCTATCACTGCTTGTTTCATCTTGCTTGCAAAGTCAACGTGAAGTGCAGGATCGCCAAACACCATGGAGGAGGACTAATAATTCTGCAGGTCGCACATCCACTTGGACATCCCGACAATCAGCACCTCCTCGTGATTCGCCACCATCTGCTACCACATCCAAGGCCACCACAAGATTTCTAGCTGCTCCTCCACCATCATCCAATGCTCCGTCAGAGTGCATCTTCTATGGCTTCCACGGGTAAGACAAAGGATATACAATGCCGCAAGTGCCGGGTTTTGGTCATATTGGAGACAAGGCACAACACAACGTGTGATGATGGTGCGAGAAGATGGTCAATACGATTCAGCGAGTGACTTCGATGAAGATACACTAGCCCTTATTTCGCCGAGATGGAGACAATTCGATCTTGATGAAGAGCCAGAGGTAATGGAGTCAAGCTGATCAATACAAGAGCTTAATTACACAACGTGTGTTGAGTGTGCAATTGAGCAAATCTGAGCAAGATCAACGCCACAACCTCTTCCAAACACGTGGTGTTGTCAAGGAAAGAGCTATACGGATCATCATTGATGGAGGGAGTTGTAATAACCTGGCCAGTGTTGACATGGTAGAGAAGCTTGCGCTTCCAACGAGACAACGCGCACATTCATATTACATCCATTGGTTTGAGAGTTCTCGCAAGATCAAGGTAACAAGAACGGTACGCGTGCATTTTACTATTGGTACATATTCTGATTTTGTTGATTGTGATGTTGTACCTATGCAAGCTTGTTCTTTATTACTTGGTAGACCATGGCAATTTGATAGAGAATCTGTTCATAATGGAAAAACTAATCACTACTCTCTTATGCATGATGGAAAGAAAATTGGTCTAAAACCTATGACTCCCGAACAAATTTTAAAAGATGATCTTGCTAGAGCTAGTAGAGCTAAAACTGAGGAGAAAAATAAAAGTGAGAATCAGATTGTTGCTGCAGATTTTATACCACCAAAGAACACTAAATCTGATTCTACACATGCTACTGAAATTCGTTTGAAGAGTCCATGTATGCTTGCAAATAAAATTGATATTGCTGAACTAGATGTAAACAATACTCATTGTTATGCAATTGTCTGCAAATAGGTTTTGTTTTCATTTGAGGATATGCCTCCTTCTTTGCTACCCGCTGTTGCTAACCTTTTGCAGGAATATGAGGACGTCTTTCCCGCTGAGTTGCCACCAGCACTACCTCCTATTAGAGGAATTGAGCATCAAATTGATCTAATTCTTGGTGCCACGTTGCCCAACCGCGCGCCGTATAGAACCAATCCAGAGGAGACAAAGGAGATACAACGCCAAATTCAGGAACTCCTCGACAGAGATCATATTCGTGAGTCCCTTAGCCCTTGTGCTGTTCCTATTATTTTGGTACCTAAGAAAGATGGTTCTTCGCGCATGTGTACTGATTGTAGAGCTATCAATAATATTATTATTCGATATCGTCATCCTATTCCACGTTTAGATGACATGCTTGATGAATTGAGTGGCTCTACCATGTTTTCTAAAGTTGATTTGCGTAGTGGTTACCACCAGATTCGTATGAAATTAGGAGATGAATGGAAAACAGCATTTAAAACTAAGTTCGGTTTATATGAGTGGTTAGTAATGCCGCTTGGTTTAACTAATGCACCTAGCACTTTCATGAGATTAATGAACGAAGTTTACGTGCTTTCATTGGACGCTTTGTGGTAGTCTACTTTGATGATATTCGATTTATAGCAAATCTTTAGAGGATCATTTGGACCATTTACGTCTGTTTTCAATGCTTTACGAGATGCACGCTTGTTTGGTAACCTTGAGAAGTGCACCTTTGCACCAATCGAGTGCGCTTTTGGATATGTTGTTACATCACAGGTATTGAAGTGGATCCACCAAGATTGAAGCTATTGAGAATTGGCGCAGCCCAAGACGGTCACACAAGTGAGGAGCTTTCTTGGCCTCGCTGGTTTTTATAGGCGCTTTGTCAAAGACTTTGGATCAATTGCCGCTACCGAATGAGCTTACCAAGAAGGATGTGCCCTTTGTTTGGGGCGATGCACAACAACAGCCTTCGTATTATTAAAAGATAAGCTAACACATGCCCTTACTCCAACTTCCCGATTTTACTAAGACTTTTGAGCTTGAATGTGATGCTAGTGGAATTGGTTTGGGAGGGTGTTATTACAAGAGGGAAAACCTGTTGCATATTTTAGCGAGAAATTGAGTGGGGCTAGTCAACTATTCTACTTATGATAAAGAATTATATGCGTTGGTTCGGACATTAGAAACTTGGCAACATTATCTATGGCCTAAAGAGTTTGTTATTCTTTTCCGATCATGAATCTTTGAAGCATATTCGTAGTCAAGCTAAGTTGAATCGTCATGCAAAGTGGGTTGAATTTATTGAGTCTTTTCCTTATGTTATCAAACACAAAAGGGTAAAGATAATATTATTGATGCTTTGTCACGCCGTTATGCTTTGTTATCTCAACTTGACTTCAAAATATTTGGATTGGAAACTATTAAGGAACAATATGTGCATGATGATGAATTTAAAGATGTGTTGCAGAATTGTAGAGATGGTAGAACTTGGAACAAGTTCGTCTTCAATGATGGATTTGTGTTCCGTGCTAACAAACTATGCATTCCAGATAGCTCTGTTCGTCTTTTGTTGTTACAGGAGGCGCATGGAGGAGGATTGATGGGACACTTTGGTGTCAAGAAGACGGAGGATGTTCTTGCTGCACACTTCTTTTGGCCACGTATGCGTCGAGATGTTGAGAGATTTGTGGCACGCTGCACTACTTGTCAAAAAGCTAAGTCTCGCCTTAATCCACATGGTATGCCTCTTCCTGTTCCTAGTGTTCCTTGGAAGGATATTTCTATGGACTTTGTTTTGGGATTACCACGAACACAGAAGGGGAGGGATAGTATTTTTGTTGTTGTGGATCGGTTTTCTAAGATGGCACACTTTATTCCTTGTCATAAAACGGATGATGCTGCGCATATTGCTGATTTGTTCTTTCGTGAAATTGTTCGTTTGCATGGTGTGCCAAATACTATTGTCTCTGATCGTGATACTAAATTTCTTAGCCACTTTTGGAGATGTTTATGGGCTAAGTTGGGGACTAAATTGCTCTTTAGTACTACATGTCATCCCCAAACTGATGGTCAAACTGAAGTAGTAAATAGAACTTTGTCTACTATGTTACGGGCTGTTTTAAAGAAGAACTTAAAATTGTGGGAAGAGTGTTTACCTCATATAGAATTTGCTTATAATCGTTCATTGCATTCTACCACAAAGATGTGCCCATTTGAGATTGTGTATGGTTTTGTTCCTCGTGCACCTATTGTGATGGAGGGGTTAACCTCTTGGGTGCCCGATCTTCACGGATCTCGTGGTCAAATCGATGGGAAAGCGAGGGGAAAGGGAGAAGGTAGCGGAAGCGAACACACACCTCGCGAAGAACACGATGAACACACGCAAAACTCACACGATACAAGGCCGATTGCTCCCGAACGGCGGCCACTGGTCCGATAGAATCCTCGCAAGGAAAGATCGGTCAACGTGCTCCCTCAGATCCACATCGGAGAGGGAAGAACACCTTGGGGAGGGTCTTGACAACTTGGAGACGAGACATGAACTCCAAGGCCTTGTTCAACGATGGATGCGTGATGCAAAGTCCAATCGAGGTTGGTGACGATAGTCGGTCCCCTTGGTAAAGGGGATGAGGCAAAACTAGAGATTCCACAATGGGGGTTGTCTTTAGTCTATCATCTATGCCTAAGGGATACATGAGGGGTGGGGTCTCTATTTATAGGCCAGCCACTAAACAAGGGTAGTTTGGGGATAAACTAGGAGAATAGGTAAGTAAAGGGGATACATGGGTCAGTGGCAACAAAAGTGCCAAGCACATATATATAACCGGTAGTCTGGGACTTGGGACCGGTAGTACCGGTCATCACCGATAGTACCGCTAGCACCGAGTACCGCTTGCGGTCTTGGAGCATCCGTTGGATCCGCCAAAGCGAAGCGGCGCGGTAGAAGGGGCCAGAGTACCGCTGACCGGTAGTACCGGTTCCCACAACTGGTAGTACCGCTTGGACCTGGCAGCTATTGACCTGTCTTCTTCCGTCTCCTCTTCCAAGCCTCCGTCTTGTCGGGCTTGATGTTCCGGGCTTCCTCCCTTGCCTCCGTACTGGTCGGTGTGAACCTATCATGCATATGTGACGGAGTATGAAGTAGCATACCATTCAATAGGGCAAGAAGGGGGCTCGCATAGAGGAACAGATTCACCTTTGGAGTCCATGACGACTTGGCGTAAGTTGGAGACCTTGATGTAGTAACGATCGTAGGTCGGGCTGCATCATCTCCCCCCCCTTCAAAAAGAGTCGTGATATGGGCAAGGATGCGCGAGGGAGGAGCGGGAGGAAGGCGCAAGAGAAGATCATCAAGAAGGAAGGTTCAGTTCAGACAGACAGAAGCCCTGAAATTGAAACGAACGTGGATTCTTCATACGAACTCCAAATCAAGCAAATAAGCACTTGTTGGAAAGATCACTCCGAGAGCTTTCCAACGAGTACTTACACGTCCCCAGGGGGCGGATAATCCGGCCCTGCTCCAGGAATTCTGCTAAGGACTTCAGGCGCGAGGCTCAGTATAGGGGGCGGATAATCCGCCTGTGAGGATAATCCGGGCGGATATTCCGCCTACTTAGGGCGGAAAGTCCGCCCGAAGTTACCAACAGATCCGGACGGATCCGACCAGATCGAACACGCTTTTTTTCGGACGCCCCGCCGCCATATAAGCCTGGGAACGCCCTCTAGATTAGGGGAGCTTTTGATTTCAGTTGATTAGTCTAAAACTATCGTGTGTGTTGATTGGTGAAGCATCCCTCCGGGGACGGCGATGCCGTGTTATCTATCGTATTGATATTGTCGCGGAGGTTCTTGTGTTCATCAAGGATTGTCGTGTTTTGGTTTGAGGCGTGGTGATCTTCATCACGTTACTTGCTGGATTCGTTCCTCTTCTTCAGGTGACGTCCATTGGCGTTGTTGGAAGGATTACTATCCGGGTGACTCGCTGTGAAAGATCGGGACAAACTAAAGGATCATCCCCTCGATTCTTTATCAAGTCGTCCTCGACTCTACATGTTCATCACAAAGTAGACGCGGTCGAGAGACCTTCTTGATCCTGGGGTTCACCATATAGTCGTCCTCGGGAAGATTTACTTGACAACACATCAATGTTCCTTCACCTTCCTTGAAGCCTACAAAGCTCACAACAAAAGCAAAGCAACACTCAAAGCGTAGCCAATTCATGAAGATTATTGCATGAGTCCTCAAGTAGAAGGAAGTCACCTTAGCTTGTAGAGATAGCTCGATGAATGGTAGCCATAGGTAACTCTCTTCGGATCTTCTTGTCAACACGTGGTTGGTAGAGGTTGACGTGTATGCACTTGTACCTTCACACAACAAAGACCAAGCAAAATATTTTCGTGCGTGATAGAGGAGCATGTCAAATGTGGCATGCCCATTCTTGTTCACAACACTATTAGTACAATACATGTATAGCAAATGGAATGCATATGCAAGGTCAAAGTGCATGGAAATCGTTTGAACATCATCCAAATGTGGGAACTCAAAAACTCCAAACAATGTTTTAGTGTGGCACTCAAGGCAATTGACTAGAATTTTGATCAACGTCCTTGATGCGAGAATAGGAGAATTCAAAAAACACACAAGGAAGAATGTCCAAAGCAACATCATTATGTGTGCCAACCAACCATTGGAAAGAGAAATTGTTCGACATGTTGGATGTCACACACAAATCATCGATAGCAAATATCATGGGAATATGAGTATCCCAAGCGGAAGCAAAAACAATATATTTGCAAACAAACCAAATGAAAGAGCAAGTGGTCCTTATGTTTGTTGCAACAACAAGACGAGATTCTTGGAAGCTCTCATGACAATACATGCTCTTAATGGAATTGTGGTTGCAAGCAAAACATCGGAGAGATAAATTGTTCACCAATTTTGTTACAACACACAAAACATCATTATCTAAAAGCAAAGAAACATGAATGTCACAAGGGAAGATAATACCATTAACATGCTTGCAATCAAACCATAGGGAAGAGCAATTTGCTAACATGAAAGATGCAAAGCATGCAAAAGGTATCAGAGCTGGGTTCGATCTTGAACTCACTTGTGGGATGCTCTCTAGAGCTCTTTTTGTCAACTCGTGCTCAACCGAGGTTGACATTCTCGTGCGGGTACCTACACACATCATACACAAAAGGAAGAATGTGTGTGCATGGTAGAGATACACATCATCCATCATGACGTATCTCTTCTTGTGCACATCACCATTAATGTCATTCAAGTATGAAATAGATGCATGGTGAGTATGCAAGTGGGGAAGATGCTTATCATGGCAATCATCAAAATCTCCAAAAATTGAGAAAGCTATGGGGGCCATCTCATTAGAACGCATATGATCAATATTGTTGCAAGAAAAACAAGTGAAATAGCAAGCATTCATCTTATCGCAAGCAACGGGAGAAATTGAATGACTAGCATGATAAGGCAAGTCCAAAGCAATTGGAGGATACACACAAGATGCATAGCATGGCATGTTTATGGCAATGATATCACAATCAAACAATTCCACATGATCAATATTATGCAAAGGCAAAGCATCACATGGGAATATGAGTAAAGCATATGCAATGTCACAAGTATCATCCATAGCATGAATATCCTCACAATTCATCATGTCCACTAGTGGGATCATGGCATCATCAACACCCTTATTGTTACCTTGGTCATACCTCTCATATGAAGTGGGTGTTGTGGTAGTAGTGGCCTCCTTGTGGACGACTTCGTTTTCTTGATGTAGCCATGGCGTAGCATCATCTTCATGCACCATGTACATCTTCTCCAATTGAGGCATCATTGCTTCATGGCTTGGCGCTTCTTCATCCATGGAACCTAGCACAACACAAGAGAACACAATAGAGGTAGAGGGTAAGTTGTTAGAAATCGAAATGGTCTCACTTGACCTATCAACTACCACTCTCAACTCACTAGGAGTATCGCTAATGCCCTCCAAGTGGAAGCACTCAATCTCACATAAGGTGGAGTCACTCATCTCACTCTTGTTCTCACTCAAGTGGGCTAAGTGGCTCTCATGCTCACATGGGATTGGTACCACATCATCACTCAAGCATATGGGGGTAGGCTCGGTTTCCTCAACTCCATGCGCTCCTTTGGTGAAGGAAAATCCCATGCTCACCATTCTTGACCTTGTCGCCCAAGGTTGGATGCCATAAGATGGGCATCATTGCTCGCCTCCATGGTCGAAGGGAAAATCCCATGCTCGACCGCCTTGTGGCCATCTTGTAGTAGTGGTGGAGGTAGGCTCATGCTATCCAACTTGGCAGTAGAGGTCTTCATTTTCCTCGCTCATGAGGTCTTCAAATGCAAGCGTAGTCGTTGAAGCTTGATGGCGTGATTTAGGCTTGCTCTTGGTGCCATTTTGGTGGTGGCACAAGAAGTTGAAGGTGCCTTGTGATGGTGTCGACGGAGGTCATTGGCGTGCCTTGCCGATGGTTGATGTAGGTGGCGCACTTGGTCATCCATATGACGCTCACGATGATGGCTCTTGACCTTGGCACTCTTCCTTGTAAGTTTTTCTAATGAGCCCAAAGCATCATTAGTCTTGGCGACCATCCTCATGTTTTTGTCGAAGTCATTGTCCATGTCCTTCTTGAAGTTGTGGAGGTCGCTTTGGAACTTGTCCATTTGATGATGGACCTTGGCGCACTCGAGTTGGAGGCTCCATCTTGGCCGGTGCGACTTGAGGAGCTTGGTTGTTAGAGGGTAACCCTGGGGTTGGCCCGATCTTTCACGAATTCCACGAGAAACCAGGGGGAAAGAGTTGGTCGGGTATGAAATCAGGGAAAGGCGATGAAAACCACGAACACACACACACCAAAACACGATACACGCCTACTCCTCACGCCGGTGGCAACCGTTCCAACATAATCCCTAGGATCGGTGTTGGGCGAAGCTCGCTCTCCACGCCAACAACGGGGGATGAGGTGCTTGGTGAGACCTTGACGACTTGGGGGCGAGAAACCGAGAACCCAAGGCCTTGTACAACTTGAACGCACTAGGCAAGATCCAAGAGGGGGGTGGATAATCCGGTGCTCCTTGGTAGGAGCATGAGACCAATAGATATAAGTCCTTAAAGGGTTTCCTTAATATCTATTATTATCCAAGTCTAAGCGCTTACAATGGAGGGTGGGGGCTATATATAGTCCAGCCACAAAACAGGGGTAGTTTCGGAATGAAAAGGTAAATTATAGGTAAGGTTACAAGGCACAGGGCCGAACTGAGGCGATCAGGGTCAGTCGGGCCCGGTAGTACCGGTCCTGCAACCGGTAGTACCGGTGTTGACCGGTAGTACCGCTCCGGGAGCGGTAGTACCGCTTGAGGGCCTGGAGCTTCCGTCGAAGGCGCCTGTGGAGAGCGGTAGGAGAGGGCGGTAGTACCGCTGGCCGGTAGTATCGGTCGGCAGTACCGCTTGCGTCTGGCAGCGACTAGTTGCTTCTCCTCCGTACCTGATGATGCACAGTGTATGCGTGTGACGTAGCAAGCCATCCAAGGGTGTGTCGAAGTCACACAAGGAGAGGAGCGAGTTCACCTTAGCTTGAAGGAGTTTGGCTCGGGCGCGAGTCATGGGTCCACTTGGGGAGCTCGTGGGAGTAGATGTAGTAGCGGTCGTAGGACGGGCTGCATCAGCTCCCCCCCTTGGGAAAGAGTCGTCCTCGACTCTTCAACCGTCACAACTTCCTCTTCGCCATGGTAGGGTGAGAGGTCCTTGACATTGAATGTCGAGCTCACAAGATACTTTGATGTTGGTATATCGATCACATAGGCGTTGTTGTTGATCCTCTTTAGCACCTTGAATGGTCCATCGCCTCTCGGCTTTAGCTTGGAGTCGCGTCCCTTGGGGAAGCGGTCTTTACTCAAGTGTATCCACACAAGGTCGCCCTCATCAAAGATCATCTCTTTCTTGGTCTTGTTTAGCCTTGAAGCTTGGCGTAGGACTTGTTGCTCAATAGTAGCTCGTGTGTCTTAATGGAGTTTCATCATTGTTTGGGCGTGCTTGACTACGTCCATATTGGCGCGTTCATGAAGTGGTAGTGGAAGGATATCGAGCGCGGTGAGAGGCTCGAAGCCGTAGACGATCATGAACGGGCTCCTCATGGTGGTGGAGTGCTTGGCGCGGTTGTAGGCGAACTCGGCGTGTGGAATGCATTCCTCCCAGTCTTTAAGGTTCTTCTTTATCAACACCCGGAGAAGTGTGCCAAGACTTCGATTGACGACCTTGGTTTGTCCATCGGTTTGAGGATGCGAGGCGGACGAGAAGAGGAGCTTGATGCCGAGCTTGGCCATGAGGGTCTTCCAGAAGTAGCTCATAAATTTTACGTCGCGGTCGGAGACAATTGTTCTTGGCACGCCGTGTAGCCGAATTATTTCCCTGAAAAACAAATTTGCTACATGTGAAGCATCATCGGTCTTATGGCACAGAATGAAATGTGCCATTTTTGAAAAGCGATCCACGACTACAAATATGGAATCATGACCATGTTTCGATCTAGGCAAGCCTAGCACAAAGTCCATGCTAATGTCCGACCAAGGTGCATGAGGAATAGGCAATGGCATATAAAGACCAAAGGGGTTGGACTTGGACTTAGCTTGGATACATGTAGTGCATCGTTGAACGTGGCGCTCCACGTCGCGCTTCATCTTTGGCCAAAAGTAGTGAGTGGAGAGCATGTCATATGTCTTGTCACGGCCAAAGTGACCCATAAGGCCTCCACCATGGGACTCTTGAAGAAGCAAAAGTTGGAGAGACGATTTCGGAATGCAAAGCTTGTTTTGTTTGAAAAGAAAACAATTATGCAAATAGAAATCATCAATCCCTTTGTCTATTGAACATTGTGCAAATATTGGTCCAAAGAAAGAGTCGGACGCGTACAAAGATTTGATGTCCTCAAGACCCAAGACATTGACTTCTAGTCGTGTAAGAAGGCTTGTGTTTTTGCGAGACAAGGCGTCCGCCACCACATTTTCTTTGCCCTTCTTGTATTTGACAATGTAAGGAAAAGACTCCATAAAATCAACCCATTTTGCATGCCTTTTACTTAAGTTGGCTTGGCCCTTAAGATACTTCAACGACTCATGGTCGGAATGGATGATAAATTCTTTGGGCCAAAGATAGTGTTGCCACACTTGAAGAACACGAACCAAGGCAAAAAGTTCTTTGTCATAAATGGGATAATTGAGGCGTGCGCCATCAAGTTTCTCACTATGGTAAGCAATAGGACGCCCATTTTGCATAAGGACGCCACCTATGCCAATACCACTAGCGTCGCATTCAATCTCAAAGGTTTTTGTGAACTGCAATGCAAGAAGTGGTGCTTGGTGAGCCTCTTTTGAGCTCATCAAACGCCTTTTGTTGTGCTTTTCCCCAAACGAACGTGACATTTTTCTTGGTCAATTCGTTGAGGGGGCAAGCAATTGTAGAAAAATCTTTCACAAAGCGACGGTAAAAGCCAGCCAACCCATGAAAACTACGAAGTTCACTAACATTTGTTGGAATGGGCCAATCTCGTATGTCCTTGACTTTGGAGACGTCCACTTCTATGCCATTAGAAGACACAACAAAACCAAGGAAAATCAGCTTTTCTCTTGCAAAAGTGCACTTGGGGAGATTAGCATAAAGCTTTTCATGACGAAGGATTTGGAGGACCTCCTTAACATGAGTAACATGCTCCTCGAGTGACTTGCTATAGACAAGAATGTCATCAAAGTAAACAACTACACTCTTTCCAATAAGAAATCGCAAAATATGGTTCATGAGACGCATGAAGGTAGATGGGGCATTGTATAAGCCAAAAGGCATAACCAACCATTCATAGAGACCAAGTTTGGTCTTGAAGGCGGTTTTCCACTCATCACCTTCAGCCATGCGAATTTGATGGTAGCCACTACGAAGATCAATTTCGAAAATATAGTGGCTCCACATAACTCATCAAGCATGTCATCAAGACGCGGTATAGGATGTCGATAACGCACGGTGATAGCATTGATTGGACGGCAGTCCATGCATAACCGCAACGTATCATCCGTTTTCGGGACTAGGATCATGGGAACCGCGCTTGGGCTAGTGCTTACTTGGATCAAACCTTTGGAGACGAGTTGGTTGATTTGACGCTCGATCTCCTCCGTCTCTTCCGGGTTTGTGCGATACGCGGCGCGGTTTGGTAGTGGTGCGCTGGGTATGAGGTCGATGCGGTGCTCGATTCCACGAAGAGGAGGAAGGCCATGCGGAAGCTCTTCGGGAAATACATCTTGTAATTCCTGCAAAACATCCATCAAAGAAGGAGGAACATTTGTCAAGTCGTTAGTTCCTTGCGCTAGTCCCTTGCATACGAGGACGTAGTGCAAGATGGATGGGTTGTTCCGCACTTCTCTCATCTCACTTTTGGTGGCAAGAAGAACACTCTTAGTTTTTCCACTCGAGTTTGGCTTGTATCTCTCACTCACTATGGTGTGGTTCTCTCGCTCACCACTCTTCTGACAAGGTGTTTTTGCGTATTGCGCCCTCGCTAAAGCCTTTGCATTGTCCGCAATTATTTGGCTAGGAGTCATTGGTTGCAACACACAAGTTTTATCAAGCCATTTGAAGGTGTACGTGTTTGAGTGACCATTATGCAAAGCACGCTTGTCATATTGCCACGGTCTTCCGAGCAACATGTGACAAACCGTCATTGGAACCACGTCACATTCCACCGTGTCCTTGTAGTGCCCAATGGAGAACGTCACCGAGACGGTGTGCTTGATCTTGACGGATCCTTGGTCACTTAGCCATTGGATATGGTAGGGGTGTCTATGTGGATGAAGGGTGAGGTTGAGTTTCTCACACAATTCCAAGCTTGCAAGGTTGTGGCAACTCCCACCATCGATGATAACTTTGATGGACTTCCCCTTGATGCCGGCACGAGTTTGGAAGATGTTCGAGCGTTGGTCTTCACTTTCATTGGCTTGGGTAGTCAAGACCCTGGTGACCACAAGTGATGGACTTGCGTCATGCTCACACACAAGAAGTTCTTGGTCCTCTTCCAAGTGTTGCCTTGCCATGGCTTCCTTGACCCTTGCATCAAACTCTTCTTCACTCAAGTATTCTTCATCGTCGTTGTCATGGATGAACAAAACTTTCTTGTTTCCACATGCATTCGACTTGTGCCCTTTGCCTCCACACTTGTAGAATTCACCATTGAATGGTTGATCATCCCTTGTATTTTTGCCACTTGGGGGCTGTTTTCCTTGAGGGAGAGTTGGCTTGAAGGGAAGCTTGGTTGTACTTGGGGAGCTTCCACTTGGTGTTGTTGGAGTAGTGGTTGGAGCTTGCTTGTAGGTGAAGTACGTCTTTGGCTTGTTGTACTTGATGTCCTCTTGCACTTGGCGCCTACTTGATGCGATGTGGACAAGCTCAACCATGTTGTTGTACTTTTGGAACTCGGTGATGCGCTTGATAGGATGGTTCAAGCCATTGAGGAAGCGTGCCATTGTATGTTCATCTCGCTCTTCGATGTTGGCACGGATCATGTTGAGCTCCATTTGCTTGAAGTACTCTTCCACGGTCTTTGACCCTTGACTAAGCGTTTGAAGCTTGTTGAAGAGGTCACGCGTGTAGTGTGAAGGAACAAAGCGAGATCTCATATGATCCTTCATATCTTGCCAAGTTGCGATTGGAGGCTCTTCTTTTGCTTCGCGAGCGAGTTGGACTTGTTCCCACCAAAGGTTGGCATACTCATCAAACTCGAGGGATGCCATGGCCATCATCTTCTCATTGCTATAATTGTGCATGCGAAAGATCTTGTCGACCTTGAGTTCCCAAGAGAGATATTCCTCGGGCTCATTGGAACCGGTGAACTTGGGCATGGTGAATTTGAGCTTGCCGAAAGTTTCTTCTCCATTGCGGTTCCGGTTACGGCGGTTGCCATGATTTGGATGGTCATCTTCATCATCCGAGCTCTCTTGTCTTGCTTGGTGATTGTTGCGTTGCTCTTGCGGTTGTTGAGGTGCCGCGTTTGGTGGTGGAACTTGTTGGTGACGACGAGCTTGGGGAGCTTGCTCGTTTTGTTGACGCGGTTGAGGACGAGGGGGAGGTTGATAGTCCTCACGACGAGCTTGGGGAGTTTGCTCTTGTTCTTGTCGTGGTTGATGTCGAGGAGCATTATCTTGCGCCCTATGGCGAGGAGGACGCCGAGCCTCATGCGCAATGGGCTTCTATTCGTCTTCTTGGTGTAGAGGAGGCTCGCCACGACCATCATGTTGCCGACGTGGACGATCATGTCGATGATGACGTCTTGGGGGATCTTCGAGTGCTTCCCGTCGACGGTGATCTTGTTCGTCCTCTTTGGAAGCTTCACTTGTTGTTGAAGGGGCATGTCGACGTCGATGGCCTTGGTGGTCCATGCGAGGTTGCTCTTGTTGAATCACAAGTGCCCTTGGTTGTGGCCGCTTAACCGCTACCGGGAGGTCTTATGGAGAGGTCACCATCGTAGCTTGACGTTGCGGCGTGACGCGGAGATTGTACCGCTTGCGAAGAGCTCATGGATTGAAGAACGGGTCCATCCCGGTGCCTTGAAGCGTGACGGCGAGGTGCACTTGATTCACTTGAGGAGTGCCGAGATGAGCTTGATTTGCATGAGCGTGGCCTTGCGAGTCCATCAATGATGCGTTGAAGCTTCTCATCCGTTGAGGCGAGTGCACGACCAAGAGCTTCATTTTGATGACCGAGGTTGTGTTGCATGGCATGCATTTGGCCATGGACTTCTTCGAAGCGGTTGTCGATGTTCTTGAATTCCACACGGGCCTCGCTAAATTGTTCATCTTGGTGCCGCTCGAGAGCTTCACAACGATAGTTGAATTCTCCTCGGATCTTCCAATGGTCCCATCTTGTCATGAATTGGTTATCATCCTCCGGAGGTGGTGGTGGTTGGGATGGCTCTCCATGCCTATCCATGATGCAAAGCCAACAATGGTTGTATATGGAGGGAGAGGGTGTGGAGAGTTAGCCTTTTACCTCACCTTGGGGATTATATCAAACCAATTGCCACACAAATGAGCGAAAAGCGTGCAAAGTGAAATAGCAAGAAACTCTCAAAGGCTTTTGGTGGAAGGTTAGGGTTGTGGAAAACCAAACGAAACGATCCAAGCAAAAGGTTATTGTCCTACGTGGTAAAGAACCAAAGATCAAAAGCAAAAAGGATACGATCTACAAAAACACGGAAAACACACACGTGGAGAAAAACGGGGTTAGCACGACTATGAAAATGAGCACAAAAGGTCCTAACGAAGACTACGCTCGGTTGTCGTGCCAACACAAGGAGAGACCACAACTCGTCTGCCAAAAGAGGATAAGCAATAGATTTGTGCACTTGCCTCGGTGCGCTCTTTGTTCTCTCTTGTTGGCTTACAAGCTTGGTATTCTCTTTGTATTGGGAGACTATGTAACTTTCTATTCTATCTTTTTCTTTTCCTTGTGTTTTTTTTTGATTCTTTTTCTTTTCTTTTTCTCCCTTGCTATGCTACTATGTTAGCTTTTGTATTTGGCCTCACACTCTCACTTTTCCGAAGGCAAGTGTACAATGCTTAGACAAACACAAAATGAGTTGCTCTCATAGGATAGATACACACAAAGGAAGATATGGGGCTGCCAAGGTGGTGCAAGTTATACCTTTGGTATTGTTGACGACTTGCAACCGTTGGTGGGGGATGATGTTCGAGTGTCGCGGTGTCGTTGAGCGCGGGATGACGTTAATGCGGAAGCTGTTGTGAAAATGGTGACAAACACGCGAAACACGAACAAGCGATATGGGAAAGGTCAGCGAACGAAAACGAGGCGTCAAAGGGTAGGTGTTATGGGGTAACCCTGGGGTTGGCCCGATCTTTCACGAATTCCACGAGGAACGAGGGGAAAAGAGGTGGTCGGGTATGAAATCGGGGAAGGCGATGAAAACCACGAACACACGCACACCAAAACACGATACACGCCTACTCCTCACGCCGGTGGCAACCGGTCCAACATAATCCCTAGGATCGGTGTTGGGCGAAGCTCGCTCTCCACGCCAACAACGGGGGATGAGGTGCTTGGTGAGACCTTGACGACTTGGGGGCGAGAAACCGAGAACCCAAGGCCTTGTACAACTTGAACGCACTAGGCAAGATCCAAGAGGGGGGTGGATAATCCGGTGCTCCTTGGTAGGAGCATGAGACCAATAGATATAAGTCCTCAAAGGGTTTCCTTAATATCTATTATTATCCAAGTCTAAGCGTTTACAATAGAGGGTGGGGGCTATATATAGTCCAGCCACAAAACAGGGGTAGTTTCGGAATGGAGAGATAAATGATAGGTGGGGTTACTGATGTGGACATCCCTACTATTGATACAACCGTTGTACCTACAGCAACACACATACAAGGACCCATCACAAGATCTCGTGCCAAACAACTGAACTATCAGGTACTTTCGTTTCTTGGAACTATTCCTTACATACATGAGAATATGATGCTGCCTAAATCAGAAATGTTTCTTACTCTTAGGAATGATGGACCGAGCATGGATGAGAGGGACAAACATTGGAGCATGGCCAAGCATGGTGATGGCAGCAAGCATGTGATGATCCAAGAGAAGGCCACGGATGAAGATTTCAGAACTTTGAGGCCACCATAATGAAGAAAGAAGGCTTGGACGAAATATTCAAGATCAATACTTTACGAATTCGTCCATAGCATAATATGGTGTCATGACACCTTCATCTTGGGCCATGCCGATGTAAGTTTCGGAGGATTTTAATTAGCCACTTTTTAGAGTCCGTATTTGAGGGGAAAAGGACTTTTAGGGTTGGATTCGGCCACCACTTCCATGGCTGGCCGAAACCCCACCTTTTCGCCCTTAAATACGCCCCAGCCGAACCTTTAGCCTCGGATTTTGTTTAGACATTAAGTTAGCCATAGTCGCAACTTCGCCAAGGCTCGAGCGTCGCAGAGGCCTCTTGTACTTCGCACCTATTCATGATCCCACCTCTTCAATAAAGCTTTCCTCTTAATCCGCAATATCTTGATTGCAATATTGGTTCTTACTTGTTCTCGATTTCGTAGGAATTAAGACCCTCACCGGTCGCCGATCGTGTTCACGCAGGATCGGTAACCTCCGTGAGATTGGCCTAGCGATTGCATTGGCGCCGTGCTCGCACGTAGTCGGATCGTCAAGCCCGAACTCCACCAAATCGATTATCGCCATCTCATCGAAAGATCGGACACCTTGCCCTATCAAGTGGTATCGATTTCAGGTTGCTCGGTGAGATTTTACTGTTTTCAGAGATTAGATCTGTTTTACCTATAACCCACGAAAAGCCAAAAACACGCTTAGGGTTTAGATCCATCCCATAACCAATCTACCGCATTATCTTTTCGCTTTTGCATTGTTGAATTTGTGCCTACATCGTCGGCCGAGTTGTCGGGTCTTAGTGTCTCGCCCTTAGAGTTTCGAGTTCGATCATACTAGTCACCGCCACACTCACGATCACCGCCGCCATATACCGCCACCATATTCGCCGCCATATACCCCGCCACCATAAACCCTATCCGCCACCGCCTTCCTACCGCGACACGATCCGATCGCTCACTTTGGTACGAGTCCGAGTAGAGTTATCCTCGTTATTTCTTTTGACTTTCCTTCTTTGCTGTTTCCGTGTCGAGCTAAGAGTCCGGTCGAAGTCCGTATGAGCAAAAAAAAAAAAAAAAAAAAATTGAACCGCCTCAAAAAAAATTTCGCTATACTATTTTTCACCCGGGATCACTTTTCTCCATCGGCCGTTATAGCGATATTTTTACGCTTCGAGCAAAACAAAAATTTCGAAAAAATTTTGGGGCTAACCTCTTTAGACCCCGTAGATCGTTCTAGACACTCGCCATCATAGTGATTTTCTCGCATCTCGGATCGCTTTTCAGGTGCTATATCATCATACAAAGCTTGTTGTGTCGCTACGTGACATCGTTGGTGATCTAGGCTCGCGTCTCTAGTACGGCAGCCTAGGACCAAGACAAGATGCCGTCGTTGAGCATTCTTTCAACTTTTGCATTGCTGTTTTGATAATTGTCACCCTTTGCTAAGCCTTCCCGTAGCTCCACGTATACTCTCCACGCGGTGTTTCTCACTCGGTAATCGCTGGTTCAATCTCTGGACCCACCGATCCTCGTGGTTGCACATCGCTTTTCCCGCTGTTTGGTAAGAACTTGTAAGAGCTTCAGATATTGCTTGACGGATTACGCGTGACTTCCACCATATTCCTGTAGTATATACCGTGCTTTTTAAGGACTAACCATGAGCATACTTCATGAACCCCGCCACCATGACGAACGAAGAACTACATGCACTTCTCCGCGCTCCGGTCGGCCGCGAAGACGTGGACACGCCTAGGGAGTTTGACACCAAGCTCACCAACGCCGTGGACAAGATCGATGGACTCGAGAAATCCTTCAACGCCAAGCTTGACGCTCGGTTCAAGGAGCTTCGAACCGATTGCCGCACCCGCACCGCACCCACACATGGTGCACGACGCATTCCGATCACGGCTCGGATCGGCAGCCGCCGCCGCCAGACTCTGCTGCCCCGCCATCGACGTTCCTCGACTTCCGCGTGGCTGCCGCGACATTGGGGACAGACGACGGTACTACTACGACCGACGACGACGACTGTTTGACGAGGAGGTTGAACAACCTCCACAGTACCGCTGGTCGCCCCGACATTACTACCGCAACGCCGCCCACCCAGACGCATCGATGATGATCATGTTGCAAAGCTTAAATTAAATATTCCATCTTTTGAGGGTAAATATAATCGATGCATATCTTACATGGGAGATGGAAGTAGAACAACGCTTTGCATGCTTAAAATATCCCGAGAATATGCGTGTTAGTCTTGCTACATGTGAATTTACTAAATTTGCTTCCTTTGGTGGTCCGAGTATTGTCGCTTAAATCCTACTACTATTCCTAGTACTTGACTGCTTTAAAACTGCTATGCGTGTTCGCTTTGTACCTCCCACTTATCAACGTGATTTACTAAAGAATCGACACGCTTAGAGCAAGGGAAAAATTCAGAGAAGAGTATTATCGTGAATTGCAAACGGGATGGTTAGGTGTGGTCTTGTAGAATCTAATGAACAAATGCTTGCACGCTTTTGGTGGATTAAACAAGGACATTCAAGACATATTAGATTATAAGGAATATAATTCTATCACTGCTTGTTTCATCTTGCTTGCAAAGTCAACGTGAAGTGCAGGATCGCCAAACACCATGGAGGAGGACTAATAATTCGCAGGTCGCACATCCACTTGGACATCCCGACAATCAGCGCCCTCGTGATTCGCCTCGCCTACTACCACATCCAAGGCCACCACAAGATTTCCAAATGCTCCTCCACCATCATCCAATGCTCGCCAGAGTGCATCTTCTATGGCTTCCACGGGTAAGACTAAGGATATACAATGCCGCAAGTGCCGGGTTTTGGTCATATTGAGAGAAGGCACAACACAACGTGTGATGATGGTGCGAAGATGGTGAATACGATTCATGAGTGACTTCGATGAAGATACACTAGCCCTTATTTCGCCGAGATGGAGACAATTCGATGATGATGACGAGCCAGAGGTAATGGAGCCAAGTCACCGATCAATACAAGAGTTTAATTACACAACGTGTGTGAGTGTGCAATTGAGCAACTGAGCAAGATCAACGCCACAACCTGTTCCAAACACGTGGTGTTGTCAAGGAAAGAGCTATACGGATCATCATTGATGGAGGGAGTTGTAATAATCGCCGGTGTTGACATGGTAGAGAAGCTTGCGCCCAACAAGACAACGCCCACATTCATACTACATCCAATGGTTTGAGAGTTCTCGAAGATCAAGGTAACAAGAACGGCACGCTGCAGCATTTTACTATTGGTACATATTCTGATTTTGTTGATTGTGATGTTGTACCTATGCAAGCTTGTTCTTTGTTACTTGGTAGACCATGGCAATTTGATAGAGAATCTGCTCATAATGGCAAAACTAACCACTATTCTCTTATGCATGATGGAAAGAAAATTGGTCTAAAACCTATGACTCCGAACAGATTTTAAAAGATGATCTTGCTAGAGCTAGTAGAGCTAAACGAGGAGAAAAATAAAAGTGAGAATCGATTGTTGCAGATTTTATACCACCAAAGAACACTAACTGATTCTACACATGCTACTGAAATTCGCTTGAAGAGTCCATGTATGCTTGCAAATAAAATTGATATTGCTGAACTAGATGTAAACAATACTCAATGTTATGCAATTGTATGCAAAGAGGTTTTGTTTTCATTTGAGGATATGCCTCCTTCTTTGCCACCCGCTATTGCTAACCTTTGCAGGAATATGAGGACGATTTCCCAATCGAGTTGCCACCAGACTACCTCCTATTAGAGGAATTGAGCATCAAATTGATCTAATTCCTGGTGCCACGTTGCCCAACCGCGCCATATAGAACCAATCTAGAGGAGACAAAGGAGATACAACGCCAAATTCGTGAACTACTCGACAGAGATCATATTCGTGAGTCCCTTAGCCCTTGTGCTGTTCCTATTATTTTGGTGCCTAAGAAAGATGGTTCTTCGCATGTGTACCGATTGTAGAGCTATCAATAATATTACTATTCGATATCGTCATCCTATTCCACGCTTAGATGACATGCTTGATGAATTGAGTGGCTCTACCATGTTTTCTAAAGTTGATTTGCGTAGTGGTTACCACCAGATTCGTATGAAATTAGGAGATGAATGGAAACAGCATTTAAAACTAAGTTCGGTTTATATGAGTGGTTAGTAATGCCGCTTGGTTTAACTAATGCACCTAGCACTTTCATGAGATTAATGAACGAAGTTTTACGTGCTTTCATTGGACGCTTTGTGGTAGTCTACTTTGATGATATTCGATTTATAGCAAATCTTTAGAGGAACATTTGGACCATTTACGTCTTGTTTTCAATGCTTTACGTGATGCACGCTTGTTTGGTAACCTTGAGAAGTGCACCTTTGCACCAATCGAGTTGCGCTTCTTGGCTATGTTGTTACATCACAGGTATTGAAGTGGATCCAGCCAAGATTGAAGCTATTGAGAATTGGCCGCAGCCCAAGACGGTCACACAAGTGAGGAGTTTTCTTGGCCTCGGGTTTTTATAGGCGCTTTGTCAAAGACTTTGGATCAATTGTCACTACCGAATGAGCTTACCAAGAAGGATGTGCCCTTTGTTTGGGGCGATGCACAACAACAGCCTTCACATATTGAAAGATAAGCTAACACATGCTCCCTTACTACAACTTCCCGATTTTACTAAGACTTTTGAGCTTGAATGTGATGCTAGTGGAATTGGTTTGGGAGGGTGTTATTACAAGAGGGAAAACCTGTTGCATATTTTAGTGAGAAATTGAGTGGGGCTAGTCTGAACTATTCTACTTATGATAAAGAATTATATGCTGGTTCGACGTTAGAAACTTGGCAACATTATCTATGGCCTAAGGAATTTGTTATTCATTCCGATCATGAATCTTTGAAGCATATTCGTAGTCAAGCTAAGTTGAATCGTCATGCAAAGTGGGTTGAATTTATTGAGTCTTTCCTTATGTTATCAAACACAAAAAGGTAAAGATAATATTATTGTGATGCTTTGTCACTGTTATGCTTTGTTATCTCAACTTGACTTCAAAATATTTGGATTGGAAACTATTAAGGAACAATATGTGCATGATGCTGAATTTAAAGATGTGTTGCGAATTGTAGAGATGGTAGAACTTGGAACAAGTTCGCCTTCAATGATGGATTTGTGTTCCGCTAACAAACTATGCATTCCAGATAGCTCGTTTTTTGTTGTTACAGGAGGCGCATGGAGGAGGATTGATGGGACACTTTGGTGTCAAGAAGACGGAGGATGTTCTTGCTACACACTTCTTTTGGCCACGTATGCGTCGAGATGTTGAGAGATTTGTGGCACGCTGCAATACTTGTCAAAAAGCTAAGTCTCGCCTTAATCCACATGGTTTGTATATGCCTCTTCCTGCTCCTAGTGTTCCTTGGGAGGATATTTCTATGGACTTTGTTTTGGGATTGCCACGAACACGTATGAGGGATAGTATTTTTGTTGTTGTGGATCGGTTTTCTAAGATGGCACACTTTATTCCTTGTCATAAAAGCGGATGATGTCGCATATTGCTGATTTGTTCTTTCGTGAAATTGTTCGTTTGCATGGTGTGCCAAATACTATTGTCTCTGATCGTGATACTAAATTTCTTAGCCACTTTTGGAGATGTTTATGGGCTAAGTTGGGGACTAAATTGCTGTTTAGTACTACATGTCATCCCCAAACTGATGGTCAAACCAAGTAGTAAATAGAACTTTGTCTACTATGTTACGGGCTGTTTTAAAGAAGAACTTAAAATTGTGGGAAGAGTGTTTACCTCATATAGAATTTGCTTATAATCGCTCATTGCATTCTACCACAAAGATGTGCCCATTTGAGATTGTGTATGGTTTTGTTCCTCGTGCACCTATTGATTTATTGCCTTTACCTTCTTCGTGCAACATAATTTGGATGCTACACAACGCTACCGAAATGATATTAAACTTGCATAAGACTATTAAAGATAACATTGAACACATGAATGCTAAGTATAAACTTGTCAGATAAAGGAGAAAGCATGTTGTGTTTGATGTTGGCGATCTTGTTTGGTTACATTTGCGTAAAGATCGCTTTCCGATTTACGCAAGTCTAAGTTAATGCCACGTCTTTGGTCCCTTTAAGGTGTTAGAGAGAATAAATGATAATGCATATAAACTTGAGTTGCCTGCAGACTTTGGTACAGTTAGTCCTACATTTAACATTGCAGATTTGAAGCCTTACTTTGGTGAGGAAGATGAGATTGCGTCGAGGACGACTTCAATTCAAGAAGGGGAGCATGATGTGGACATCCCTACTATTGATACAACCGTTGTACCTACAAAGAACACACATACAAGGACCCATCACAAGATCTCGTGCCAAACAACTAACTATCGTACTTTCGCTTGGAACTATTCCTTACATACATGAGAATATGATGCTGCCTAAATCAGAAATGTTTACTCTTAGGAATGATGGACCGAGCATGGATGAGAGGGACAAACATTGAGCATGGCCAAGCATGGTGATGGCAGAAGCATGTGATGATCCAAGAGAAGGCCACGGATGAAGATTTCGAACTTTGAGGCCACCATAATGAAGAAAGAAGGCTTGGACGAAATATTCAAGATCAATACTTTAATTCGTCCATAGCATAATATGGTGTCATGACACCTTTATTTTGGGCCAGCCCATGTAATTTTCGCGGATTTTAATTAGCCACTTTTAGAGTCGATTTGAGGGAAAGGACTTTAGGGTTGGATTCGCCACCACTTCCATGGCTGGCCGAAACCCCACCTTTTCGCCTTAATACGCCCATAGCCGAACCTTTAGACTCGGATTTTGTTTAGACATTAAGTTAGCCATAGTCGCAACTTCGCCAAGGCTCGAGCGTCAGAGGCCTCTTGTACTGCACCTATTCAGATCCCACCTCTGTCAATAAATCTTTCCTCTTAATCCGCAATATCTTGATTGCAATATTGGTTCTTACTTGTTCTCGATTTCGTGTAGGAATTAAGACCCTCACTGGTCAGTGATCGTGTTCACGCAGGATCGGTAACCTCCGTGAGATTGGCCTAGCGATTGCATTGGCGCCGTTTCGCACGTGTAGTCGGATCGTCAAGCCCGAACTCCACCAAATCGATTATCGCCATCTCATCGAAAGATCGGACACCTTTGCCCTATCAGGCGATCAGGGTCTGGCAGGACCGGTAGTACCGGTCCGGTAACCGGTAGTACCGGTGGTAACCGGTAGTACCGCTTCCGGAGCGGTAGTACCGCTTGAGGGCCCGGAGCTTCCGTCGGAGGCGTCAGTGGCGAGCGGTAGGAGGGGGCGGTAGTACCGGCCACCGGTAGTACCGGCTGCCGGACCAGTAGTACCGCTTGCTTCTGGGGCGTGGGGTAGTGCTTCCTGTGGCGAGCGGTATGAGGAGGCGGTAGGTCCGCTTGGAGCGGTAGTACCGGTCATCCCAACCGGTAGTACCGCTTGCATCTGGCAGCGACTGGTGGCTTCTTCGTACCTGATGATGCACAGAGTTTGCGTGAAGTAGCAAGCCATCCAAGGGGTGTCAAGTCACACAAGGAGAGGAGCGAGTTCACCTTAGTTTGAAGGAGTTTGGCTCGGCGCGAGTCATGGGTCCACTTGGGTAGCTCGTGGGAGTAGATGTAGTAGCGGTCGGGAGAACGCTGCATCGCCCCCCTTGGGAAAGAGTCGTCTCGACTCTTCAACCGTCACAACTTCCTCTTCGCCATGGTAGGGTGAGAGGTCCTTGACATTGAATGTCGAGCTCACAAGATACTTCGATGTTGGTATATCGATCACATAGGCGTTGTTGTTTATCCTTTTAGCACCTTGAATGGTCCATCGCCTCGTGGCTTTAGCTTGGAGTCGCTCCTTGGGGAAGCGGTCTTTACTCAAGTGTATCCATACAAGGTCGCCTCATCAAAGATCATTTCTTTCTTGGTCTTGTTTAGCCTTGATGCTTGGCGACGGACTTGTTTCTCGATAGTAGCTCGTGTGTCTTCATGGAGGTTCACCATTGCTTGGGCACGCTTGACAACGTCCATATTGGCACGTTCATGAAGTGGAAGTGGAAGGATATCGAGCGCGGTGAGAGGCTCGAATCCATAGACGATCATGAACGGGCTCCTCATGGTGGTGGAGTGCTTGGCGCGGTTGTAGGCAAACTCGGCGTGTGGAATGCATTCCTCCCAGTCTTTAAGGTTCTTCTTTATCAACACCCGGAGAAGTGTGCCAAGACTTCGATTGACTACCTCGGTTTGTCCATCGGTTTGAGGATGCGAGGCGGACGAGAAGAGGAGCTTGATGCCGAGCTTGGCCATGAGGGTCTTCCAGAAGTAGCTCATGAATTTTACGTCATGGTCGGAGACGATTGTTCGTGGCACGCCGTGTAGCCGAATTATTTCCCTGAAAAACAAATTTGCTACATGTGAAGCATCATCGGTCTTATGGCACAGAATGAAATGTGCCATTTTTGAAAAGCGATCCACGACTACAAATATGGAATCATGACCATGTTTCGATCTAGGCAAGCCTAGCACAAAGTCCATGCTAATGTCCGACCAAGGTGCATGAGGAATAGGCAATGGCATATAAAGACCAAAGGGGTTGGACTTGGACTTAGCTTGGATACATGTAGTGCATCGTTGAACGTGGCGCTCCACGTCGCGCTTCATCTTTGGCCAAAAGTAGTGAGTGGAGAGCATGTCATATGTCTTGTCACGGCCAAAGTGACCCATAAGGCCTCCACCATGGGACTCTTGAAGAAGCAAAAGTTGGAGAGACGATTTCGGAATGCAAAGCTTGTTTTGTTTGAAAAGAAAACTCTTATGCAAATAGAAATCGTCAATCCCTTTGTCTATTGAACATTGTGCAAATATTGGTCCAAAGAAAGAATCGGACGCGTACAAATATTTGATGTCCTCAAGACCCAAAACATTGACTTCGAGTCGTGTAAGAAGGCTTGTGGTTTTGCGAGACAAGGCGTCCGCCACCACATTTTATTTGCCCTTCTTGTATTTTACAATGTAAGGAAAAGACTCCATAAACTCAACCCACTTTGCGTGCCTTTTACTCAAGTTGGCTTGGCCCTTAAGGTACTTCAACGACTCATGGTCGGAATGGATTATAAATTCTTTGGGCCAAAGATAGTGTTGCCACACTTGAAGAACACGAACCAAGGCAGAAAGTTCTTTGTCATAAATGGGATAATTGAGGCGTGCGCCATCAAGTTTCTCACTATGGTAAGCAATAGGATGCCCATTTTGCATAAGGACGCCACCAATGCCAATACCACTAGCGTCACATTCAATCTCAAAGGTTTTTGTGAAATCCGGCAATGCAAGAAGTGGTGCTTCGGTGAGCCTCCTTTTGAGCTCATCAAAAGCCTTTTGTTGTGCTTTTCCCCAAACGAACGTGACATTCTTCTTGGTCAATTCGTTGAGGGGGCAAGCAATTGTGGAAAAATCTTTCACAAAGCGACGGTAAAAGCCAGCCAACCCATGAAAACTACGAAGTTCACTAACATTTGTAGGGGTGGGCCAATCTCGTATGTCCTTGACTTTTGATACATCAACTTCAATGCCATTAGAAGACACAACAAAACCAAGGAAAATCAGCTTGTCTCTTGCAAAAGTGCACTTGGGGAGGTTAGCATAAAGCTTTTCATGACGAAGGATTTGTAAGACCTCCTTAACATGAGTAACATGCTCCTCTAGTGACTTGCTATAGACAAGAATGTCATCAAAGTAAACAACTACACTCTTTCCAATGAGGGATCGCAAAATATGGTTCATGAGGCGCATGAAGGTAGATGGGGCATTGGATAAGCCAAAAGGCATAACCAACCATTCATAGAGACCAAGCTTGGTCTTGAAGGCGGTTTTCCACTCATCACCTTCAGCCATGCGAATTTGATGGTAGCCACTACGAAGATCAATTTTCGAAAATATAGTGGCTCCACATAACTCATCAAGCATGTCATCAAGACGCGGTATAGGATGTCGATAACGCACGGTGATAGCATTGATTGGACGGCAGTCCATGCATAACCGCAACGTATCATCCGTTTTCGGGACTAGGATCACGGAAACCGCTTGGGCTAGTGCTTACTTGGATCAAACCTTTGAGACGAGTTGGTTGATTTCACGCCGATCTCCTTTGTCTCTTCCGGTTTGTCGCGACACGCAGCGGTTTGGTAGTGGTGCGGGTATGAGGTCGATCGGTGCTCGATTCCACGAAGAGGAGGAAGGCCATGAGGAAGCTCTTCGAAATACATCTTGGAATTCTGCAAAACAGCCATCAAAAAGGAGGAATATTTGTCAAGTCATTAGTTCCTTGCGCTTAGTCCCTTGCATACGAGGACGTGGTGCAAGATGGATGGGTTGTTCCTCACTTCTCTCATCTCACTTTTGGTGGCAAGAAGAACACTCTTAGTTTTTCCACTCGAGTTTGGCTTGTAGCTCACTCACTATGGTGTGGTTCTCTCGCTCACCACTCTTCTCACAAGGTGTTTTTGCGTAATGCGCCCTCGCTAAAGCCTTTGCATTGTCCGCAATTATTTGGCTAGGAGTCATTGGTTGCAACACACAAGTTTTATCAAGCCATTTGAAAGTGTAGGTGTTTGAGTGACCATTATGCAAATCACACTTGTCATATTGCCACGGCCTTCCGAGCAACATGTGACAAACCGTCATTGGAACCACGCCACATTCCACCGTGTCCTTGTAGTGTCCAATGGAGAACGCCACCGAGACGGTGTGCTTGATCTTGACGGATCCTTGGTCACTTAGCCATTGGATATGGTAGGGGTGTCTATGTGGGTGAAGGGTGAGGTTGAGTTTCTCACACAATTCCGTGCTTGCGAGGTTGTGGCAACTTCCTCCATCGATGACAACTTTGATGGACTTCCCATTGATGCCGGCACGAGTTTGGAAGATGTTCGCGTTGGTCTTCATTTTCATTGGCTTGGGTAGTCAAGACCCTTGTGACCACAAGCGATGGACTTGCGTCATGCTCACACACAAGAAGTTCTTGGTCCTCTTCCAAGTGTTGCCTTGCCATGGCTTCCTTGACCCTTGCATCAAATTCTTCTTCACTCAAGTATTCTTCATCGCCGTTGTCATGGATGAACAAAACTTTCTTGTTTCCACATGCATTGGACTTGTGCCCTTTGCCTCCACACTTGTAGCATTCACCATTGAATGGTTGATCATCCCGTGTTTGTTTGCCACTTGGGGGTTGTTTTCCTTGGGGAATAGTTGGCTTGAAGGGAAGCTTGGTTGTACTTGGGGAGCTTCCACTTGGTGTTGTTGGAGTAGTGGTTGGCGCTTGCTTGTAGGTGAAGTACGTCTTTGGCTTGTTGTACTTGATGTCCTCTTGCACTTGGCGCCTACTTGGATGCGATGTGCACAAGCTCAACCATGTTGTTGTACTTTTGGAACTCGGTGATGCGTTTGATGGGATGGTTCAAGCCATTGAGGAAGCGTGCCATTGTTTGCTCATCTCGCTCTTCAATGTTGGCACGGATCATGTTGAGCTCCATTTGCTTGAAGTACTCTTCCACGGTCTTTGTCCCTTGACTAAGCGTTTGAAGCTTGTTGAAGAGGTCACGCATGTAGTGTGAAGGAACAAAGCGGGATCTCATATGAGCCTTGCCAAATGGCGATTGGAGGCTCTTCTTTTGCTTCGCGAGCGAGTTGGACTTGTTCCCACCAAAGGTTGGGATACTCATCAAACTCGAGGGATGCCATGGCCATCATCTTCTCAATTGTGCATGCGGAAGATCTTGTCGACCTTGAGTTCCCAAGAGAGATATTCCTCGGGCTCATTGGAACCGGTGAACTTGGGCATGGTGAATTTGAGCTTGCCGAAAGTTTCTTCTCCATTGCGGTTCCGGTTGTGTCGGTTGCCATTATTTTGACGGTCATCATCATCATCCGAGCTCTCATGTCTTGCTTGGTGATTGTTGCGATGCTCGCGTGGTTGTTGAGGTGCCGCGTTTGGTGGAGGAACTTGTTGTTGACGACGAGCTTGGGGAGCGTGCTCGTTTTCTTGTTGCGGATGCGGACGAGGAGGAGGTTAATGGTCCTCACGACGAGCTTGGGAGCTTGTCTTGCTCTTGTCGTGGTTGATGGCGAGGAGCATTAGCTTGCGCCATGTGGCGAGGAGGACGTCGAGCCGTATCGCCATGGGCTCTTCTTCTTGGTGTAGGGAGGCTCGTCATGACCATTATGTTGGCGACGAGGACGCTCATGTCGATGATGACGCCTTGGAGGATCTTCGAGTGCTTCACGTCGACGATGATCTTGTTCGTCCTCTTCGGAAGTTTCACTTGTTGTTGAAGGAGCGTGTCGACGTCGATGGCCGTGGTGGTCCATGCGAGGTTGCTCTTGTTGAATCACCAGTGCCCTTGGTTGTGGTCGGTTTGCTTCACGTCTTGGAGGTCTTGCGGAGAGGTCACCATCATAGCTTGATGTCGCGGCGTGACGCGGAGATGGTACCACTTGCGAAGAGCTCATGGATTGAAGAACGGGTCCATCCCGGTGCCTTGAAGCGTGACGGCGAGGTGCACTTGTTTCACTTGATGAGTGCCGAGATGAGCTTGATTCGCGCGAGCGTGTCCTTGCGAGTCCATCGATGATGTGTTGGAGCTTCTCATCCGTTGAGGCGAGTGCACGACCAAGAGCTTCATTTTGATGACCGAGGTTGTGTTGCATGGCATGCATTTGGCCACGGACTTCTTCGAAGCGGTTGTCGATGTTCTTGAATTCCACACGGGCCTCGCTAAATTTTTCATCTTGGCGCCGCTCGAGAGCTTCACAACGATAGTTGAATTCTCCTCGCATCTTCCAATGGTCCCATCTTGTCATGAATTGGTTATCATCCTCTGGAGGTGGTGGTGGTTGGGATGGCTCTCCATGCCATTTCACTTTGCACGCTTTTCGCTCATTTGTGTGGCAATTGGTTTGATATCTAGTTTTGCCTCATCCCCTTATCCAAGGGGACCGACTATCGTCACCAACCTCGATTGGACTTTGCATCACGCATCCATCGTTGGACAAGGCCTTGGAGTTCGACGTCTCGTCTCCAAGTTGTCAAGACCCTCCCCAAGGTGTTCTTCCCTCTCCGATGTGGATCTGAGGGAGCATGTTGACCGATCTTTCCTTGCGAGGATTCTATCGGACCGATGGCCGCTGTTCGGGAGCAATCGGCCTTGTATCGTGTGAGTTTTGCGTGTGTTCATCGTGTTCTTCGTGAGGTGTGTGTTCGCTTTCGCTACCTTCTCCCTTTCCCCTCGCTTTCCCATCGATTTGACCACGAGATCCGTGAAGATCGGGCACCCAAGAGGTTAACCCCTCCATCAAACATGCTCCTCTAGTGACTTGCTATAGACAAGGATGTCATCAAAGTAAACAACTACACTCTTCCCAATGAGAGATCTCAAAATATGGTTCATGAGGCGCATGAAGGTAGATGGGGCATTAGATAAGCCAAAAGGCATAACCAACCATTCATAGATACCAAGCTTGGTCTTGAAGGCGGTTTTCCACTCATCACCTTCGGCCATGCGAATTTGATGGTAACCACTACGAAGATCAATTTTCGAAAATATAGTGGCTCCACATAACTCATCAAGCATGTCATCAAGACGTGGTATAGGATGTCGATAACGCACGATGATAGCATTGATTGGATGGCAGTCCATGCATAACCGCAAGGTATCATCCGTTTTTAGAACTAGAATCACGGGGACCGCGCTTGGGCTAGTGCTTACTTGGATCAAACCTTTGGAGACGAGTTGGTTGATTTGACGTTCGATCTCCTTTGTCTCTTCCGGGTTCGTGCGATACGCGGCGCGGTTTGGCAGTGGGGCGTCGGGTATGAGGTCGATGCGGTGCTCGATTCCACGAAGAGGAGGAAGGCCATGAGGAAGCTCTTCGGGGAATACATCTTGGAATTCCTGCAAAATAGCCATCAAAGGAGGAGGAACATTTGTCAAGTCGTTAGTTCCTTGCGCTAGTCCCTTGCATACAAGGACATAGTGCAAGATGGATGGGTTGTTCCTCACTTCTCTCATCTCACTTTTGGTGGCAAGAAGAACACTCTTAGTTTTTCCACTCGAGTTTGGCTTGTATCTCTCACTCACTATGGTGTGGTTCTCTCGCTCACCACTCTTCTCACAAGGTGTTTTTGTGTATTGCGCCCTCGCTAAAGCCTTGCATTGTCCGCAATTATTTGGCTAGGAGTCATTGGTTGCAACACACAAGTTTTATCAAGCCATTTGAAGGTATAAGTGTTTGAGTGACCATCATGCAAGGCACGCTTGTCATATTGCCACGGCCTTCCGAGCAACATATGGCAAACCGTCATTGGAACCACGTCACATTCCACCGTGTCCTTGTAGGGCCCAATTGAGAACGTTACCGAGACGGTGTGCTTGATCTTGACGGATCCTTGGTCACTTAGCCATTGGATATGGTAGGGGTGTTTATGCGGATGGAGGGTGAGGTTGAGTTTCTCACACAATTCCGTGCTTGCAAGATTGTGGCAACTCCCCCCATCGATGACAACTTTGATGGACTTCCCATGGATGCCGGCACGAGTTTGGAAGATGTTCGAGCGTTGGTGTTCACTCTCATTGGCTTGTGTAGTTAAGACCCTTGTGACCACAAGCGATGGACTTGCGTCATGCTCACACACAAGAAGTTCTTGGCCCTCTTCCCAATGTTGCCTTGCCATGGCTTCCTTGACCCTTGCATCAAATTCTTCTTCACTCAAGTATTCTTCATCGCCGTTGTCATGGATGAACAAAACTTTCTTGTTTCCACATGCGTTTGACTTGTGCCCTTTGCCTCCACACTTATAGCACTCACCATTGAATGGTTGATCATCCCTTGTGTTTTTGCCACTTGGGGGCTGTTTTACTTGAGGGAGAGTTGGCTTGAAGGGAAGCTTGGTTGTACTTGAGGAGCTTCCACTTGGTGTTGTTGCAGTAGTGGTTGGTGCTTGCTTGTAGGTGAAGTACGTCTTTGGCTTGTTGTACTTGATGTCCTCTTGCACTTGTCGCTCGGCCTTTGATGCGATGTGCACAAGCTCAACCATGTTGTTGTACTTTTGGAACTCGGTGATGCGCTTGATGGGATGGTTTAAACCATTGAGGAAGCGTGCCATTGTTTGTTCATCTCGCTCTTCAATGTTGGCACGGATCATGTTGAGCTCCATTTGCTTGAAGTACTCTTCCACGGTCTTTGTCCCTTGACTAAGCGTTTGAAGCTTGTTGAAGAGGTCACGCGTGTAGTGCGAAGGAACAAACCGGGATCTCATATGAGCCTTCATATCCTGCCAAGTTGCGATTGGAGGCTCTTCTTTTGCTTCGCGAGCGAGTTGGACTTGTTCCCACCAAAGGTTGGCATACTCATCAAACTCGAGGGATGCCATGGCCATCATCTTCTCATTGCTATAGTTGTGCATGCGGAAGATTTTGTCGACCTTGAGTTCCCACGAGAGATATTCCTCGGGTTCATTGGAACCGGTGAACTTGGGCATGGTGAATTTGACCTTGCCAAAAGTTTCTTCTCCATTGCGGTTCCGGTTGCGGCGGTTGCCATGATTTGGGCGGTCATCATGATCATCCGAGCTCTCATGTCTTGGTTGGTGATGGTTGCATTGCTCTTGCGGTTGTTGAGGTGCCGCGTTTGGTGGTGGAACTTGGTTTTGATGACGAGCTTGGGGAGCTTGCTCTTGTTCTTGTCGCGGTTGAGGACGAGGAGGAGGTTATGCATACTCACGACGAGCTTGGGGAGCTTTTTCTTGTTCTTGTCGTGGTTGATGCCGAGGAGCATTGGCTTGCGCCATGTGGCGAGGAGGACGTCGAGCCGCATGCACAATGGGCTGCTCTTCTTCTTCTTCTTGATGTAGAGGAGGCTCGTCATGACCATCATGTTGCCGACGTGGACGATCATGTCGATGATGACGCCTTGGAGGATCTTCGAGTGCTTCACGTCGACGGTGATCTTGTTCGTCCTCTTCGGATGCTTAACTTGTTGTTGAAAGGACATGTCGACGGCGATGGGCTTGGTGGTCCATGTGAGGTTGCTCTTGTTGAATCACAAGTGCCCTTGGTTGTGGCCGGTTCGCTTCACGTCGTGGAGGTCTTGCGGAGAGGTCACCATCATAGCTTGACGTTGCGGCGTGTCGCGGAGATGGTACCACTTGAGAAGAACTCATGGATTGAAGAACGGGTCCATTCCGGTGCCTTGAAGCGTGACGGCGAGGTGCACTTGATTCACTTGAGTGCCGGGATGAGCTTGAGTCACGCGGGAGTGGCCTTGCTAGTCCATCAATGAGGCGTTGAAGCTTCTCATCCGTTGAGGCGAGTGCACGACCAAGAGCTTCATTTTGATGACCTAGGTTGTGTTGCATGGCATGCATTTGGCCACGGACTTCTTCGAAGCGGTTGTCGATGTTCTTGAATTCCACACGGGCCTTGCTAAATTGTTCATCTTGGCGCCGCTCAAGAGCTTCACAACGGTAGTTGAATTCTCCTCGGACCTTCCAATGGTCCCATCTTGTCATGAATTGTGTGTCGTCCTCCGGAGGTGGTGGTTGGGATGGCTCGCCAATCCTGTCCATGATGCAAAAGCCGACAAGGGTTGTATATGGAGAATAAGGGTGCGAAGAGTTAGCCTTTACCTCACCTTGGAGATTATATCAAACCAATTGCCACACAAATGAGCGAACAACGTGCAAAGTGAAATGGGCAAGAAACTCACAAACAAATATGCTACAACTCTCAAAAGCTTTTGGTGGAAGGTTAGGATTGTGGAAAACCAAACGAAACGATCCAAGCAAAAGGTTATTGTTCTACGTGGTAAAGAACCAAAGATCAAAAGCAAAAGGATACGATCTACAAAAACACGGAAAACGCACACGTGAAGAAAAACGGGGTTGGCACGACTATGAAAATGAGCACAAAAGGTCCTAACAAAGACTACGCTCGGTTGTCGTGCCAACTCAAGGAGAGACCACAACTCGTTTGCCAGAAGAGGATAAGCAATAGATTTGTGCACTTGCCTTGGTGCGCTCTTTTCCTCTCTCTTGTTGGATTACAAGCTTGGTATTCTCTTTGTATTGGGAGACTATGTATCTTTCTATTTTATCTTTTTCTTTTCCCTTTTTTTTGATTCTTTTTCTTTTTCTCCCTTGCTATGTTACTATGTTAACTTTTGTATTTGCCCTCACACTCTCACTTTCCAATGGCAAGTGCACAATGCTTAGACAAACACAAAATGAGTTGCTCTCATAGGATAGTTACACACAAAGGAAGATATGGGGCTGTCAAAGTGGTGCAAGTTATACCTTCGGTATTGTTGACGACTTGCAACCGTTGGTGGGGTTGATGTTCGAGTGTCGCGGTGTCGTTGAGCGCGTGGTGACTTTGATGCGGAAGCTACTGTGAAAATGGCGACAAACACGCGAAACACGAACAAGAGAAGTGGAAAAGTCAGCAAACGAAGTTGAGGCAGCAAAGGAGCAAGGAAACACGGTCAGAAGCGGGCGGTAGTACCGCCAAGAGCAACCGGTAGTACCGGCGGGCGGTAGTACCGCTTGTGCAGCCGGTAGTACCGGTGATTCGCGGTAGTACCGCTCGCACAACAGGTCGTACCTCAAGGCGCGGAACTGGAACGAGATCAACTTGACAAAATCCTCAAATTCGTGGTGATCTGACCGAAAGGCTGGGCTAGGAACAACAGGGGCTATAGATCGACTCCAAAAGCAACAGATCTTTGGACCAAAACCACGAAAAACTCACCAAATCCAAAGATCGATCCGAAGGCAAATTGGGGCTCTTTTTTGTGGTATTTTCGATTTTAAGGGGGATCAAAGAAAAATTGGGGGGAAATTCGTGATCAACCGTGCTCTTGAGACCAAAATGTTATGGGGTAACCCCTTGGGGTGGCCCGATCTTTCACGAATCTCCGCGGGAATCGAGGGTGAGGCGGTCGAAGGGGGAAAGGGGGATGAAATCCACGAACACACGCACACAAAACACGATAGACGCCGATAACTCACGCCGGTGGCAACCGGTCCAACATAATCTCTAGGATCGGTGTTGGGCGAAGCTCTCTCTCCACGCCAACAACGGGGGACGAGGTGCTTGGTGAGATCTTGACGACTTGGGGGCGAGAAACCTAGAACCCAAGGCCTTGTACAACTTGAACGCACTAGGCAAGATCCAAGAGGGGGTGGATAATCCGGTGCTCCTTGGTAGGAGCATGAGACCAATAGATGTAAGTTCCTCAAAGGGTTTCCTTAATCTATTATTATCCAAGTCTAGGGTTTACAATAAAGGGTGGGGGCTATATATATTCCAGCCACAAAAACAGGGGTAGTTTCAGAACGAAATAGGAAAATATAGAAAGGGGTACAGGGCGCTGGGCCGAACAGATGTGTTCAGGTTCAGTCAGATCGTAGTACCGTTGGGCAACAGTAGTACCGGTCGCAATCGAGTACCGCCATGATCCTGAGCTTCCGTCGGAGTCGCCTGTAGAGAGCGGTAGGAGGGGGCGGTAGTACCGCCCACCGGTAGTACCGGTTTCCGGGCCGGTAGTATCGTAGTCGTCTGGGGCATGGATGAGTTCCTTCTGGAGCGTCCGGTAGCTGGGTCCGGTAGTACCGCTTGCACCAGTAGTACCGCTCGACTGTAGTACCAAGGCGTCTGGCAGCGATCGTTGCTTCCGGTTCCTCCGTCCCTTGGGTCCTTCTCTTCGCACTGATGATAAACAAGCAGGCGCGTATGAAGTAGCAAATCATCCAAGGGTGTGTCAAAGTCACACAAGGAAAGGAGCGAGTTAACCTTGGCTTGGAGGAGCTTAGCTCGGGCGCGAGTCATTGGTCCACTGGGAGGGCTAGGTGTTGTAGATGGAGGTGCGTCCGTAGGACGGGTTGCATCAATCTTTGATGCAAGAATAGGAGAATTTGGCAAAAACACACAAGGAAGAATGTCCAAAGAAACATCATTATGTGTGCAAACCAACCATTGGAAAGAGAAATTGTTCAACATGTTGGATGTCACACACAAATCATCAAAAGCAAATTTCATGGGAGTATGGGTATCCCAAGTGGAAGCAAAAACGACATGTTTACCAACAAACCAAATGAAAGAGCAAGTGGTCCTTATGTTTGTTGCAACAATAAGACGAGATTCTTGGAAGCTCTCATGACAATACATGCTCTTAATGGAATTGTGGTTGCACACAAAACATCGGAAAGAGAAAATGTTCAACATTTTTGTTGCAACACACAAAGCATCATTATCCAAAAGCGAAGAAACCTGAATGTCACAAGGTGAGATAATACCATCAACATGCTTGCAATCAAACCATAGGAAAGAGCAATTTGCCAACATGAAAGATGCAAAGCATGCAAAAGGTATCAGAGCTGAGTTCGATCTTGAACTCACTTGTGGGATGCTCTCAAGAGCTCTTTTTGTCAACTCGTGCTTAACCGAGGTTGACATGATAATGCGGGTACCTACACACATCAGACACAAAAGGAAGAATGTGTGTGCATGGTAGAGATACACATCATCCATCATGACGTATCTCTTCTTGTGCACATCACCATTAATGTCAATCAAGTATGAAAAAGATGCATGGTGAGTATGCAAGTGCGGAACATGCTTATCATGGCAATCATCAAAATCTCCAAAAATTGAGAAAGCTATGGGGGCCATCTCATTATAACGCATGTGATCAATATTGTTGCAAGCAAAACAAGTGAAATAGAAAACATTCATCTTATTGCAAGCAACGAGAGAACTTGAATGACTAGAATGACAAGTAAAGTCCGAAGGAATTGGAGGATACACACAAGATGCATAGCATGGCATGTTTATGGCAATGATATCGCAATCAAACAATTTCACATGATCAATATTATGCAAAGGCAAAGCATCACATGGGAAAGTGGATGAAGCATATGTAATGTCACAAGTATCATCCATAGCATGCATATCCTCACAATTCATCATGTCCACTAGTGAGATCATGGCATCATCAACACCCTTATTGTTACCTTGTTCATACCTCTCATATGAAGTGGGTGTTGTGGTAGTAGTGGCCTCCTTGTGGACGACTTCGTCTTTTTGATGTAGCCATGGTGTAGCATCGTCTTCGTGCACCATGTACATCTTCTCCAATTGAGGCATCATTGCTTCATTGCTTGGCGCGTCTTCATCCATGGAACCTAGCACAACACAAGAAAACACACTAGAGGTAGAGGGTAAGTTGTTAGAAATCAAAATGGTCTCACTTGACCTATCAACTACCACTCTCAACTCATTAGGAGTATCACTCATGCCTCCAAGTGGAAGCACTCAATCTCACATAAGGTGGAGTCACTCATCGCACTCTTGTTATCACTCAAGTGGGCTATGTGGCTCTCATACTCACATGGGATTGGTACCACATCATCACTCAAGCATATGGGGATAGGCTCGGTTTCCTCAACTCCAAGCGCTTCCTTTGGTGAAGGGAAAATCCCATGCTCACCATTCGTGACCTTGTCGCCTTCAAGATTGGATGCCATAAGATGGGCATCATTGCTCGCCTCCATGGTCGAAGGGAAAATCCCATGCTCGACCGTCTTGTGGCCATCTCGTAGTAGTGGTGGGGTAGGCTCATGCTATCCAACTTGGCGAAGTAGACGTCTACATTTTCCTCGTTCATGAGGTCTTCGAATGCAAGCGTAGTCGTTGAAGCTTGATGGTGTGGACAAAGGCTTGCTCTTGGTGCCATTTTGGTGGTGGCACTAGTAGTTGAAGGTGCCTTATGACGGTGTCAACGGAGGTCATTGGCGTGCCTTGCCGATGGTTGGTGTAGGTGGCGCACTTGGTCATCCACATGACGCTCGCGACGATGACCCTTGTCCTTGGCACTCTTCTTGGTGATTTGTTGTAATGAGTGCAAAGCATCGTTAATCTTGGCGACCCTGCTCATGGTTTTGTCGAAGTCGTTGTCCATGTCCTTCTTGAAGTTGTGGAGGTCGGTCTCGAACTTGTCCATTTCATGGTGGACCTTGGCGCACGCGAGGTGTAGGCTCCATCTTGGCCAGTGCAACTTGAGGAGCTTGTCGTTGTCGTTCTTGAAGTCGCCCATGCTTGGGGAGTCGTTGTTGTTGTAGCACTCCATGTCACCCAAGCATGTGGATCCATTGTTGGTGTAGTGCTCCATCATGTTATCCATGCTTGTGGAGACATAGGCATGGTGGCTCATCGTGGATTCTTCATAGAAATCATCCTCGGTCCCGGAGTCCCTAGACATGCTTCACAAGACCAAGTGTTGTATATGGAAGTGGTAGAGGGTGTTAGGGATACAACGTCGAACCTTACTTTACCTTGGAAGATCGTATCGTGCAAGTGGCCACACTTGAGAGCAATAAACCAAGCAAAGTGAAGTTCACGTGGAACACCAAAACCAACTACCAACAAAAAAACAAACACACACAAGGCCTATGGTGGATAGGTACGGAAAGTGGCATGTCAAGAACCAATCCGAAATCAATATGTTGTAATGACAAGTAAAGAACCACAATGATCACAAAGCAAAACAAGTCAATCCACAAGATAGGAAATATGTACAAGGAAACACACACGGTGGGATAAATGGGACTTGTGCGACGGAGCAAGTGAGCTAAGAACCAAATGATTACCTAGCGAATACTATAAGATCGTGTCACACAAGTACAAGGAGAGACGCTAGTTCGATTGCACAAGATTGGTGGGCTACAAGATATGCACAAAAGTACCACCTATATGATGTTCATCGAGCTTGCTCTTCCAATTCTATGAGGCACATGTATATTTCTTTCTTTTTTTCTCTTTTCCTTTTTCTATTTTTTTTCTTTTTTTTCTTTTTCTTTCTATTTTTTAGTTGCCTCTACCTTGTGCCAACAACTATACAAGATAACTATATGAGATAGCGCTCACAACGTTTTCTCGGAATTCTACAAGGTATCAAATGTGCATAGCCCAAGCAATCATAAGAGGAACTAGTCTCAATAGGTGTTTGTTGCTCGCAAAGATAGTGGGGTTCACAAAGGAATGCAAGTGGGGAGAAGTCGCGGAATGTTTATACCTTTCGTCGACGATCTTCACCCTTTATTGTTGGATTCCGCCTTGCTCACGGAATTTGGATGGATTAGATAGCATGAACAACGTGGATGATGACGTATAGCTCCTTCTCCTCTTCGAAACGAGCTAAAGAACACCAAAATCCGAGTTCGAATGCAAAAGTTATGCTCAAAATGGTGAGAGGCTGAAATCTGGGAATCTGTTTTTTCTGTTCAATACTGGGGGGTAGTACCGATGATGAGCGGTAGTACCGGATTTTGGGACCGGTAGTACCGCTTGGTCCAGGGACGCCCAGATTTGACACGTTTTCGCGATTTTGGGGTGATTTGGGCGGAAAATCTTCAAGAAAAACACCAAATCGAAGGGGGAAATCAAGGAATTAGGCTATGGGAACGCAAAGGAAGGTAAATCAACAAGTTTAGCAAGTAATCCACTGATCAAAACCTACCAAAACGCACTCAAATGACAGATCGATCCAAAATACGAATTGGGGCTATTTTCGAATTTATGGGGAAAAGACCAAATCGATGAGAAATCCGTGGCAACCAAAAGCTGCTGATACCAGATGATGGAGGGGTTAACCTCTTGGGTGGCCCGATCTTCACGGATCTCGTGGTCAAATCGATGGGAAAGCGAGGGGAAAGGGAGAAGGTAGCGGAAGCGAACACACACCTCGCGAAGAGCACGATGAACACGCAAAACTCACACGATACAAGGCCGATTGCTCCCGAATGGCGTCCACCGGTCCGATAGAATCCTCTCAAGGAAAGATCGGTCAACGTGCTCCCTCAAATCCACATCGGAGAGGGAAGAACACCTTGGGGAGGGTCTTGACAACTTGGAGACGAGATAATGAACTCCAAGGCCTTGTTTCAACGATGGATGCGTGATGCAAAGTCCAATCGAGGTTGGTGACGATAGTCGGTCCCCTTGGGTAAGGGGATGAGGCAAAACTAGAGATTCCACACAAGGGGATTGTCTTTAGTCTATCATCTATGCCTAAGGGATGCATGAGGGGTGGGGGCTCTATTTATAGGCCCGCCACTAAACAAGGGTAGTTTGGGGATAAACTAGGCGAATAGGTAAGTAAAGGGGAATACATGGGCTGTGGCCCAACTGGTGCGCGCAGGCAGACATGACCGGTATTACCGGACTAAGGACCGGTAGTACCGGTCATCACCGGTAGTACCGCTCTAGGACCGGTAGTACCGCTTGCGGTCTTGGAGCATCCGTTGGAGCCGTCGATGTAGCAAGATAAGGGGGCGGTACCGTGACCAGAGTAATCCGGTTCCACAAACGGTAGTACCGCTTGGACTGGCAACATGCCTGTCTTCTTCCGTCTCCTCTTCCAAGCCTCTGTATTGTCGGGCTTGATGTTTCGGGCTTCCTCCCTTGCCTCTGTACTGGTCGGTGTGAACCTATCATGCATATGTGACGGAGTATGAAGTAGCATACCATTCACTAGGGTAGGAAGTGGGCTCGCATAGAGGAACGGATTCACCTTTGGAGTCCATGACGACTTGGCGTAAGTTGGAGACCTTGATGTAGTAACGACCATAGGTCGGGCTGCATCAGGAAATCTCAAATTCGTTATGCCTAAGTTCAAAGGAGAAGAAAATGCCGATGCATATCTTGAATGGGAGATCAAAGTTGACAAGATCTTCCGTGTCCACAACTTTTCCGAAGAGAAGGAAGTGGCAATGGCATCTCTTGAGTTTGAGGATTACGCCAATGTTTGGTGGGAAGACTACCAAAGCAATCGTGAGAAGCAAGAAGAACCACCGGTCACCACTTGGACAGAGATGAAGAATGTGATGTATGCAAGATTTGTCCCCGAGCATTATCGCCAAGACCTCTTAGACAAGCTACAAAACTTGAAGCAAGGGACAAAGACAATTGAAGAGTTCTATAAGGAGATGGAGATAACTATGATGAGAGCCGATGTGAAGGATCTCGAAGAGCAAACAATAGCACGGTTCACGAGAGTCTTGGTTGCTTGGTGAAGATGCAAAAGGAACAAATCAAACCGCTATCAAGCCGCAAAAGAAACTTGCAAAAGGAACAAATCAAGCCGCTATCACAAAGGATGCCGCAATGCAAGATGAGGACACGCTTCTATGTGAACATTATCCAAGCCCCTCACTTGTCATTTCCCAAGTCTTGACGACCAACTCCATCCCTAGAGAGGACCAACGCCTAAACATCTTCCAAACCCGAGCCGGAATTGATGGCTAGTCTATAAAAGTTATCATTGATGGAGGAAGTTGTCACAACCTTGTGAGCATCGATCTTTGTGAGAAACTCAAGTTATCATAGATGGAGCATCCTCATACCTATCATGTCAAGTGGCTTGATGACAATGGTACCATTCAAATCAAACACAAGGTCAACGTCTCCTTCAAGATTGGTCCATATCAAGACACCGTCGAGTGTGATGTCGTGCCTATGACCGTGTGTCACATGCTCCTTGGAAGACCATGGCAATACGACAAGGGCGCACTACATGATGGTACCTCCAACCAATACTCCTTTAAGTGGAATGACAAGACATTGCTGCTACAACCTATGACGCCAAGCCAAATTATCACATCCAACATGACATCGTTGCCCAAGATAAAACAAGCTAAGGACCCTTGTGAGATGAGTGGTGAGAGAGTGATCCACCAACACGTGAGTGAGTGCTACAGGCCTGAAATGAGTGGAAAAATCATGAGTGCCCCGTCGCATGCCACCACACGTGAGAAGAGTGATTTGAGTGCGACCAATACTAACAGTCCATTATACAACTCTTTCTCCTTGTTGTAGGTTTTGCAGGATACACAACCTCACCCACCACCTACAAGGAACACGCTACAAGATCTCCAACCACATCTTCATGACAAGCTCAACTTCAAGATCTCCAACCAATTTGAACAAGGCTACGACACCGGAGATCCAACAACTTACAATCTCAAGACCATGTGCACACCTCTCTCCCTATATGATGTTGGAACTTCGTCGAGGACGACTCGTTTTGAAGCGGGGGGAGATGATGCAGCCCAATACATGGCATTCACCATTGGTCCACATCATGCTTCATCAACCGTGCCCACAAAGGTGAATTCATTCCATATCTCACCCTCTTTTTGTTATGATGTGAATGGGATCCTACTTGAGACAAGTGCCAATGCTATGACCAGGCCCATGACCATGACGCCAACGGAAGACGACAAGAAGACCTGATGGAGGGGTTAACCTCTTGGGTGCCCGATCTTCACGGATCTCGTGGTCAAATCGATGGGAAAGCGAGGGGAAAGGGAGAAGGTAGCGGAAGCAAACACACGCAAAACTCACACGATACAAGGCCGATTGCTCCCGAACGGCGGCCACCGGTCCGATATAATCCTCGCAAGGAAAGATCGGTTAACGTGCTCCCTCAAATCCACATCGGAGAGGGAAGAACACCTTGAGGAGGGTCTTGACGACTTGGGGGCGAGAAACCGAGAACCCAAGGCCTTGTTCAACGATGGATGCGTGATGCAAAGTCCAATCGAGGTTGGTGACGATAGTCGGTCCCCTTGGTAAAGGGGATGAGGCAAAACTAGAGATTCCACAATGGGGGTTTTCTTTAGTCTATCATCTATGCCTCCGGGATACATGAGGGGTGGGGGCTCTATTTATAGGCCAACCACTAAACAAGGGTAGTTTGGGAATAAAACTAGGGTTTGGTAAATAAAGGGGATACATGGGTGGCCCAACTAGTGCTGCAGAACTGCCAGAGCGGTAATACTGGGACATGGGACCGTAGTACCGCTTGGTCCGATAGTACCACTGGGACCGGTAGTACCGCTTGATCCTGGAGCTTTAGCCGAGCCGTCACATTGGCGGTGGCGAGGCGGTAGTGCCGTGAGTAATCCGGATCCGGGGGTAGTACCGCCGGTGATGAGAGCATTTGGCTTGCGGTGGTGTTATCTGTTGCTGGCGGTAGCAGAGGGCGGTAGTGCCGCCGAAGCGGTACCGGCCGCTGTGTCCGTAGTACCGGGCGACAGAGAGCATTTGGCGATCATCTTCTTCCGCCTCTTCCAAGCCTCCGCCTTGTCGGGCTTGATGCTCCGGCCTCCCTTGCCTCGTGCTTGTCAATGTGAACCTATCATGCATATGTGACGAGTATGAAGTAGCATACCATTCAATAGGGTAGGAAGGGGCTCGCATAGAGGAACGGATTCACCTTTGGAGTCCATGACTTGGCATAAGTTGGAGACCAAGATGTAGTAACGACCGTAGGTCGGGCATCGACTCCCTCCCTTCAAAAGAGTCGTCCTCGACTCTACATGCTCATCACAAAGTAGAAGCGGTCGAGAGACCTTCTTGATCCTGGGTTTCACCATATAGTCGTCCTCGTGAAGATTGACTTGACAACACTTCAATGTTCCTTCACCTTCCTTGAAGCCTACAAAGCTCACAACAAAAGCAAAGCAACACTCAAAGCGTAGCCAATTCATGAAGATTATAGCATGAGTCCTCAAGTAGAAGGAAGTCACCTTAGTTTGGATAGATAGCTCGATGAAGGGTAGCCATAGGTAACTCTCTTCGGTTCTTCTTGTCAACACGTAGTTGGTAGAGGTTGACGTGTATGCACTTGTACCTTTACACAACAAAGACCAAGCAAAATATTTTCGTGCGTGATAGAGGAGCATGTCAAATGTGGCATGTCCATTCTTGTTCACAACACTATTAGTACACTGCATGTATAGCAAATGGAATGCATATGCAAGGTCAAAGTGCATGGAATATGTTTGAACATCATCCAAATGTGGGAACTCAAAAACTCCATATAACATCTTATTGTGGCACTCAAAGCAATCGAATAGAAATTTTATCAACATCTTTGATGCAAACCTTGGAGAATTTGGCAAAAACACAAAAGGAAGAATGTCCAAAGCAACAACAATATTATGTTTGCAAACAAACCAAATGAAAGAGCAAGTGGTCCTTATGTTTGTTGCAACAACAAGACGAGATTCTTGGAAGCTCTCATGACAATACATGTTCTTAAAGGAATTGTGGTTGCACACAAAACATCGGAAAGGTAAATTGTTCAACATTTTTGTTGCAACACACAAAGCATCATTATCTAAAGGCGAAGAAACATGCATGTCACAAGGGAAGATAATACCATTAACATGCTTGCAATCAAACCATAGGAAAGAGCAATTTGCCAACATGAAAGATGCAAAGCATGCAAAAGGTATTAGAGCTGGGTTCGATCTTGAACTCACTTGTGGGATGCTCTCTAGAGCTCTTTTTGTCAACTCGTGCTCAACCGAGGTTGACATTCTCGTGCGGGTACCTACACACATCATATGTAAAAGGAAGAACGTGTGTGCATGGTAGAGATACACATCATCCATCATGACGTATCTCTTCTTGTGCACATCACCATTAATTTCATTCAAGTATGAAATAGATGCATGGTGAGTATGCAAGTGGGGAACATGCTTATCATGGCAATCATCAAAATGTCCAAAAATTGAGAAAGCTATGGGGGCCATCTCATTATAACGCATATACTCAATATTGTTGCAAGCAAAGCGAGTGAAATAGCAAGCATTCATCTTATTGCAAGCAACGGGAGAAATTGAATGACTAGCATGACAAGGCAAGTCCAAAGCAATTGTAGGATACACACAAGATGCATAGCATGGCATGTTTATGGCAATGAGTTCGCAATCAAACAATTCCACATGATCAATATTATGCAAAGGCAAATCATCACATGGGAAAGTGGATGAAGCATATGTAATGTCACAAATATCATCCATAGCATGCATATCCTCACAATTCATCATGTCCACTAGTGGGATCATGGCATCATCAACACCCTTATTGTTTCCTTGTTCATACCTCTCATATGAAGTTGGTGTTGTGGATGTAGTGGCCTCCTTGTGGACGACTTCGTCTTCTTCATGTAGCAATGGCGTCGCATCATCTTCGTGCACCATGTACATCTTCTCCAATTGAGGCTTCATCGCTTCATGGCTTGGCGCGTCTTCATCCATGGAACCTAGCACAACACAAGAGAACACACTAGAGGTAGAGGGTAAGTTGTTAGAATTCGAAATGGTCTCACTTGACCTATCAACTACCACTCTCAACTCACTAGTAGTATCGCTCATGCCCTCCAAGTGGAAGCACTCAATCTCACATAAGGTGGAGTCACTCGTCTCACTCTTGTTCTCACTCAAGTGGGATAAGTGGCTCTCATACTCACATGGGATTGGTACCACATCATCACTCAAGCATATGGGGGTAGGCTCGGTTTCCTCAACTCCATGCGCCTCCTTTGGTGAAGGGAAAATCCCATTGATGAGGATACAATCATGGATCATGCTGATTCTAGTTGTCTCAGCTGGAATGAAATATTGAACCCTATTGAAAAATATCACAAGGTGACTTCATTCCTAGTTGGACAAGATACGTTGATTTATAAGAACTTTATACTACCTAAATCATGGTGTTATTGTTTGACTAGATTCAATATCCATCGGACTAACGTCAGCGGGAAGGAGAGGGAGGAAGGCAAGGAGTCCAGCATGATGATCGCCAAGGATGCGCGAGGGAGGAGTGGGAGGAAGGCGCAAGATAAGATCATCAAGAAGGAAGGTTCAGTTCGGACAGACAGAAGCCCTGAAATTGAAACGGACGTGGATTCTTTATACGAACTCCAAATCAAGCAAATAAGCACTTGTTGGAAACATCACTCCGAGAGCTTTCCAATGAGTACTTACATCGTCTAGGCGGATAATCCGCCCCCAAGGGCGGATAATCCGGCCATGCTCTAGGAATTCTGCCAAGGACTTCAGGCGCGAGGCTCAGTATAGGGGGCGGATAATCCGCCTGTGGACGATAATCCGGGGGGCGGATAATCCGCCCCTACTTAGGGCGGAAAGTCCGGCCCTGAAAGTTACCAACAGATCTGGACGGATCTGACTGTATCGGACACGTTTTGTTTCGCGATTTTGGCCGCCCCAGCCGCCCTTATAAGCCCTGGGACGTCCCCATAGTTAGGGTTAGACCACGTTAAAACTATTTTGGAGTTGTTTCTTATCAAGAACCTCTGGAATTACCCTGTGATCGAATTATCTACTGCAATTGAGTGTGATCTGTTGTTCCATTGGGAATTAGTAGATTGCAAACTACCGTTCGTGGTCGACGGCTGCGTGCGCAAGAGCGTGGTGTTGTGAATATCCCATAGGGTTCGAGAGCTGTTGCACTGGCATCAGGGTTCGAGCGGGAGAGTTCATAGCTACAGGCTAGTTATCTATCATCCACCATCATCATCGACAAGTGCTTGCTGAGAAGATCGGGCCACCCCATATCACCCATGCTCACCATTCCTGACCTTGTCGCCTTCAAAGTTGGATGCCATAAGATGGGCATCATCACTCTCCTCCATGGTCGAAGGGAAAATCCCATGCTCGACCGTCTTGTGTCCATCGCGTAGTAGTGGTGGAGGTAGGCTCATGCTATCCAACTTGGCGAAGTAGAGGTCTACATTTTCCTCGTTGGCGAGGTTGTGGAAGTCAAGCGTAGGCATTGAAGCTTGATGGCGTGGAGGAAGGCTTGCTCTTGGTGCCATTGTGGTGGTGGCACGAGTAGTTGAAGGTGCCCTATTATGGTGTCGACGGAGGTCATTGGCGTGCCTTGCCGATGGTTGATGTTGGTGAAGCACTTGGTCATCCACATGACGCTCGCGACGGTGATCATTTGCCTTGGCACTCTTCTTGTGCTTGTGGTGCCTTCTTGAGCTTGATTGAGCATTATGGTTGGTGCTCATCATGAATTCTTCGTCTTTATGGCGAAGATGCCTTGGACGATGTCTTGTATCCTCTTTATGGTGGCGATGCTCATGAGAGTATGTTTGTCGATGAAGCGTCTTGTTTCTTGGCGCCTCTTGATGCACATGATGTTTGGACGCCACTCTTGTTTGGATAGGAGTTGGAGCTTGGCGCCATGGTGGTGATGGAGCTTGGTGCCTTGGCGATGGTGGCACTTGTCGCCTTGGAGGTGAATCATCGAAGTAGGTGGTGCCCTTAGGTGTGGCACGCTTGGCCTTGAAGGTCATGGAATCTTGATGATGCGCCTCCTCTTGATTGGCGTAGTAGGCTTCCATCTCCACATGGTGGAGGAATTCTTCATGGCTCATGGAGGAGCCATCAAAGTCGATGAAGTTCTCCGTGTCCTCCATGCTTGGCGAGGCGTCATCGATGTCGCACTCGAAGTCGTCCATGCTTGGGGAGTAGTTGTTGGTGTAGTACTCCATATCACCCAAGCATGTGGATCCATTGTCGGTGTAGTGCTCCATAGGCTCCATGCATGAGGAGCCATTGTCGACGTAGAGCTCCATGTCTTCCATGCATGTGGAGTCGTAGTAGGTGTAGTGCTCCGGGTCCTCAAAGCATGCGGAGCCATTGTCGGTGTTGTGCTCCGTCATGTCCTCTATACTTGTGGAGTCGTAGTCATGGTGGCTCATCATGGATTCTTCATAGATGTGGCATCCCGCAAAACCACTACTAGAAAATCGCGTTGAATTTGTGCATTGCATCGTCATCATCATGCATTGTTTGCATAAAACTATTTTCGCAACGCCCGATTTGTTTTCCAAACGCCTCATCTTAATTCAAACGCAAAGCCCGGTTCTCCGGATTAATTATTTTGGCCGCTATCGGTTTGCATACGGCCCGTTTAAAACAAATAAAAAGTTTAATTGTTTTAGCGGGGGCAGTCGAACGGGCCGAATCGACCCGAACGACCACCCCCATCTTTTTTAAATCGGTCCACCTAATTCCTAAACTTACCAACTAACCTACCCAACCCTCTGGCCACATCACCCCGGCCAACCCCGTCGCGCCACCTCACCCCTCCCTCTCCCTCACCCAATCCTATCCTGCCACCTAGACCCACACCACACAGCCCACACCACACAACACACACCACCCAGCCCCACCAGACTCACCCCACACCGGATCCCCCTGGCCACACCCGATCCCCTGCCCCTGGCCCCACGCCCGGGACCCACCCACATGGCCCACGCCTCTCCCTTCTCCCTTCTTCCTCCAAGACCGTGCCTTCCCGTGCTCTCCCCAGCCTCATGCCTGCTTCGCTTCTCCCAGCCGCTCATGTGCCTGCCCGACCCTCTCCCTACCGGCTCACCTCCCTCTCCTCCGTGGCCCCGGCTCCCAGCCCGAAGCCTGGCGAGCTCGCCGCCCTCCCGCCTGATGCTGCCGCCTCCTCCCTTGCCTTGCCGCTCCACCGCCTCCCGGCCTCCCCGACCACCACGCAGCGTCCGCCTCACAAGCCGAGCCCGCTTGGGTCCCCAACCGCGCCGGGTCCTCCCTCGCTGCCACGGCCCACCGCCTTAAACCTCCTCTCCACCGCCGCTCAACTCCCGAGCTCACGCCGCCTTGACCTCCGCCCCGGCCGCCGACAGCCACCCCGCTCGAGCCCCTCACCGCCTCGTGGCCGTGTCCCTTGAGACGTTAACCCGGCGTCACTTTGCCGCCGCCTCGCCCGTGCTCGCTCATCCGCCAGCCGCCCGCCACTACCGCTTTCGCTGGCCGCCCATGTGCCCGTCAGTCGCTTCGCCAAGCGCCGAAGCGAAGCCCTCGGCGCCCTCGAGCTCCTCCCCGACGTCCTCGTCGACCTCCGGCCCGCCGCCGCCAGCGTCTCCACCGAGCGCGACCTCGCCAACGCCCGCCTCGCTCACCTCCTGGCACGCAGAGCTCAAGACAACAAAATTGCGACGGTGATGCACAAAACGTTTGGGATGCATGCGAGGATTTGTCTAGCAACCGCCAAGATCTCCTTCAAGGTCGTGGCGTGACGGACGTACTCGCAAGACGACAAGTGCCGCCGAGACCCCGGGTGCGCCGACACGGATCCGATGACCGAATGTCTTCTACACGGTAGCCAAGACCACCAACGCGGAACCAAGCTCGACACCGGCAATCAAACCCCGAAACCCCAAGTTCACCCCTCGCCAAGATCTTCATCGACACCCGGTGATCTCCTACATGGACCGGAGACCGAACCCTCGACACGCCAAGATCTACCCTCGGACGCCAAGACCCGAACCGGAAGGACGCAAAGATCGCCACGAGAACGACAAGCACTTCACCCCGAACTCCAAGACCGACCCGACTCGAGGACCCGACAAGATCTGCGCAACGACAAGTTCGGCACCGACCAGGGCGGCCCCGCTACGCCCCGACACTGAACCAAGTCCTGCTTCCGGAACGCCAAGATCTACCTCTGTTGCCCGAGAACGTTCCGTCGAACCCTGAGCCCCTGTCGAACCCCGAGACCCGACCCCGAACCCCGCGGAGCCAAGCTCGTCGAACCCTAATGTGTGAACCTTTTCCCGAGCCCTATTTTATAAATGCCAAATATAAAACTGTTGCACTTCAATCATTCATCTTGCATTCATGTTTAACATGTGGTTTGGGGGCCTTTTGCCGATTCACCTAATAATTAAATATGGGGCCCATATGCGGGCAAATCTAGTCTCATATTGGCCTCATTTAAATTTTTGTAGCGAACCGGTAACTTATCTTGCCATCTTAATACAACATTTAAATTGCGAGGGTCCTAAATAACTTGAATCATTTAAATAATTGTCGGGACCCCGGTTCCGCTTAATATGACCTAATTGCATCGCACCTTTGCCATGTCATCCATCATGCATGCATCATGCCGAGCTTCTGCCGTTGTATTAAATATTGCATCCGGTGTTTATTCTAGTGTTTTGCGTCTTCGCGGATAAGGCCGTTGAGTTGATGTGAGCTTCGCCCCGATCTTCGGTTGAACCTTCGGCAATGTTTTCAAAGAGCATCTCCCTTTCTACCTATCTTACTTTTCTAGTATTTATTCCTCCTGTTGATCTTTGCTATACGTTATGCGATGCTCTAGTTTCGTACCCGTGATATCCCTTGCAGCCATATATAGCCTTGGACACATCCTATTACCTGTGTTTGGTAGATAGTTGGACCCGCATGTCGTAGTCGCTTGCTCAAGTGTTTTGCTTGTCGTCTAGTACCAAAATTGTTGGAGAATTGCCGCATGTTGATGTTGTAGATGATCATGGCTTTACTTTCGTTCACTTTAATTCCTGTTTAACAACTAAAATTGAATTAAGCAGAGGCATCGGTGGGTGATAGGTAAGTTTTGGTTTCCGATCACCACTTGTGTCCTGGGACCCGAGTTCTTGACACTGTTAGAGATCGAGCGCTAACCACGGTGGGGAGATATGGGCCCCCATCGATTATTACCGATTTCAAAGTATTGTCTGGGGTCACAACTAGTTTGAGGATTTATTTACTATCCTGTACCTATGCCATGCTTTTGCTTTATTTACGATTGTGTGAGGAGCACGCATTTGTCTTTAGGAAGCGGAATGTTTTCAGTGATCGGCAGTCCCGATTGGGATCTGCCGTTCTGACCATTATTGTCGCAAACCCTAAGTCCGTCTCGGAGACCGGTGACCGTTTGCTATGTGTACTTAGTGGGTGGCCCCTGCTTGCTTTTGTGCAGGAGCGTCGTGACTTAGGCCCCGCCGACATACCGATGGGTGTATGTTAACGATCCGGCAAAAGGTCAAGTGCTGTGGATACTTTGGTGCACCCTATGGTTAAATCTTTCGAGAAGCCGTGTCCGCGGTTATGGACGACTTGGAGCACGTGCTTGATCATAGACAACTATAACTAAAGTTCTTGTTATAAATGGACTTGTATCCGATATGTTTAGTAATCACTTCACTACAACGGAATGGCTACCTAAAAGTACCAACAACTGCTTTGGGTTTTGGGGTTATCTCGTGCTAATTGTGCGACTAGTAAGAGTTGCAACTATCATGGAATGGTTAACTAAAAGTGCCCATCGCTTACTTTATCGGGATGATTATCTAAACTGACTAGTAATTGCTGCAACGATAATCAATAAGTAAAAGCGCCAACCGTGTGAGTTCCTCGGTTGACTTCCTCGTTTGGTCTCGAGGGAAACGCCAGATGGGTTTGCTTGATGATAGTATCGTTGGATCCGAATAGGTCTTTCTCACCCCTCTCGATAGCCGCCATTGTATCGAGTCTCTATAGGTTGTTTAGTGCATCTTTGCCGCGATCCACCATACCTATGTAGGCGAGGACCGCCGTCTAGTCTCGCCGTCTTGGCCTCGATCTTGACGCCTTCTTTTTCCTTTGCCCTTGGTCGGCACCCCTTTTGTTTAAGCAGGTTTTGAGATCGACGCCGTTAGCGGTTACCCTTCCTTGGCCTTTGCAGGGTTATGGACGCCATTGGTTATTCTTCAGGGCTCTTAGCCCCATTTGCATCTTGTCCGTAGCGGGACGCTCTATCGTTTTCAAGGTGATTTGGATCTTTGTATATTATATCTGTATTCTTGACTCATTGAGTCGCTGCTGTATATATATCTGTTCTGTGGGTCCCATCGAGGACTGTTGTGTAATGTTATCACTTCGTTTTCCACCCGCACGCAAGTGCCTGGTGGGCACCTTCGAATCGTTTCTATGCGGGTTTGGTGGGTTTCGCTAAAACTTGCATAGGGCCGATTCTGAGGGTGTTACAATAGATATCATCCTCGGTTCCGGAGTCCCTAGACATGATGCACAAGACCAAGTGGTGTATATGGAAGTGGTAGTGGGAGTTAGGGATCCAACGTCAAACCTTACTTTACCTTGGAAGATCGTATCGTACAAGTGGCCACACTTGAGAGCAATAAACCAAGCAAAGTAAAGTTCACGCGGAACACCAAAACCAACTACTAACCAAAAAACACACACACACAAGGCCTATGGTGGATAGGTATGGAAAGTGGCATGTCAAGAACCAATCCGAAATCAAGATGTTGTAATGGCAAGTAAAGAACCACAATGATCACAAAGCAAAACAAGTCGATCCACAAGATAGGAAATATATACAAGGAAACACACACGGTGGGATAAATAGGACTTGTGCGACGGAGAAAGTGAGCTAAGAACCAAATGATTACCTAGCGAAGACTATAAGCTCGTGTCACACAAGTACAAGGAGAGACGCTAGTTCGATTGCACAAGATTGGTGGGCTACAAGATATGCACAATAAGTACCACCTATATGATGTTCATCGAGCTTGCGCTTCCTATTCTATGAGGCACATGTATATTTGTTTCTTTTTCTCTTTTCCTTTTTTCTATTTTTTTTCTTTTTGTATCACTCTTTTTCTTTTTATTTCTTTTTCTTTTCACTTGCCTCTTCCTTGTGCCAACAACTATACAAGATAACTATATGAGATAGCGCTCACAATGTTTGCTCGGAATTCTACAAGGTATCAAATGTGCATAGCCCAAGCAATCATAAGAGGAACTAGTCTCAATAGGTGTTTGTTGCTCGCAAAGATAGTGGGGTTCACAAAGGAATGCAAGTGGGGAGAAGTCGCGGAATGTTTATACCTTTCGTCGACGATCTTCACCCTTTATTGTTGGATTCCGCCTTGCTCACGGAATTTGGATGAAATAGATAGCATGAACCACGTGGATGATGATGTAGAGCTCCTTCTCCTCTTCGAAACGAGCTAAAGAACACCAAAATCCGAGTTCGGATGCAAAAGTTATGGTCAAAACGGTGAGAGGCTGAAATCTGGAACTTGCTGTTTTCTTTCTGTCTTGGGCGGTAGTACCGGATTTTGGTACCGGTGGGCGGTAGTACCGCTCGGGACATAGAAAACCAGATCTGACGCGATTTTGCGAGTTTGGGGCGATTTGGGCGGAAAATCTTCAAGAAAAACACCAAATCGACGGGGGAAATCAAGGAATTAGGCTATGGGAACGCAAAGGAAGGTAGATCAACAAGTTTAGCAAGTAATCCACGGATCCAAACCTACCACTCAAATCACAGATCGATCCAAAACACGAATTGGGGCTATTTTTGGTGGAATTTTCGAATTTATGGGGAAACGACCAAATCGATGAGAAACCGTGGCAACCAAAAGCTGCGATACCGAGATGATGGAGGGTTAACCTCTTGGGTGCCCGATCTTCACGGATCTCGTGGTCAAATCGATGGGAAAGCGAGGGAAAGGAGAAGGTAGCGAAGCGAACACACACCTCGCGAAGAACACGATGAACACACGCAAAACTCACACGATACAAGGCCGATTGCTCCGAGCACGGCCACCGGTCCGATAGAATCCTCGCAAGGAAAGATCGGTCAACGTGCTCCCTCAAATCCACATCGGAGAGGGAAGAACACCTTGAGGAGGGTCTTGGCGACTTGGGGCGAAACCGAGAACCCAAGGCCTTGTTCAACGATGGATGCGTGATGCAAAGTCCAATCGAGGTTGGTGACGATAGTCGGTCCCCTTGGTAAAGGGGATGAGGCAAAACTAGAGATTCCACAATGGGGGTTTTCTTTAGTCTATCATCTATGCCTCCGGGATACATGAGGGGTGGGGGCTCTATTTATAGGCCAACCACTAAACAAGGGTAGTTTGGGAATAAAACTAGGGTTTGGTAAGTAAAGGGGGATACATGGGCTGTGGCCCAACTAGTGCGCGCAGGCACTGCCAGGAGCGGTAGTACCGGACATGGGACCGGTAGTACCGCTTGGTCCGGTAGTACCGCTCTGGGACCGGTAGTACCGCTTGCGGTCCTGGAGCTTTAGCTGGAGCCGTCTGTTGGTGGCGGTAGTGCCGTGGCCCGGTAGTACCGGATCCGGGGCCGGTAGTACCGCCGGTGACAGAGAGCATTTGGCTTGCGCTGGTGTTGTCTGTTGCTGGCGGTAGCAGAGGTCGGTAGTGCCGCCGAGCGGTAGTACCGGTCGCCCGTAGTACTGTTGGCGAGAGCATTTGGCGATGTCTTCTTAGCCTCCTCTTCCAAGCCTCCGTCTTGTCGGGCTTGATGCTCCGGGCTTCCTCCCTTGCCTCCGTACTTGTCAATGTGAACCTATCATGCATATGTGACGGAGTATGAAGTAGCATACCATTCAATAGGGTAGGAAGGGGGCTCGCATAGAGGAACGGATTCACCTTTGGAGTCCATGATGACTTGGCATAAGTTGGAGACCAAGATGTAGTAACGACGGTAGGTCGGGCTACATCAAGACCCTAGGAACCAAGACCCCCAAGCAAGAGGCATGGAAGAGAAGGAGGAAAAGGACTTCCGGCGCCAGGCCCGGCGCCACGGGAATCCACGTCGGAATGTCCGATGACCAGCCCGGCTAACCGGAGCATCCGTCGGAAATCCCGACGCACAAACCGGCGAACCAGCCCTCCCGCCGAAATCGCTTACAGAGAGCCCTTCCGGCAGATGACAGAGAAAACCGGTCGCAGCCAGAAATGTCGGCGCCAACTCCGACGGCGCCGGACTTATCGCCGGAAATGCCAGCCTGTGTGCTGTGAAGGGTTTGATGCCCGGAATTTTGTTCCCACCTATCCCTTTGCCCCTAGTACTATAAATAGCCCACTTGTGGCTCAGATCTGGTTGGAGTTGATGATGAATGAAGGCTTGTGCCTAACCCTAGATGGGAACCCCTCTCTATAGTTAATCTATGAGTTGTACAAGGCCTTGGAGATCGGTGTTCATCTCCAAGTCGTCAAGACCCTCCTCAAGTGTTTGGTCTCTCCTCATCAAGGATTCTAGTAGTGCTAGGTCTCTCCCCTTTGGGATTCTACTTGGTTGCTACTCTCTCCTTTGATTTGGATTCTATCATTCGCTTTCCGATCTCTCCTTTGGTGATTCTACCTAACGGTCTCTCGCCGAGGATTCTATTGGATTGGTTGTTCGAACCAACGGGAGCAAATCGAATCGGGGTGTGTTTGCGTGCGTTTGTATCTTTACCTTACGTTTGTGTTGCGTTCATCATGTTCATCGGGTTTCCCCTCACTCCCCACCTCAAATCCGTGAAGATCGGGCCACCCTAGGGTCAATCCCACAAGGGATCCCATATCATCTTATCGTTCCAAAGTGAATAGAGATACGTAACCAAAACGAGATCAAGACTGATGCACTGATGTGATGAAGTGAATATCAAGGGTATAGAGAACGATCACAGGGCATACAGGTTATTTATGGTGGAGCTGTAGGTATGGAATCCTAACTACACTGCAAACAAGTCCTAGTGTTGATCGTACAAACACCTAAGAAACACACACGTGGAGATAAAAGTGGCAGTGCAACTATGAAGGGTGTTGCACTACGCTGGAAAGACACTAGCAAGGTCAATGTCACAGGCACAAGATTGCTCAATCTACCGATGCACAAAGAAAACAGTAGGCCTCTTGCACAATTCACTTCTTCTTAGCTCTTTTTTTTATATAATCCTTTTTCTTTTTTCTTTTTCCTTTGATCTATTCTCTGTTTTTTATACTATGAAGCACACTTTGATCACGGCCAATTCACAAACACAGCACCACAACCTATGAGCAGCCTGGAGGCGTGGAAACTAGTCTCAATGGGCAAGTTCCTAACATGTAAGTATGAATGATTGTGGCTAAAGGTTGCAAGAAAACAATGATCAAAAGTTTATGTGTCAAGTTGTCGTGGCAGAAAAACAGGGCAAAAAGCGTCGCGAGAAATCTGGTAGCCTGTCATGGCAGAAAAGACGCTTTTCTGCAAGTGGCACCGGGACTCAATTTGTTTTTTTTTTTGATAATACGAATTGGCAATATTAATCGAAGAGGACTCTTTGCTTGGATTGGATCTGAGGTGACGGCAGCGGAAAAAAAGGATGGGAAAGACGACTAGAAACAGAAACTAACTATTAGAAGAAATCTAGATTGGATCTAATGGAAGAACATGGCCAACAACTAAAACTCGAAAGCAATGTAATCTAGTCTATGGCAAATCTTTTTGTGAGGCTTTTTCTGTATAGGACGAAAAAAATAAACTACTATATGGATGGATTTGTGGATGCTCACCGAGTAAACGAGGAAATCTGATACCAAGATGCTATGGGGTGGCCCGATCTTCTCAGCAAGCTCTTGTCGATGATGATGGTAGATGTAAGATAGCTAGCCTGTAGCTATGAACTCTCCCGCTTGAACCCTGAAGCCAATGCAACAGATCTCGAACCCTATGGGATATTCACAACACCACGCTCTTGCGCACGCGGCCGTCGTCCAAGAACGGTAGTTTGCAATCTACTGATTCCCAGTGGAACAACAGATCACACTCAGTTGCAATTGTCTAACTCGATCACAAGTAATTCCAGAGGTTCTAGATATAAACAACTCCAAAATATTTTAACGTGGCCTAACCGGAAAGAAACGGTACCCCCATCTTTTTAAGAGAGAGGGGGCGTCTAGGCTAAGAGTCCAAGACGCAAACGACTACAACTAAGATACATGCCGACCCAGGTGGGACAGCTCTCTAGGCGCACAGGCATGTTTCCTGCCGTGGCAACATATTAGGCCTAAAACGTGCCGCGGTAGGACTCTTCTGCCGTGGCAGGATTTGGCATCGTTTCTCTGCCGCGGTAGAGACTCTGCCAGGAGTTGATCCCTTGCTTTTTAGCTCTTTGCTGATGAAGATACAATCATGGATCATGCTGATTCTAGTTGTTATGGGGTAACCCTGGGGTTGGCCCGATCTTTCACGAATTCCACGAGGAACGAGGGGAAGAGAGGTGGTCGGGTATGAAATCGGGGAAGGCGATGAAAACCACGAACACACACACACCAAAACACGATACACGCCTACTCCTCACGCCGGTGGCAACCGGTCCAACATAATCCCTAGGATCGGTGTTGGTGAAGCTCGCTCCACGCCAACAACGTGGGATGATGTGCTTGGTTAGACCTTTACGACTTGGGGCGATAAACCGAGAACCCAAGGCCTTGTACAACTTGAACGCACTAGGCAAGATCCAAGAGGGGGGTGGATAATCCGGTGCTCCTTGGTAGGAGCATGAGACCAATAGATATAAGTCCTCAAAGGGTTTCCTTAATATCTATTATTATCCAAGTCTAAACGTTTACAATAGAGGTGGGGCTATATAGTCCAGCCACAAAAGCAGGGTAGTTTTGAATGGAGAGATAAATGATAGGTTGGGTTACAAGGCACAGGGCGAACTTAGGTGATCGGTCGAGGCGGGGACCGGTAGTCTGGTCCGTCAACAGTGTACCGGTGGTATCCGAGTACCGCTTCCGAGCGGTCGTCAGCTTGAGGGCTGGAGCTTCCGAGGCGCGTCGATGGCGGCGGTAGGAGGGGCGGTAGTACGGCCACCGGTAGTACCAGCAGGACAGTAGTACCGCTGCGTCAGGGCATGGGGTAGTGCTTCTGTGGCGGTAGAAGGCGGTAGGTCCGCTTGAGCGGTAGGCACGTCGTCCCAACCGAGTACCGCTATGTCTGGCAACATCGGTGGCTTCTTCTGCACTGATGATGCATAGAGTTTGCGTGAAGTAGCAAGCCATCCAAGGTGTCGAAGTCACACAAGGAGAGGAGCGAGTTCACCTTAGTTTGAAGGAGCTTGGCTCGCACGAGTCATGGGTCCATTGGATAGCTTGGGAGTAGATGTAGTAGCGGTCGGGAGGGCCGTGCATCAGCTCCCCTGGGAAAGAGTCGTCCTCGACTCTTCAATCGCTAACTTCCTCTTCGCCATGGTAGGGTGAGAGGTCCTTGACATTGAATGTCGAGCTCACAAGATACTTCGATGTTGGTATATCGATCACATAGGCGTTGTTGTTTATCCTTTTTAGCACCTTGAATGGTCTGTCGCCTCGTGGCTTTAGCTTGGAGTCGCGTTCCTTGGGGAAGCGGTCTTTACTCAAGTGAATCCATACAAGGTCGCCCTCATCAAAGATCATCTCTTTCTTGGTCTTGTTTAGCCTTGATGCTTGGCGAAGGACTTGTTGCTCGATAGTAGCTCGTGTGTCTTCATGGAGTTTCATCATTGCTTGGGCACGCTTGACAACGTCCATATTGGCACGTTCATGAAGTGGAAGTGGAAGGATATCGAGAGCGGTGAGAGGCTCGAATCCATAGACGATCATGAACGGGCTCCTCATGGTGGTGGAGTGCTTGGCGCGGTTGTAGGAGAACTCGGCGTGTGGAATGCATTCCTCCCAGTCTTTAAGGTTCTTCTTTATCAACACCCGGAGAAGTGTGCCAAGACTTCGATTGACTACCTCGGTTTGTCCATCGGTTTGAGGATGCGAGGGACGAGAAGAGGAGCTTGATGCGAGCTTGGCCATGAGGGTCTTCCGAGTAGCTCATGAATTTTACGTCACGGTCGGAGGCGATTGTTAAATGGCGTGTAGCCGAATTATTTCCCTGAAAAACAAATTTGCGACATGTGAAGCATCATCGGTCTTATGGCACGGAATGAAATGTGCCATTTTTGAAAAGCGATCCACGACTACAAATATGGAATCGTGACCATGTTTAGATCTTGATAGGGCAAAGGTGTCCGATCTTTCGATGAGATGGCGATAATCGATTTGGTGGAGTTCGGGCTTGACGATCCGACTACACGTGCGAGCACGAGCGCCAATGCAATCGCTAGGCCAATCTCCTGGAGGTTACCGATCCTGCGTGAACACGATCGACCGACCAGAGGGTCTTAATTCCTACCGAAATCGAGAACAAGTAAGAACCAATATTGCAATCAAGATATTGGATTAAGAGGAAAGCTTTATTGAAAGAGGTGGGATCCTGAATAGGTGCAGTACAAGAGGCCTCTGACGCTTCGAGCCTTGGCGAAGTTGCGACTATGGCTAACTTAATGTCTAAACAAAATCCGAGTCTAAAGGTTCGGCTATGGGGCGTATTTAAGGCGAAAAGGTGGGGTTTCGGCCAGCCATGGAAGTGGTGGCGAATCCAACCCTAAAAGTCCTTTTCCTCAAATCTGGACTCTAAAAAGTGGCTAATTAAAATCCTGCGAAAATTACATGGGCTGGCCCAAAATAAAGGTGTCGACACCATATTATGCTATGGACAATTAAGTAAGTATTGATCTTGAATATTTCGTCCAAGCCTTCTTTCTTCATTATGGTGGCCTCAAAGTTCTGAAATCTTCATCCGTGGCCTTCTCTTGGATCATCACATGCTTCGCCATCACCATGCATGGCCATGCTCAATGCTTGTCCCTCTCATCCATGCTCGGTCCATCATTCCTAAGAGTAAGAAACATTTCGATTTAGGCAGCATCATATTCTCATGTATGTAAGGAATAGTTCCAAGAAACGAAAGTACCTGATAGTTTAGTTGTTTGGCACGAGATCTTGTGATGGGTCCTTGTATGTTTGTTGCTTTAGGTACAACGGTTGTATCAATAGTAGGGATGTCCACATCATGCTCCCTTCTTGAATTGAAGTCGCCCTCGACGCAATCTCATCTTCCTCACCAAAGTAAGGCTTCAAATCTGCAATGTTAAATGTAGGACTAACTGCGTACCAAAGTCTGCGAGCAACTCAAGTTTATATGCATTATCATTGATTCTCTCTAACACCTTAAAGGGACCAGCAGCACGTGGCATTAACTTAGACTTGCGTAAATCAGGAAAACGATCTTTACGCAAATGTAACCAAACAAGATCGCCAACATCAAACACAACATGCTTTCTCCCTTTATCCCCAGTAAGTTTATACTTAGCATTCATGTGTTCAATGTTATCTTTAGTAGTCTTATGCAAGTTTAATATCATTTCAGCGCGTTGTGTAGCATCCAAATTATGTTGCACCGAAGAAGGTAAAGGCAATAAATCAATAGGTGCACGAGGAACAAAACCATACACAATCTCAAATGGGCACATCTTTGTGGTAGAATGCAATGAACGATTATAAGCAAATTCTATATGAGGTAAACACTCTTCCCACAATTTTAAGTTCTTCTTTAAAACAGCGTAACATAGTAGACAAAGTTCTATTTACTACTTCATTTGACCATCAGTTTGGGGATGACATGTAGTACTAAACAGCAATTTAGTCCCCAACTTAGCCCATAAACATCTCCAAAAGTGGCTAAGGAATTTAGTATCACGATCAGAAACAATAGTATTTGGCACACCATGCAAACGAACAATTTCACGAAAGAACAAATCAGCAATATGCGCAGCCTCATCCGTTTTATGACAAGGAATAAAGTGTGCCATCTTAGAAAACCGATCCACAACAACAAAATACTATCCTCCCTTCGTGTTCGTGGCAATCCCAAAACAAAGTCCATAGAAATATCCTCCCAAGGAACACTAGGAACAGGAAGAGGCATATACAAACCATGTGGATTAAGGCGAGACTTAGCTTTTTGACAAGTATTGCAGCGTGCCACAAATCTCTCAACATCTCGGCGATACGTGGCCAAAAGAAGTGTAGCAAGAACATCCTCCGTCTTCTTGACACCAAAGTGTCCCATCAATCCTCCTCCATGCGCCTCTGTAACAACAAAAGACAGAGCTATCTCGAATGCATAGTTTGTTAGCACGAACACAAATCCATCATTGAAGACGAACTTGTTCCAAGTTCTACCATCTCTACAATTTCAACACATCTTTAAATTCAGCATCATGCACATATTGTTCCTTAATAGTTTCCAATCCAAATATTTTGAAGTCAAGTTGAGATAACAAAGCATAACGGTGACAAAGCATCAAATAATATTATCTTTACCCTTTTGTGTTTGATAACATAAGGAAAGACTCAATAAATTCAACCCACTTTGCATGACGACGATTCAACTTAGCTTGACTACGAATATGCTTCAAAGATTCATGATCAGAATGAATAACAAATTCCTTAGGCCATAGATAATGTTGCCAAGTTTCTAATGTCCGAACCAACGCATATAATTCTTTATCATAAGTAGAATAGTTCAGACTAGCCCCACTCAATTTCTCACTAAAATATGCAGGTTTTCCCTCTTGTAATAACACCCCTCCCAAACCAATTCCACTAGCATCACATTCAAGCTCAAAAGTCTTAGTAAAATCAGGAAGTTGTAGTAAGGGAGCATGTGTTAGCTTATCTTTCAATATGACAAGGCTGTTGTTGTGCATCGCCCCAAACAAAGGGCACATCCTTCTTGGTAAGCTCATTCAGCAAGCGGCAATTGATCCAAAGTCTTTGACAAAGCGCCTATAAAACCAGCGAGGCCAAGAAAACTCCTCACTTGTGTGACCGTCTTGGTCATGCCAATTCTCAATAGCTTCAATCTTGGTGGATCCACTTCAATACCTGTGATGTAACAACATAGCCAAGAAACGCAACTCGATTGGTGCAAAGGTGCACTTCTCAAGGTTACCAAACAAACGTGCATCACGTAAAGCATTGAAAACAACCGTAAATGGTCCAAATGTTCCTCTAAAGATTTGCTATAAATCGTAATATCATCAAAGTAGACTACCACAAACGTCCAATGAAAGCACGTAAAACTTCGTTCATTAATCTCATGAAAGTGCTAGGTGCATTAGTTAAACCAAGCGGCATTACTAACCACTCATATAAACCGAACTTAGTTTTAAATGCTGTTTTCCATTCATCTCCTAATTTCATACGAATCTGTGGTAACCACTCACAAATCAACTTTAGAAAACATGGTAGAGCCACTCAATTCATCAAGCATGTCATCTAAACGTGGAATAGGATGACGATATCGAATAGTAATATTATTGATAGCTCTACAATCAACACATGCGCGAAGAACCATCTTTCTTAGGCACCAAAATAATAGGAAAAGACAAGGGCTAAGGGACTCACGAATATGATCTCTGTCGAGTAGTTCTGAATTTGGCGTTGTATCTCCTTTATCTCCTCTGGATTGGTTCTATATGGCGGTTGGGCAACGTGGCACCAGGAATTAGATCAATTTGATGCTCAATTCCTCGAATAGGAGGTAGTCCTGGTGGCAACTCAATGGAAATCGTCCTCATATTCCTGCAAAAGGTTAGCAATAGCGGTGGCAAAGATGGAGGCATATCCTCAAATGAAAACAAAACCTCTTTGCATACAATTGCATAACATTGAGTATTGTTTACATCTAGTTCAAGAATATCAATTTTATTTGCAAGCATACATGGACTCTTCAAACAATTTCAGTAGCATGTGTAGAATCAGATTTAGTGTTCTTTGGTGGTATAAAATCTGCGAACAATCTGATTCTCACTTTTATTTTTCTCCTCGTTTTAGCTCTACTAGCTCTAGCAAGATCATCTTTTAAAATCTGTCGAGTCATAGGTTTTAGACCAATTTTCTTTCCATCATGCATAAGAGAATAGTGGTTAGTTTTGCCATTATGAACAGATTCTCTATCAAATTGCCATGGTCTACCAAGTAACAAAGAACAAGCTTGCATAGGTACAACATCACAATCAACAAAATCGAATATGTACCAATAGTAAAATGCACGCGTCATCGTTCTTGTTACCTTGATCTTGCGAGAACTCTCAAACCATTGGATGTAGTATGAATGTGGGCGTTGTCTTGTTGGAAGCAAGCTTCTCTACCATGTCAACACGGCGATTATTACAACTCCCTCCATCAATGATGATCCGTATAGCTCTTTCCTTGACAACACCACGTGTTTGGAACAGGTTGTGGCGTTGATCTTGCTCGATTTGCTCAATTGCACACTCAACACACGTTGTGTAATTAAACTCTTGTATTGATCGGCCACTTGACTCCCATTACCTCCGGCTCGTCATCATCGAATTGTCTCCATCTCGGCGAAATAAGGGCTAGTGTATCTTCATCAAGTCACTCGGAATCGTATTCACCATCTTCTCGTACCATCATCACACGTTGTGTTGTGCACTGTCTCTCAATATGACCAAAACCCCAAAGACTTGCGGCATTGTATATCCTTAGTCTTACCCGTGGAAGCCATAGAAGATGCACTACGGCGGAGCATTGGATGATGGTGGAGGAGCATTGGAAATCTTGTGGTGGCCTTGGATGTGGTAGTAGCTGAGGCGAATCACGAGGAGGCGCTGATTGTCGGGATGTCCAAGTGGATGTGCGACTGCAATTATTAGTCTTCCTCCATGGTGTTTGGCGATCCTGCACTTCACGTTGACTTTGCAAGCAAGATGAAACAAACGAGTGATAGAATTATATTCCTTATAATCTAATATGTGAATGTCCTTGTTTAATCCACCAAAGAAACGTGCAAGCATTTGTTCATTAGATTCTACAAGACCACACCTAACCATCCCGTTTGCAATTCCCGATAATACTCTTCTACGAATTTTCCTTGCTCTAAGCGTGTCGATTCTTTAGTAAATCACGTTGATAAGTGGGAGGTACAAAGCGAACACGCATAGCAGTTTTAAAGCGGTCAAGTACTAGGAATAGTAGTAGGATTTAACGACAATACTCGACCACCAAAGGGAAGCAAATTTAGTAAATTCACATGTAAAGACTAACACGCATATTCTCGGGATATTTTAAGCATGCAAAACGTTGTTCTACTTCCATCTCCCATGTAAGATATGCATCGATTATATTTACCCTCAAAAGATGGAATATTTAATTTAAGCTTTGCAACATGATCATCATCGATGCGTCTTGGGGCGGCGTTGCGGTAGTAATGTCGGGGACGACCAGGTACTGTGGAGGTTGTTCAACCTCCTCGTCAAATGATCGTCGTCGTCGGTCGTAGTAGTACCCGTCGTCATCCCCAATGTCGCAGAAGAAATACGCGGAAGTCCGAGGAACGTCGATCGCCGGGCAGCAAGAATGCATCAGCATCCGAGCCGTGATCGGAATGCGTCAGCACCATGTGGGTGCCGGTGCGGCGGGCAATCGTTCAAGCTCCTTGAACCGAGCGTCAAGCTTGGCGTTGAAGGATGTCTCGAGTCCATCGATCTTGTCCATGGCGTTGGTGAGCTTGGTGTCAAACTCCCTAGGCGCGTGTCCACGTCTTCGCCATGACCGTGAGCGGAGAAGTGGGCATGTAGTTCTTCGTTCGTCATGGTGGCGGGTTCCGAAGTATCTGTCATGGTTAGTCCTTAAAAAGCACGGTATATACTACAGAATATGGTGGAAGTCACGCGTAATCCGTCAAGCAATATCTGAAGCTCTTACAAGTTCTTACCAAGCAGGAAAAGCGATGTGCAACCACGAGGATCGGTGGGTCGGAGATTGAACCAGCGATTACCGGAGTCGAAACACCGCATGCGTGGAGAGTATCGTGGAGCTCGAAGGCTTAGCAAAGGGTCAGCAATTATCAAAACAGCAATGCAAAAGTTGAAAGAATGCTCAGCAGCGGTCTTTGTCTGGTCCTAGGCTGAACCGTACTAGAGACGCGAGCCTAGATCACCAACGATGTCACGGACAGCGACACAACAAGCCTTTGTATGATGATATAGCACCCTGAAAAGCGATCCGAGATGCAGAAAATCACTATGATGGCGAGTGTCTAGAACTGATCTACGGGGTCTAAAAAGAGGTTAGCCCCCAAAAATTTTTTCGAGATCCGATCAGTTTTTTTTTTTTTTTTTTTTTTTTGCTCTCCTTCTGGACTTACGACCGGACTCTTAGCTCGACACGGACTTTAGCTGAAAACGGAAACAGCAAAGAAGGAAAGTCAAAAGAAATAACGAGGAAACAGTAACTCTACTCGGACTCGTACCACAGAAAAAAGCTGATCGGATCGTGTCGCGGTAGGAAGGCGGTGGCGGAGTATTAGGGTTTTATGGTGGCGGGTATATGGCGGCGAATATGGTGGCGGGGTATATGGCGGCGGTGATCGGCAGTGTGGTGGTGACTAGTATGATCGAACTTCGAAACTCTAAGGGGCGAGACACTAAGACCGGCAACTCGACGCGACGATGTGAACACAAATTCAACAATGCAAAAGCGAAAAAGATAATGCGGCGTAGATTGGTTATGGGATGGATCTAAACTCTAAGCATGTTTTTGGCTTTTTGTGGGTTATAGGTAAAAGCAGATCTAATCTCTGAAAACAGTAAAATCTCACCGAGCAACCTGAAATCGATACCACTTGATAGGGCAAAGGTGTCCGATCTTTCGATGAGATGGCGATAATCGATTTGGTGGAGTTCGGGCTTGACGATCCGACTACGTCGAGCACGGCGCCAATGCAATCGCTAGGCCAATCTCACGGAGGTTACCGATCCTGCGTGAACACGATCGGCTGACCGGGGTCTTAATTCCTACGAAATCGAGAACAAGTAAGAACCAATATTGCAATCAAGATATTGCGGATTAAGAGGAAAGCTTTATTGAAAGAGGTGGGATCTGAATAGGTGCGGTACAAGAGGCCTCTGCGACGCTCGAGCCTTGGCGAAGTTGCGACTATGGCTAACAATGTCTAAACAAAATCCGAGTCTAAAGGTTGGCTATGGGCGTATTTAAGAGGCGAAAAGGTGGGGTTTGACCAGCCATGGAAGTGGTGGCGAATCCAACCCTAAAAGTCCTTTTCCCTCAAATCTGGACTCTAAAAAGTGGCTAATTAAAATCCTGCTAAAATTACATGGGCCTGGCCCAAAATAAAGGTGTCATGACACCATATTATGCTATGGACGAATTAAGTAAAGTATTGATCTTGAATATTTCGTCCAAGCCTTCTTTCTTCATTATGGTGGCCTCAAAGTTCAAATCTTCATCGTGGCCTTCTCTTGGATCATCACATGCTTGTTGCCATCACCATGCATGGCCATGCTCCAATGCTTGTCCCTCTCATCCATGCTCGGTCCATCATTCCTAAGAGTAAGAAACATTTCTGATTTAGGCAGCATCATATTCTCATGTATGTAAGGAATAGTTCCAAGAAACGAAAGTACCTGATAGTTTAGTTGTTTGGCACGAGATCTTGTGATGGGTCCTTGTATGTGTGTTGCTGTAGGTACAACGGTTGTATCAATAGTAGGGATGTCCACATCACCATGCATGGCCATGCTCCAATGCTTGTCCCTCTCATCCATGCTCGGTCCATCATTCCTAAGAGTAAGAAACATTTCTGATTTAGGCAGCATCATATTCTCATGTATGTAAGGAATAGTTCCAAGAAACGAAAGTACCTGATAGTTTAGTTGTTTGGCACGAGATCTTGTGATGGGTCCTTGTATGTGTGTTGCTGTAGGTACAACGGTTGTATCAATAGTAGGGATGTCCACATCAGATCTAGGCAATCCTAATACAAAGTCCATGCTAATGTCCGACCAAGGTGCATGAGGAATAGGCAATGGCATATAAAGACCAAAGGGGTTGGACTTAGACTTAGCTTGGATACATGTAGTGCATCGTTGAACGTGGCGCTCCACGTCGCGCTTCATCTTTGGCCAAAAGTAGTGAGTGGAGAGCATGTCATATGTCTTGTCACGGCCAAAGTGACCCATAAGGCCTCCACCATGGGACTCTTGAAGAAGCAAAAGTTGGAGAGAGGATTTCGGAATGCAAAGCTTGTTTTGTTTGAAAAGAAAACCCTTGTGCAAATAGAAATCGTCAATCCCTTTGTTTATTGAACATTGTGCAAATATTGGTCCAAAGAAAGAATCGGACGCGTACAAAGATTTGATGTCCTCAAGACCCAAAACATTGACTTCGAGTCGTGTAAGAAGGCTTGTGGTTTTGCGAGACAAGGCGTCCGCCACCACATTTTCTTTGCCCTTCTTGTATTTTACAATGTAAGGAAAAGACTCCATAAACTCAACCCACTTTGCGTGCCTTTTACTCAAGTTGGCTTGGCCCTTAAGGTACTTCAACGACTCATGGTGAATGGATTATAAATTCTTTGGGCCAAAGATAGTGTTGCCACACTTGAAGAACACGAACCAAGGCAAAAGTTCTTTGTCATAAATGGGATAATTGAGGCGTGCCATCAAGTTTCTCACTATGGTAAGCAATAGGACGCCCATTTTGCATAAGGGCGCCACCAATGTCAATCCCACTAGCGTCACATTCAATCTCAAAGGTTTTGTGAAATCCGGCAATGCAAGAAGTGGTGCTTGGTGAGCCTCCTTTGAGCTCATCAAAGCCTTTTGTTGTGCTTTTCCCCAAACGCGTGACATTCTTCTTGGTCAATTCGTTGAGGGGCAAGCAATTGTGGAAAAATCTTTCACAAAGCGGTAAAAGCCACCAACCCATGAAAACTACGAAGTTCACTAACATTTGTAGGGGTGGGCCAATCTCGTATGTCCTTGACTTTTGATACATCAACTTCAATGCCATTAGAAGGCACGACAAAACCAAGGAAAATCAGCTTGTCTCTTGCAAAAGTGCACTTGGGGAGGTTAGCATAAAGCTGTTCATGACGAAGGATTTGTAAGACCTCCTTAACATGAGTAACATGCTCCTCTAGTGACTTGCTATAGACAAGAATGTCATCAAAGTAAACAACTACACTCTTTCCAATGAGTGACCGCAAAATATGGTTCATGAGGCGCATGAAGGTAGATGGGGCATTGGATAAGCCAAAAGGCATAACCAACCATTCATAGAGACCAAGCTTGGTCTTGAAGGCGATTTCCACTCATCACCTTGACCATGCGAATTTGATGGTAGCCACTACGAAGATCAATTTTGAAAATATAGTGGCTCCACATAACTCATCAAGCATGTCATCAAGACGCCGGTATAGGATGTCGATAGCACGGTGATAGCATTGATTGAATGACGATCCATGCATAACCGCAACGTATCATCCGTTTTGGGACTAGGATCACGGAACCGCGCTTGGGCTAGTGCTTACTTGGATCAAACCTTTGGAGACGAGTTGGTTGATTTGACGCCGATCTCCTTTGTCTCTTCCGGGTTTGTGCGATACGCGATGCGGTTTGGTAGTGGTGCGTAGGGTATGAGAGGTCGATTGCTCGATTCCACGAAGAGGAGGAAGGCCATGAGGAAGCTCTTCGGGAAATACATCTTGGAATTCCTGCAAAACATCCATCAAAGAAGGAGGAATATTTGTCAAGTCATTAGTTCCTTGCGCTAGTCCCTTGCATACGAGGGCGTAGTGCAAGATGGATGGGTTGTTCCTCACTTCTCTCATCTCACTTTTGGTGGCAAGAAGAACACTCTTAGTTTTTCCGCTCGAGTTTGGCTTGTAGCTCTCACTCACTATGGTGTGGTTCTCTCGCTCACCACTCTTCTCACAAGGTGTTTTTGCGTATTGCGCCCTCGCTAAAGCCTTTGCATTGTCCGCAATTATTTGGCTAGGAGTCATTGGTTGCAACGCACAAGTTTTATCAAGCCATTTGAAAGTGTAGGTGTTTGAGTGACCATTATGCAAAGCACACTTGTCATATTGCCACGGCCTTCCGAGCAACATGTGACAAACCCTCATTGGAACCACGTCACATTCCACCGTGTCCTTGTAGTGTCCAATGGAGAACGTCACCGAGACGGCGTGCTTGATCTTGACGGATCCTTGGTCACTTAGCCATTGGATATGGTAGGTGTAGGGGTTCGTAGCATGGAAAACAAAAATTTTCTATCGCATACAAACAAACAAGCCAAGATCTATCTACTAGATTGTAGTAACGAGTCGTTTGGAATAACTTATCCTCGAAAATTCCAAAGCGGTTAACGAGAGCAGATTCTCGTGGGTGATGTAGTCGTACACTTCCGATCTCAAGATCGTGAGCGATCCTTCCGCGCCACGTTAAATGGCGCTCCCATGATTGGTCACACGTTCGGTACTCGGCGAAGACCTTCCTCTCCCTTGTTCCAAAGCGGAGGTTGTAGCACTCCTCGCGATTCCTGACAGGCGTGGTACAGGAAGTAGAGGGAAATCCGCAGGCTTCGCCTTAAGCGCCGTGCAGTATGGTGGAGCTTATGAGAGAGGCTATTAGTGGTCTAGTAATTAGACACACCAATTAGAAGGCTCTAAACCAATTAGAAGGCTCTAAACCGCAGGCTAAAGCAATTAGAAGCTCTAAACCAAAAACGGCTCTAAACCGGAGGTAGAAGATAGGAACTTGTGTGTTCTAGGAGGGAGCCCTGCCTCCTTATATAGATGGGAGGGGGTTGGCCTTGAGGGAGGAGGAGTCCTCCCCACTCGACCTAAGGCTGGCCCGGCTTGGAGGAGAAACTCCTCCTCCAAGTCGGTTCAACTCCTCTTGCTTGTTTCCCACAGTTTCTTGTTTTAGCGTTTGACTTTCAAACCGGACATTTGACTTTTCTGTTTAGGATTCAATTTAATCCTTTATTTGGGACAACAAGAACACTTAGTACATGACGCAATCATTTCAATATGTAATGACACATTCATGTACCCCTCCCCAGTCTTGGGACAATCCGGAACCTTCTAGAACATTCCCGATGAAAACAGGAATCATTCCGAACTCCGAAGCAGGACTTTCCTTATATGAATCTTATTCTCCGGACCATTAGGATCACCTCGTGATATCCGGATCCCATCCGAGACTCGAACAACATTCGGTCTCTTTCTCATAATACCATAACTACTCAAACAACGTCGAATCCTTAAGTGTGTCTCCCTACGGTTCGTGAATTATGCGGACATGATCGAGACACTTCTCCAACAATAACCAATAGAATCTGAAATTCATATGGCTCACATATTTCTCGATTACTGCGATCGAATGAACCACTTACATACGATACCAATTTCCCTTTGTCTCACGATAGTTTACTTATCCGAGGTTATGATCGCCGGTATCTCTGCATACCTAGTTCAACCTCGTTCGATAAGTACTCTTTTCGTTCGTGATATGTGATCCTTGTGACCAAGTCACATGCTTGCAAGCTAATTGGATGACATTCCACCGAGAGGGCCCAGTATATCTATCCGTCATGTGGATGGACAAATCCCACTCTTGATCCATGTGTTTCAACCAATACTTCGAACACTTAATGCCACCTTTATAGCCACCCGATTCACGGTGTGGTGTTTGATGTCATCAAATCATCCATCCGGTAAAGGTGATATGCATGATCTCATGGTCGAAGGAATTAGGTTACTATGTATCAGAAAGCATATAGCAATTGAACTATTGAAATGACTTGATCTTTATGCTACGCTTATCTATAGGAGTATGTCCATCACATCATTCTCCTAATGATATGATCATGTTGTTAATAACATCTCTATGTTCATGATCAGGAAACCATGATCATATATTAACCAACAAGCTAGTTTAACAAGAGGCTTTACTAGGGACTCGTATTTTAGTTTACAAATCACACAAGTATTAATGTTTCCGGTTAATACAATTATAGCATGGTATGTAAACATTTATCATAAGTGTGAAGATATGTTAATAACCACTTTATTATTGCCTCTTGGGCATATCTCCAACAGTCTCCCACTTGCACTAGAGTCAATAATCTAGTTTCAAACCTTTGTGTATATAACACCTATGGCTTTCGGTGTTGTATGTACACGATTGCTAGTGGTCAATCGATCTCGGATCGACACTTCGTGTCCGTGTGTAATTGCATGTCTTTGCGTCTCTCGCATCACTCATTCTCTAATGAGATGGCTTTGTATAAATTTGGTCTTCGTGTGACCTTTAGTTCTTTGGGGTTAAAACATGTTGATAATATTGTCGCACAATATATCTTCATAGTATTATCCTCATGAACTACACCTAGTTTGATAACAAACTACTTGACACAAATGCCCTCTTTTGCTTTGCTATAATAGCGGTCATATATTTAGCCTTTTGTTGTAGTATCATCACAATGTCTTAACTTTGGAAATCATCCAAATCCATTATGGAACTCACTTTCCATTATATTGTGCCACCCTTAGTTTAGATTGAGATAAACTTAATTTGTACTTTGTGACAAAGCTAGTATCAATGTAGTACTTTTACAATGAACTAACCATCTATTTGTCTCTTCTACAAATAATATACTCTTAGTTCTTCCAAAAGATCATAAGAATATCCTTACTATTGTCCAATGATCATCTTATGAATCATTCTGGTATATGCTCACAACATTTAGAGCACAGGACATATCTGGATTTGTACATATCACAGTATGATTGATATAAATACTATTTGTGATTACATACATCAAGTATCAATCTATACTTGAATATTTGTTTCACTTTACCAAATGTCAATACACTTGAATATATATCATCAACATTGAACAAATTCAATCCTTTCTGTGCAACAAGAACCTTTCTTGTAGTTTCTATATTGAACTCATTCAATATCTCGTCTATGTACTTCTGGCACAACCATATTAGCATCTATTGATGCCAAATATTTAGGTTTTGCCTAAGTCTTTCATCAGGATGAAATTCTTAATATGTGTTAATAAAAGATACATTATTTCCAATCAACAATATGTCTTCCACATAATGTATTAGAAACATGTCTTAGCGCTCCCACTTAATTTCTTGCAAGCATAAGCATCTTCATTGTCTCGATGAAATTAAACTCTTTTAACAGTTTCATCATAGTGAAGATTCCAACTCCATGCTTACTTTAACCATTGAAGTTTGCATATGCTTTTAGCATCCTTTTGAATTAACAAAACCCTATGGACCATGTTATGCACATGTCCTGAGTAGATTCTATTAGAAGAACTTGTTTTGTTTATTCAACTACCATATAACAAATTATATGTAGTGGTTGCTACATTAATCCGTCTAGACTAAATATCACTATGAAAGATCAGATCTTGTCATAGTCAACCTTTGAACATTGTTGTGAACTCTTTCCCAACATGTCGACTATTTCATAGATGTAAAACATCCATGTCTATTTCTTTATAGATCCAGACACAACTGTAAGGTCTTACACCTTTCTCGAGGGTCCTTCAAGTTCAAAACTTGATTTTCTCGTGTATGGAACTATCACGGATTTTATGGCTTCAAGCCATTTGACGGAGTCAGGGCCCATCATCGCTTCTTTGCATGTAGTCGGTTCATTATTCTCAAATAATGATTCAACCCTCAAATCTTGGTATTTGATTGTTTACCTGATCTACTTGTTTCAATAGGAACTTAGATCTCCGTGACCACAACCTTTGAGGCACGTGAGCCATGAGCATTATTGTTGCCTCAGAAACACTTTTCTGCCAAGCAACTCTGTACATATAGCTAAGGTTCTTTTAACCTTATCAAAGTTCTATTGTCCTCCCACTTAACTTTTCACGAAAATTCCTTCTCAAAGAAACTTGACGTTCTAAGCAACAAACACTTTTGTCTCCTGTTTATGGAGGAATACTTAACAGTTTATACAAAGACAGGTTCATCCGACTTTGGTTGCACACATCTTTCTTATGCATAGCATACCAATGTTTATGAAAGGACAAATTGGGTTTTATCCCAAACCATAACCTTATATGGTGTCATTTCAACAGATTATGATGAAGCTCTTTCAAAGGGAAATACGGTAATCTCTAAAGCTTTTAATCTTTAAAATATAATGGCAGTTTTATGAATTACACCTTCGATCTTACCATGTCAAACAAGGTTTAATTACATATCTCGAACACTCCATACTCTTATGGTGTTTCGGGAAAATGCAAATCCACGGAACGATTCCTTTAAATCTTAGGTATTATGCTAAACTTGTAACTCAAATATCTTCCTTTATGATCTTATCATAAACTATTTATATTCTTGTTACAATGATTTTTCACTTCATCTTGAAAGTTCTTGAACTTTTCAAATGTTTCACACTTCATCCTTATTAAGTAAATATTCATATATTCACTCAAATTTTGGAGAAAGCATATGAAGTTGAAATCCATCGCTCTTGACTACACATAATGGATTTCATACAACAATATGTACTAGTTCCAATAAGCCATTCATTCGTTCCCGTTTGGCCTATGAACGAAGTTTTAATTATCTCTAGGAAAGTTTCACAAGCGTCATTTGATCAAAATCAAATAGACTCCAAAATTCCATCCATATGGATTTTCTTCATGTTTTTCTTTCCAATATAATTTAAACGGCGATGTCACTTCCTAAGTGATCTTTCAATCAATTTGTCTTTCGACATTTTTAGCACTAGTTTTATGGATGTGATTCCTCCAACGAGATTTGCGAATCATCCATCTTTTATGGATTACGACAATTATTTGAACAACCCTTTTGTTCTCATAATACCTGATAAAACAAATCTTTGAAGGCAAGCTTTGATGTTTAACGAGCAACACAATAACCCTTTATTTTGTTCTCGATGAACATCATCACATATTCTTTTGCTAGTTACTTAGGCCATTGTAGTTCATGAATTGTGTTGTTTCGTATGACGATTCACACCAACAAATTCAGTATCAAATACTTAAGAACCACATTGTTTAACAAGCAAAGAATACAACCATAACACGTATATCATCTATATACTTAAACTGAACAATTCTAGTCTTTTCTTTTCTGCCACATCCTTATGAGATTCTCTTCAAGATTTCCTTTCTACATTTGAAAGAATCTATCAACATCAATTAGTGGAGTCATTCATATGACACATAGCCCAAAACATGTATAGTTAAATACCAATGTCTTTGGACTTGCACTTTGAAGTAGATCACCATCATCAAATGTTTGGTGTTCTTTCAAATTCCTTTATTTAGTAATCTTCTTGGTGTAGTAAACATTTTACCTACATCAAATATTCACCCTTATTATGGATTTATCCATGATCAAGCTACTTTTAGCTTGTAACGGTGAATCGCAAGTATAATGTTGCTCCAAAACCTTTTGGAGGATTAGGACAACTAGTGTTTCCAACCTTTTGCAAATTCTCATCAAATATGAGAACATGACTTTTGCCATATTATACTCTATCATGTTGCAACAAAACTTTGTTTCAGATATCACAATATCTTCCACACATCATGGTTTCAAACAACTCTTCGGATCCTAGATAACCTTGAATATCATGAATCGTGGAGACAAACATGATACTTATATACTAACATTGGAATTGTTACTCTTGTTTTAATACCAATTATTAAACTTCATGGAGTAACCGAACTTCTTGAAGGTTTGCAATAGGACTTTTAAACTTTAGATTAACACTTCAAAACAATACGATACCAGTTAGAAAGTAACTAACCGAATTCTATAGCTCTATCATCTCAATTATAACTAAGCGCAAGGTGGTAAACGGATGCCAATGACTACAACAACTATGCAAATTCACTTTGATTTAGTTTATGATAAATTGAGTTCTAATTAATAATTAAATTAATCTAGGTGAACTCCCACTCAAAACAATATCCTCACATTGTTTTAGTGATCACACGAACCAAATCCACCACATCAAAACCGATCATCACGAGAGTTGATGTAGCTTCAATGGCGAACAATCAACATGTTCATCATATCTACTATATGACTCATGCTCTACCTTTCTAATCCGTGTTCCCGAGGCCATGTCTCACATGCTAGGCTCGTCAAGATCAAACCTTAGTTTCCGCATGAGCAACTGGCTTGCTCACGTTGTATACACTTGTAGAATCTAACACACGATCATCACGTGGTGCTTCAAAACAACAAGCTTTAGCAACGGTGCTAACTAAGGGTGAACACTTTAAGACTTGAAATTCATGTGCATGAGGGATCATCTTATAATGCTACCGCTGCCTACTAAGCAATACAAGATGCATAAAGGATTAACATCACATGCAATTCATTATATGTGATATGATATGGCCTTTCTTCTTTGTGCTTCCGATCTCCATCTTCCAAAGACGAACATGATCTCCATCATCAGGCATTGCATCAAGGTCAATGACGCCTCCATGGTTGTCGCCCACCGCTTCAACTATTACAACTACTTTGAATAGACACGCGGGTCTTAACATAAATTAAAGACAACCATATGGCTCCCCGTTGCCAACTTACAATAAGGAACATTGCATACATCATATATAATCACAATCATGGCCATATCACATCACAAGACACCCGCAAAACAAAGTTAGACGCCTCTACTTTCTTTGCATATTTTACGTGGTTTGGGGATTTCAATAAGTGTCGTTCTAACTTACGAACAAGAACCACAACATTGATACTAGTATTGTCAATCACCGTTGTAAATTGGATCTTAACTATGCTAGGAGAAGCAGGCACCATAAAGCCACTTATGCAATACAAGTTGCATGTCAGCGTGGAGCAAGTCTCATGAACGATGTCATGTAAGGTTAGCCGGGCGCTTCATCCCAACATACATACGATACAAAGTACACAAGAAGCAATCGACAATAAAAGCATCAACGCCACAATGACCATTGTGTTCTACTGCGTCTGCAGATCTACATATAGACACGGCTCGATACCCTTTGTAGGGGTTCGTAGCATGGAAAACAAAAATTTTCTATCGCATACAAACAAACAAGCCAAGATCTATCTACTAGATTGTAGCAACGAGCCGTTTGGAATAACTTACCGTCGAAGATTCCAAAGCGGTTAACGAAGCGATTCGTGGGTGATGTAGTCGTACACTTCCGATCTCAAGATCGCGTGACGATCCTTCGGCTCCACGTTAAAGGCGCTCCGCGATTGGTCACGTTCGGTACTCGACGAAGACCTTCCTCTCCCTTGTTCCAAAGAAATGCGGAGGTTGTAGCACTCTCCTCGCGATTCGGCAGACAACGACGTGGTACCTAAGTAGAGGAAATCCATGAGGCTTCTTAGCCGGTGCGAGTATGGTGGAGCTTATGAGAGAGGCTATTAGTGGTCTAGTAATTAGACACACCAATTAGAAGGCTCTAAACCAATTAGAAGGCTCTAAACGCAGGCTAAAGCAATTAGAAGCTCTAAACCAAAAGCGGCTCTAAACCGGAGGTAGAAGATAGGAACTTGTGTGTTCTAGGAGGAGCCTGCCCTCCTTATATAGATGGGAGGGCTGGCCAGAGGAGGAGGAGTCCCTCCCAACTCGGCCTAGGGCTGGCCACGGCTTGAGGAGAGAAACTCCTCCTCCAAGTCGGTTCCAACTCCTCTTGCTTGTTTCCCACGTTTCTTGTTTTAGCGTTTGACTTTCAAATGGACATTTGACTTTTCTGTTTTAGGATTCAATTTAATCCTTTATTTGGGACAGCAAGAACACTTAGTACATGACGCAATCATTTCAATATGTAATGACACATTCATGTACCCCTCCCCAGTCTTGGGACAATCAAACCTTCTAGAACATTCCGATGAAAACACGGAATCATTCCCGAACTCAAACAGGACTTTCCTTATATGAATCTTATTCTCGGACCATTCGGATCACCTCGTGATATCCGGATCCCATCCGAGACTCGAACAACATTCGGTCTCTTTCTCATAATACCATAACTACTCAAACAACGTCGAATCCTTAAGTGTGTCTCCCTACGGTTCGTGAATTATGCGGACATGATCGAGACACTTCTCGAACAATAACCAATAGAGGAATGGAAATTCATATGGCTCCCACATATTTCTACGATTACTTTGCGATCGAATGAACCACTTACATACGATACCAATTTCCCTTTGTCTCACGATAGTTTACTTATCCGAGGTTATGATCGTCGGTATCTCTGCATACCTAGTTCAACCTCGTTACTGATAAGTACTCTTTTCTCGTTCCCGTGATATGTGATCCCTTGTGACCAAGTCACATGCTTGCAAGCTAATTGGATGACATTCCACCGAGAGGGCCAGAGTATATCTATCCGTCATGTGGATGGACAAATCCCACTCTTGATCCATGTGTTTCAACCAATACTTTCCGAACACTTAATGCCACCTTTATAGCCACCCAGTTACGGTGTGGTGTTTGATGTCATCAAAGCATCCATCCGGTAAAGGTGATATGCATGATCTCATGGTCAAAGGAATTAGGTTACTATGTATCAGAAAGCATATAGCAATTGAACTATTGAAATGACTTGATCTTTATGCTACGCTTATCTATAGGAGTATGTCCATCACATCATTCTCCTAATGATATGATCCTGTTGTTAATAACATCTCTTTGTTCATGATCAGGAAACCATGATCATATATTAACCAACAAGCTAGTTTAACAAGAGGCTTTACTAGGGACTCGTATTTTAGTTTACAAATCACACAAGTATTAATGTTTCCGGTTAATACAATTATAGCATGGTATGTAAACATTTATCATAAGTGTGAAGATATGTTAATAACCACTTTATTATTGCCTCTTGGGCATATCTCCAACAGTAGGGGTGTCTATGTGGGTGAAGGGTGAGGTTGAGTTTCTCACACAATTCCGTGCTTGCGAGGTTGTGGCAACTTCCTCCATCGATGACAACTTTGATGGACTTCCCATTGATGCCGGCACGAGTTTGGAAGATGTTCGAGCGTTGGTCTTCATTTTCATTGGCTTGGGTAGTCAAGACCCTTGTGACCACAAGCGATGGACTTGCGTCATGCTCACACACAAGAAGTTCTTGGTCCTCGTCCAAGTGTTGCCTTGCCATGGCATCCTTGACCCTTGCATCAAACTCTTCTTCACTCAAGTATTCTTCATCGCCGTTGTCATGGATGAACAAAACTTTTTTATTTCCACATGCATTGGACTTGTGCCCTTTGCCTCCACACTTGTAGCATTCACCATTGAATGGTTGATCATCCCGTGTTTGTTTGCCACTTGGGGGCTGTTTTCCTTGGGGAATAGTTGGCTTGAAGGGAAGCTTGGTTGTACTTGGGGAGCTTCCACTTGGTGTTGTTGGAGTAGTGGTTGGCGCTTGCTTGTAGGTGAAGTACGTCTTTGGCTTGTTGTACTTGATGTCCTCTTGCACTTGGCGCTCGGCCTTGGATGCGATGTGCACAAGCTCAACCATGTTATTGTACTTTTGGAACTCGGTGATGCGTTTGATGGGATGGTTCAAGCCATTGAGGAAGCGTGCCATTGTTTGCTCATCTCGCTCTTCAATGTTGGCACGGATCATGTTGAGCTCCATTTGCTTGAAGTACTCTTCCACGGTCTTTGTCCCTTGACTAAGCGTTTGAAGCTTGTTGAAGAGGTCACGCGTGTAGTGTGAAGGAACAAAGCGGGATCTCATATGAGCCTTCGTATCTTGCCAAGTGGCGATTGGAGGCTCTTCTTTTTCATGAGCGAGTTGGACTTGTTCCACCAAAGGTTGGCATACTCATCAAACTCGAGGGATGCCATGGCCATCATCTTCTCATTGCTATAATTGTGCATGCGGAAGATCTTGTCGACCTTGAGTTCCCAAGAGAGATATTCCTCGGGCTCATTGGAACCGGTGAACTTGGGCATGGTGAATTTGATCTTGCCGAAAGTTTCTTCTCCATTGCGGTTCCGGTTGCGTCGGTTTCCATTATTTTGACGGTCATCATTATCATCCGAGCTCTCATGTCTTGCTTGGTGATTGTTGCGATGCTCGCGTGGTTGTTGAGGTGCCGCGTTTGGTGGAGGAACTTGTTGTTGACGACGAGCTTGGGGAGCGTGCTCGTTTTCTTGTCGCGGATGCAGACGAGGATGAGGTTGATGGTCCTCACGACGAGCTTGGGGAGCTTGCTCTTGCTCTTGTCGTGGTTGATGGCGAGGAGCATTAGCTTGCGCCATGTGGCGAGGAGGATGTCGAGCCGTATGCGCCATGGGCTGCTCTTCTTCTTGGTGTAAGGGAGGCTCGTCATGACCATTATGTTGGCGACGAGGACGCTCATGTCTATGATGACGCCTTGGAGGATCTTCGAGTGCTTCACGTCGACGATGATCTTGTTCGTCCTCTTCGGAAGTTGCACTTGTTGTTGAAGGAGCGTGTCGACGTCGATGGCCGTGGTGGTCTATGCGAGGTTGCTCTTGTTGAATCACCAGTGCCCTTGGTTGTGGTCGGTTTGCTTCACGTCTTGGAGGTCTTGCGGAGGTCACCATCATAGCTTGATGTCGCGGCGTGGCGGAGATGGTACCACTTGCGAAGAGCTTATGGATTGAACGGGTCCATCCGGTGCCTTGAAGCGTGGCGAGGTGCACTTGTTTCACTTGATGAGTGCCGAGATGAGCTTGATTCGCGCGGCGTGTCCTTGCGAGTCCATCGATGATGTGTTGGAGCTTCTCATCCGTTGAGTGCGGCCAAGAGCTTCATTTTGATGCCCGAGGTTGTGTTGCATGGCATGCATTTGTACGGACTTCTTGAGCGGTTGTCGATGTTCTTGAATTCCACGGGCCTCGCTAAATTGTTCATCTTGGCGCTCGAGCTTCTAGCGATAGTTGAATTCTCCTCGGATCTTCCAATGGTCCCATCTTGTCATGAATTGGTTATCATCCTCTGGAGGTGGTTGATGTGGACATCCCTACTATTGATATAACCGTTGTACCTACAGCAACACACATACAAGGACCCATCACAAGATCTCGTGCCAAACAACTTAACTATCAGGTACTTTCGTTTCTTGGAACTATTCCTTACATACATGAGAATATGATGCTGCCTAAGTCAGATACATTTCTTACTCTTAGGAATGATGGACCAAGCATGGATGAGAGGGACAAGCATTGGAGCATGGCCATGCATGGAGATGGCAGCAAGCATGTGATGATCCAAGAGAAGGCCACGGATGAAGATTTCAGAACTTTGAGGCCACCATAATGAAGAAAGAAGGCTTGGATGAAATATTCAAGATCAATACTTTACGAATTCGTCCATAGCATAATATGGTGCTGCGACACCTTTATTTTGGGCCAGGCCCATGTAATTTTCGCAGGTTTTTAATTAGCCACTTTTTAGAGTCCGTGTTGAGGAAAAGGACTTTTAGGGTTGGATTCGCCACCACTTCCATGGCTGGCGAACCCCACCTTTTCGCCTTCATATAACATAGCCGAACCTTTAGACTCGGATTTTGTTTAGACATTAAGTTAGCCATAGTCAACTTCGCCAAGGCTCGGCGTCGCAGAGGCCTCTTGTACTTCGCACCTATTCGGGATCCCACCTCTTTCAATAAAGCTTTCCTCTTAATCCGCAATATCTTGATTGCAATATTGGTTCTTACTTGTTCTCGATTTCACGTAGGAATTAAGACCCTCGGTCGGTGATCGTGTTCACGCAGGATCGGTAACCTCCGAGGAGATTGGCCTAGCGATTGCATTGGCGCTCGTGCTTGCGTGTAGTCGGATCGTCAAGCCGAACTCCACCAAATCGATTATCGCCATCTCATCGAAAGATCGGACACCTTTGCCCTATCAAGTGGTATCGATTTCGTGTTGCTCGGTGAGATTTTCTTTGTTTTCGTAGATTAGATCTGTTTTACCTATAACCCACGAAAAGCCAAAAACAGCTTAGAGTTTAGATCCATCCCATAACCAATCTCGCCTCGCATTATCTTTTCGTTTTGCATTGTTGAATTTGTGTCTACATCGTCGCGTCGAGTTCTTTGGTCTTAGTGTCTCGTCCTTAGAGTTTCGAGTTAATCATACTAGTCACCGCCACACTCACGATCACCGCCATATACCACCCTGCCACCATATTCGCCGCCATACCCCGCCACCATAAAACCCTAATACTCACCGCCTTCCTACCGACACGGATCCGATCGGTTTTACTGTGGTACGAGTCCGAGTCGAGTTACTGTTTCCTCGTTTTTTCTTTTGACTTTCCTTCTTTGTTATTTCCGTGTTCAGCTAAAATCCGTGTCGAGCTAAGAGTCCGGTCGTAAGTCCAGAAGGAGAGCAAAAAAAAAAAAAAAAAAGTCTGGAACCGCCTCCGAAAAAATTTTCTGGCTATACTGGTTTTCGGCTTTGGGGATCACTTTTCTCCATCGGCCGTTATAGCGATATTTTTTTGGCGCCTGCGCGCTTTCCGGAGCAAAATAAAAAATTTCAAAAAAAATTTTGGGGGCTAACCTCTTTTTAGACCCCGTAGATCAGTTCTAGACACTCGCCATCCTAGTAATTTTCTGCATCTCGGATCGCTTTTCAGGGTGCTATATCATCATACGAAGCTTGTTGTGTCGCGTCGTGACATCGTTGGTGATCTAGGCTCGCGTCTCTAGTACTGCCTAGCCTAGGACCAAGATGCAAGTCGTTGAGCATTCTTTCAACTTTTGCATTCTTTGTTTTGATAATTGCTGACCCTTTGCTAAGCCTTCCCGAGCTCCAGATACTCTCCACGTGCGGTGTTTCGACTCTGGTAATCGCTTGGTTCAATCTCTGGACCCATGATCCTCGTGGTTGCACATCGCCTTTTCTCATTGTTTGGTAAGAACTTGTAAGAGCTTATATTGCTTGACGGATTACGCGTGACTTCCACCATATTCCTATAGTATATACCGTGCTTTTTAAGGACTAACCATGACAGATACTTCGGAACCTGCCACCATGACGAACGAAGAACTACATGCCCACTTCTCGCGCTCACGGTCGTGTGGCGAAGACGTGGACACGCGCCTAGGGAGTTTGACACCAAGCTCACCAACGCCGTGGACAAGATCGATGGACTCGAGAAATCCTTCAACGCCAAGCAGCGTTCGGTTCAAGGAGCTTGAACCGATTGCCGCACCGGCACCCACATGGTGCCGGCGCATTCGATCACGGCTCGGACTGCTGATGCTTGCGCACCGGCGGCTCTGCTGCGGCCAGCGTTCCTCGGACTTCCGCGGCGTCTTCTGCTGCGACATTGAGGAGGGGCGACGGGTACTACTACGACCCGACGACGACGATCTGTTTGACGAGGAGGTTGAACAACCTCCACAGTACCGCTGGTCGCCCGACATTACTACCAAGCAGCTCATGCCGATGCGTCTTGATGATGATCATTTTGCAAAGCTTAAATTAAATATTCCATCTTTGAGGGTAAATATAATCTGATGCATATCTTACATGGGAGATGGAAGTAGAACAACGTTTGCATGCTTAAAATATCCACGAGAATATGCGTGTTAGTCTGCTACATGTGAATTTACTAAATTTGCTTCCCTTTGGTGGTCTGAGTATTGTCGTTTAAATCCTACTACTATTCCTAGTACTTGGACTGCTTTAAAAACTGCTATGCGTGTTCGTTTTGTACCTCCCACTTATCAACGTGATTTACTAAAGAATCTGACACGCTTAGAGCAAGGGAAAAATTCAGAAGAGTATTATCGGGAATTGCAAAGCGGGATGGTTAGGTGTGGTCTTGTAGAATCTAATGAGCAAATGCTTGCACGTTTCTTTGGTGGATTACACAAGGACCTTCAGCCCATCTTAGCTTCTAAGGAATATAATTCTATCACTCGTTTGTGTCATCTGGCTTGCAAATCGCAGCGTGAAGTGCAGGATCGCCAAACACCATGGAGGAGGACTAATAATTGCAGTCGCACATCCACTTGGACATCCACAATCAGCGCCTCCTCGTGATTCGCCTCCAGCTACTACCACATCCAAGGCCACCACAAGATTTCCAGTGCTCCTCCACCATCATCCAATGCTCCCCTTTCGTAGTGCATCTTCTATGGCTTCCACGGGTAAGACTAAGGATATACAATGCCGCAAGTCTTTGGGGTTTTGGTCATATTGAGAGGCAGTGCACAACACAACGTGTGATGATGGTGCGAGAAGATGGTGAATACGATTCATGAGTGACTTGATGAAGATACACTAGCCCTTATTTCTGCTCGAGATGGAGACAATTGATGATGATGACGAGCCGAGGTAATGGGAGTGACTGCGATCAATACAAGAGTTTAATTACACAACGTGTGTTGAGTGTGCAATTGAGCAAATCTGAGCAAGATCAACGCCAACCTGTTCCAAACACGTGGTGTTGTCAAGGAAAGAGCTATACGGATCATCATTGATGGAGGGAGTTGTAATAATCGGCGGTGTTGACATGGTAGAGAAGCTTGCGCTTCCAACAAGACAACGCCCACATTCATACTACATCCAATGGTTTGAGAGTTCTCGCAAGATCAAGGTAACACGAGCAGCTGCGTGCATTTTACTATTGGTACATATTCTGATTTTGTTGATTGTGATGTTGTACCTATGCAAGCTTGTTCTTTGTTACTTGGTAGACCATGGCAATTTGATAGAGAATCTGTTCATAATGGCAAAACTAACCACTATTCTCTTATGCATGATGGAAAGAAAATTGGTCTAAAACCTATGACTCCGAACAGATTTTAAAAGATGATCTTGCTAGAGCTAGTAGAGCTAAAACGAGGAGAAAAATAAAAGTGAGAATCAGATTGTTCTTTGCAGATTTTATACCACCAAAGAACACTAAATCTGATTCTACACATGCTCTGAAATTCGTTTGAAGAGTCCATGTATGCTTGCAAATAAAATTGATATTCTTGAACTAGATGTAAACAATACTCAATGTTATGCAATTGTCTCGCAAAGAGGTTTTGTTTTCATTTGAGGATATGCCTCCTTCTTTGCCACCATTTGTTGCTCACCTTTTGCGGGAATATGAGGACGTATTTCCCATTGAGTTGCCACCGGGACTACCTCCTATTAGAGGAATTGAGCATCAAATTGATCTAATTCCTGGTGCCACGTTGCCCAACCGCGCCATATAGAACCAATCCGGAGGAGACAAAGGAGATACAACGCCAAATTCGTGAACTACTCGACAGAGATCATATTCGTGAGTCCCTTAGCCCTTGTGCTGTTCCTATTATTTTGGTACCTAAGAAAGATGGATCTCCAAGCATGTGTACTATTGAAGAGATATCAATAATATTACTATTCGATATCGTCATCCTATTCTACGTTTAGATGACATGCTTGATGAATTGAGTGGCTCTACCATGTTTTCTAAAGTTGATTTGCGTAGTGGTTACCACAGTTCGTATGAAATTAGGAGATGAATGGAAAACAGCATTTAAAACTAAGTTCGGTTTATATGAGTGGTTAGTAATGCCGTTTGGTTTAACTAATGCACCTAGCACTTTCATGAGATTAATGAGCGAAGTTTCGTGCTTTCATTGGACGTTTTGTGGTAGTCTACTTTGATGATATTCTGATTTATAGCAAATCTTTAGAGGAACATTTGGACCATTTACGTCTTTGTTTTCAATGCTTTCGTGATGCACGTTTGTTTGGTAACCTTGAGAAGTGCACCTTTTGCACCAATCGAGTTGCGTTTCTTGGTTATGTTGTTACATCACGGTATTGAAGTGGATCCAGCCAAGATTGAAGCTATTGAGAATTGGCGCAACCCAAGACGGTCACAAGTGAGGAGTTTTCTTGGCCTCGCTGGTTTTATAGGCGCTTTGTCAAAGACTTTGGATCAATTGCATGCCGCTGAATGAGCTTACCAAGAAGGATGTGCCCTTTGTTTGGGCGATGCACAACAACGCCTTCGTCATATTGAAAGATAAGCTAACACATGCTCCTTACTCCAACTTCCTGATTTTACTAAGACTTTTGAGCTTGAATGTGATGCTAGTGGAATTGGTTTGGGAGGGTGTTATTACAAGAGGAAAACTGTTGCATATTTTAGTGAGAAATTGAGTGGGGCTAGTCTGAACTATTCTACTTATGATAAAGAATTATATCGTTGGTTCGACATTAGAAACTTGGCAACATTATCTATGGCCTAAGGAATTTGTTATTCATTCTGATCATGAATCTTTGAAGCATATTCGTAGTCAAGCTAAGTTGAATCGTCGTCATGCAAAGTGGGTTGAATTTATTGAGTCTTTTCCTTATGTTATCAAACACAAAAGGGTAAAGATAATATTATTGCGATGCTTTGTCACGCCGTTATGCTTTGTTATCTCAACTTGACTTCAAAATATTTGGATTGGAAACTATTAAAGAACAATATGTGCATGATGCTAAATTTAAAGATGTGTTGCAGAATTGTAGAGATGGTAGAACTTGGAACAAGTTCGTCTTCCATGATGGATTTGTGTTCCGTGCTAACAAACTATACATTCCAGATAGCTCTGTTCGTCTTTTGATATTACATGAGGCGCATGGAGGAGGATTGATGGGACACTTTGGTGTCAAGAAGGCGGAGGATGTTCTTCTTTGCACACTTCTTTTGGCCACGTGTCGTCGAGATGTTGAGAGATTTGTGGCACTTGCACTACTTGTCAAAAGCTAAGTCTCGCCTTAATCCACATGGTTTATATATGCCTCTTCCTGTTCCTAGTGTTCCTTGGGAGGATATTTCTATGGACTTTGTTTTGGGATTGCCACGAACACGAAGGGAGGATAGTATTTTTGTTGTTGTGGATCGGTTCTCTAAGATGGCACACTTTATTCCTTGTCATAAAGCGGATGATCTTTTATATTGCTGATTTGTTCTTTCGTGAAATTGTTCGTTTGCATGGTGTGCCAAATACTATTGTCTCTGATCGTGATACTAAATTTCTTAGCCACTTTTGGAGTTGTGTATGGGCTAAGTTGTGGACTAAATGGCTCTTTAGTACTACATTTCATCCCCAACCGATGGTCAAACAAGTAGTAAATAGAACTTTGTCTACTATGTTACGGGCTGTTTTAAAGAAGAACTTAAAATTGTGGGAAGAGTGTTTACCTCATATAGAATTTGCTTATAATCGTTCATTGCATTCTACCACAAAGATGTGCCCATTTGAGATTGTGTATGGTTTTGTTCCTCGTGCACCTATTGATTTATTGCCTTTACCTTCTTGATTGCAACATAATTTGGATGCTACACAACCTGAAATGATATTAAACTTGCATAAGACTACTAAAGATAACATTGAACACATGAATGCTAAGTATAAACTTCTTTGGGGATAAAGGGAGAAAGCATGTTGTGTTTGATGTTGGCGATCTTGTTTGGTTACATTTGCGTAAAGATCGTTTTCCTGATTTACATGCAAGTCTAAGTTAATGCCACGTCTTTCTGGTCCCTTTAAGGTGTTAGAGAGAATCAATGATAATGCATATAAACTTGAGTTGCCTGCAGACTTTGGTGCAGTTAGTCCTACATTTAACATTGCGATTTGAAGCCTTACTTTGGTGAGGAAGATGAGATTGCGTCGAGGCGACTTCAATTCAAGAAGGGAGCATGATGTGGACATCCCTACTATTGATACAACCGTTGTACCTCTCAAAGACACACATACAAGGACCCATCACAAGATCTCGTACAAACAACTTAACTATCGGTACTTTCGTTTCTTGGAACTATTCCTTAGATACATGAGAATATGATCTGCCTAAGTCGGATACATTTCTTACTCTTAGGAATGATGGACCAAGCATGGATGAGAGGGACAAGCATTGGAGCATGGCCATGCATGGAGATGGCGACAAGCATGTGATGATCCAAGAGAAGGCCACAGATGAAGATTTCGAACTTTGAGGCCACCATAATGAAGAAAGAAGGCTTGGACGAAATATTCAAGATCAATACTTTTCTGAATTCGTCCATAGCATAATATGGTGCTGCGACACCTTTATTTTGGGCCAGGCCCATGTAATTTTCATGAGTTTTAATTAGCCACTTTTAGAGTCCGTATTTGAGGGAAAAGGACTTTTAGGGTTGGATTCGCCACCACTTCCATGGCTGGCGAAACCCCTACCTTTCGCCTTTAAATCGCCCATAGCCGAACCTTTAGACTCGGATTTTGTTTAGACATTAAGTTAGCCATAGTCGCCAAGGCTCGGCGTCATGAGGCCTCTTGTACTTCGCACCTATTCAGATCCCACCTCTTTCAATAAAGCTTTCCTCTTAATCCGCAATATCTTGATTGCAATATTGGTTCTTACTTCTCGATTTCGTAGGAATTAAGACCCTCATTGGTCGGTGATCGTGTTCACGCAGGATCGGTAACCTCCAGGAGATTGGCCTAGTGATTGCATTGGCGCTCGTGCTCGCACGTGTAGTCGGATCGTCAAGCCCGAACTCCACCAAATCGATTATCGCCATCTCATCGAAAGATCGGACACCTTTGCCCTATCAGTGGTGGTGGTTGGGATGGCTCTCCATGCCTGTCCATGATGCAAAGCCAACAATGGTTGTATATGGAGAGAAAGGGTGTGGAGAGTTAGCCTTTTACCTCACCTTGGAGATTATATCAAACCAATTGCCACACAAATGAGCGAAAAGCGTGCAAAGTGAAATGGCAAGAAACTCTCAAAGGCTTTTGGTGGAAGGTAAGGGTTGTGGAAAACCAAACGAAACGATCCAAGCAAAAGGTTATTGTCCTACGTGGTAAAGAACCAAAGTTCAAAAGCAAAAAGGATACGATCTACCAAAAACACGGAAAACACACACGTGGAGAAAACGGGGTTAGCACGACTATGAAAATGAGCACAAAAGGTCCTAACGAAGACTACGGCTCGTCATTGCCAACACAAGGAGAGACCACAACTCGTTTGCCAAAAGAGGGTAAGCAATAGATTTGTGCACTTGCCGCGGAGCGCTCTTTCTTCTCTCTTTCTTGGCTTACAAGCTTGGTATTCTCTTTGTATTGGGGGACTATGTATCAGAGCCATCCCGACCTTCAGGGTTTCAGCCAAACGGTCGTTGTCAGTCTAGCAAATATTTTGGTAGTTATGTATATTAGGGAAAAACAAAACGCGAGAGTAGGACTGCTTCCACTTTTCTTCTTACCCTCCCACCCACCCTTTTCTGGTAAGGAAGTGCAACGTTTTCAATCCTCTTCTCAAAGTTCAAACTAGGATTCACGTGTTCTGGGTTTCCGTAGTACCATAGGTTGTGTGTGTGTGTGTAATCCCTTGTCTACCTGTTGCATCCAAGTTGTTATCTTATCTGCCTTTGGTTATCAACTGTTGGTACATTCCATACCGACAGGCTTTTGCAAACCGACGCAATCTATCTTCCTCTTTGTATCCGACGCTATCTTGTTTGGAGTGTTCGTTTCCGTAGTTGCCAATCTTTAGGTTTCGTCGTGAGAAGAAGGGGTTAGGATTTGTGTTCCACTTGTTCATGTGCGGAGTAATGATTTGAGTGCGGGATGGAGTCGCGACCATACCACTACTTTTATCATTCGCTTTTGTATATTGAATCGGTAGAGTCACTAATCTTGATTCGTTAAGTAATTTTGCGCATCTATTGGTATTCTAATGCCGAAATTTGTGGAAAATTTTTCTTTGATATATTTGTGTACCACACTCCTTTTCAGTCGTGTGCGATATGCTTAATATCTTTTAGGTGCTATGAACTTTGTTGATATTTTAATATCATCTCGAATTGTATCCTTTAATCCTGGTTAATTCCATCTTGGTACTATTTTGGATTATTATCATTCTCCATTATAGTACTGACTTGAGTTTTATATCAATGACAGGATGGCTCCACCACGCCGGACTGAGGAGGACATACCTCCGGAACTGGGCTCAGCGTTGTCAAACATTGCTAATGCTTTGGCAGCTATGCAAGAGAACCAGCAGCGCTTTGAGGAGAGCGTCCGAAGAAACGAGTTTGCTCCACTTCCTCCACCTCCCAAGCGCGGAGACATCAAGAGCTTCCTCAAGTTCAACCCTCGTCAGTTTGATGTGTCTGACCGACCTCTTGACGCGGATGATTGGCTCCGTGAGATCTCAAGGCTGCTCGAGACTGCTGATGTTCCGGAACAGGAGTGGGTTAAGTGTGCTACTCACCTTCTCAAGGGAGACGCAGCTCTTTGGTGGGAAAACTACTTGAAGGCAAGCCACTTTGGGTTCCCGACCAACTTGGGAGAGGTTCACTGCAGCTTTCAAGGCAGTTTCTCGAGATTGTGATGGAAAGGATGAAGGAGGCTTTCCTCAACTGAAGCGAGAAATGATAACGTCAACACCTACATCGAACTTCATGAACCTTTCTCGCTATGGTGGTGATGAGGTATGTCGATGACAAGAAGAAGCGTAAAAGGTTGAGCAAGGGCTCAATGCGTCGATCAAGTATGCAATCACGCATGCAAGACCGGCAACCTTCCTGGAACTACAGCACACAACACTGCAAGAGGAGGCAAGCAGGCAAATGTTTGAGGAGTCCAAGAAACACAACAGGGATGCATCAAGCTCTGCAGTTATGGCAGCTCCTTCTAAGCGGCGTGTCTGGGTTCCTAACACCCCACCGTCGCTCCCGGCTCCACCAAGACCTGCAAGCTTCGCGTCAAGGCCACCAAACTTCACCACTGCGGCTCCCAGGGGCTACAACCACCACTACCCTGGAGCGCCTGGCGGAGTCCCTGGCCACTCTGCTCCACGTCCAGCTAGTGCCTGCTTCACGTGTGGAGATCCTGGACATCTCAGCTGGAACTGTACAATGAAGAACAAAGCTCTCCCTCCACCCCCGCCAAGATCTGCAACAAGCTCTCCTTCGGTTCGTGCACCACCGCCTCGGGCTCTCAACATCAACACCAAGCCCGGGTCTGCGGTTGTTCGTGCCAAGCTAATCAACGCCTCTCAAGCCGAGCATGCACAGGTTGTGATGGGTATGCTTCGTTAACTCGATCCTGCACGAGTTCTCTTTGATTACAGTGCATCGCATTCTTTTGTGTCTCACAAGTTTGCATATGAGAATGTGTTAACTCTGGATCCTCTCCGTAAAGCTAATGGTCCTATCTCCACAGGTCCAACCCGAGAATGCATATATCGACCATGGCAATCAGTTGAGATTGGTGGTTCTTCCTTCGGCTTCTTTGATTGTTACGGGCTCGACATTGATGTCATCTTGGGCATGGATTGGTTGACAACAAATGCATTTGTGATTGATTGTCTTGAACGCCGGTGTCTCTGAAGATCCTCAAGGCCATATAGTCTTTTCTCCAAGTCGACTCCTGTGTCGGCTCTATTCCTTGGCGGCTCGAATAATGATGCTATGGAAGCTATTCGAGTGTACCAAGGTCTGTGAGTTCGGATCTCTTTCTGAAGAGTTGCGGTATGCCTCGGATCGCGAGGTTGAATTCGTGATTGAGCTTGAACACAGAACGGCTCCTATCTCCAAGAGGCCATATAAAATGGGTCCTTCGAATGGGTGAACTCAAACGACAACTTGATGAACAAGAGAAGTTGGGTTTCATTCAACACAGCACTTCTTCTTGGGGTAGTCCAACAATCTTTGTGAAGAAGCGTGACAGAACCGATAGGCTATGTGTTGACTACCGGGCTCTCAATGCTAAAACCATCAAGAACAAATATCCTCTTCCTCGGATAAATGATCTTTTTGATCAGCTAGCAGGAGTTGTGGTGTTCTCTAAGCTGGATTTGAGAAGTGGTTATCACCAAATCAAAATTCGCAAAGAAGATGTGCCCAAAACAGCTTTCACCACCCGCTATGGCCTGTATGAGTACACGGCCATGTCTTTCGGTCTCACCAACGCACCTGCTACCTTCTCGAGGCTGATGAACTCCGTTTTCATGGAATACCTGGATAAATTTGTTGTGGTATATCTGGATGACATTCTGGTCTATTCCAAGTCCAAGGAGGAGCATGAAGAGCACCTGCGGTGTGTCTTAAACAAGCTTCGTGAGAACCGCTTGTATGCAAAGTTCTCAAAGTGTGAGTTTTGGCTGCCTGAAGTAACATACTTGGGTCATGTTATCTCTGCCAAGGGCATTGCAGTTAACCCGGAAACCGTGAAGACAATAGTTGAATGGCTTCCTCCTGCTAATGTCAAGGAAGTGCGGAGTTTTCTCGGCTTGGCTAGCTATTGTCGTCGATTTGTTCAGAACTTCTCGAAGATAGCAAAGCCTCTTACCGATCTCCTCAAGAAAGGCAAGAAGTACCTGTGGACTCCTGCATGTCAAGAAAGTTTTGAGACACTCAAAGAGAAGCTCACTTCCACACCAGTCTTGGTTCCTCCAGATACATCTAAGCCTTTCCAGATATTCTGCGACGCCTCTTTGCAAGGATTGGGTGCAGTCCTTATGCAAGAGAGACAGGTGGTTGCTTATGCTTCTCGTCAGTTGAAGACGCATGAAATCAACTATCCCACACATGACCTCGAGCTAGCAGCAGTTGTCTTTGCTTTGAAGCTATGGAGGCACTACTTGCTTGGTAACCGTTGTGAGATCTTCTCGGACCACAAGAGTTTAAAGTATATCTTCACTCAGCCTGATCTCAACCTTCGCCAGAGGAGATGGATCGAAACAATCAATGACTTTGATGTGACCATCAACTACACTCCAGGCAAAGCAAACGTCATGGCAGATGCACTTAGCCGTAAAGCTTATGTCAACAACCTCATGGTAGAAGAGCAATAGCCTCTCTTATGCGAGGAATTCCGTCAGCTGAACCTGGAAATTGTGGAACAAGGGCATCTCCTGAACCTTCTGGCTACTCCTCTCTTGGAAGAACAAATTCGATCTCGTCAGCGTGGTGATCCGCACACCAAAAAGCTCATCGCTAAGCTTGACCTTCCGAAGTACGAGTCCTTCCATGTTGATGATCAAGGCACGCTCTTCTTTGAACACCGGATGTTTGTTCCAAACTACCCGGGTCTGAGAGACCAAGTTCTCAAGGAGGCACATGATTCGGCTCTTTCTATCCATCCTGGCAGCACAAAGATGTACATGGACTTGAAAACACAATACCGTGGCACAGGTTGAAGCGGTATTGTGCTAAGTCGTCTCGAGAATGTGATGTCCGCCGCAGTCAAGGCTTTCCATCAGAAACCATTCGGTCTTCTACATCCATTGAAACCTCCGGAATGGAAATGGGAGAAAGTAGAGATGGACTTCATCACTGGCTTTCCAAGGTCGCGGAAGGGCAACAATGCAATTTTGTTGTCATCGGAGCTTTCTAAAGTGGCTCATTTCTTCCCGATCAAAGAAACAATTTACGGAATTGATTGGTGAGCTCTATATCAGCAATTGTCTCTCAGTATGGGGTTCCACTTGAAATCAGTTCGGACCGTGGGAGCATCTTCACCTCAAAGTTACGGAGAGTTTCCAAAAGCTTTGGGAACAAAGTTGAACTTCAAGCCTTACCACCCTCGGTCTCAAGGACAAGTGGAAAGAATCAATCAGTTACGGAGGATATGCTTAGAGCTTGCGTCATCTCTTTTGGCATGAAGTGGGAGGAATGTCTTCCATATGCTGAATTCTCCTACAACAACAGCTTCGGAAGAGTCGAAGATGGCACCATTCGAGGCTCTCTATGGTCGCAAGTGCGTAACTCCAATTGGTTGGTCGGGTCAGGAGAAAGAATTTGGTTTGACCACGACATTGTAACCAAGCGAGAGGAGAAGGTGCATATCATTCGGAGAACCTGAAGATTGCTCAAAGTCGTCAGAAGAGCAACTATGACAGGAAGCACACAGATATGGTAGATGCCCCTGGTGATCTCGTCTACCTTCGTTTCACTCCCATGAGAGGAACACACCGCTTCGGTATCAAAGGAAAGTTGGCTCCTAGATACATCGGTCCTTTCAAGATACGTGGTAGAAGAGGAGAAGTTGCTTATGCACTGGAGCTTCCGGAAAAACTCAAAGTCCATGATGTTTTCCACATCTCTCAACTCAAGAAGTGCTTCAAAGATCCCGGCAGGACCGTGGACCATGAGCTAATCGACCTCAAAGAAGATCTGTCTTATCAAGAACACCCCACCAAAATCCTTGAGACTGCAGAACGAAGGACTCGCAACAAGTCCATCAAGTTCTGCAAGGTGCAGTTGTCACACCATTCTGTTGATGAAGCCACATGGGAGCGTGAAGATGAACTCCGTGCCAACCATCCTTCTCTTTTTGTATCTTCTTCTTCCTAGAATCTCGGGGCGAGATTCCTGTTTAGTGGGGGAGAGTTGTAGCATCCCAGTTGTCTAACACCTGTAATGCTACTTGTTATAATAATAAAAAGGGCCACTTCCAACATATAATTGTTGCATCATGCTCATGTCATCATGTCACCTTGCATTTGAGCATCATATAAAACCCTTTTCTTGTTTGGCTCTTATCTCATGTGCATGATTAATTGTAGTTGCCTCTTGATATTGTATTTGGTTCTTAATATATTGCTAAATGCCCAAGTTGGGTTGAGGGCATCTCTCTTATTGACTCCACCACCTTTTCTTTCACCACCTTATAATTCCACCATCCAATTAATATGAGCTTGGCATTTTTATTTGAGTTATCTCTAGCTCATGTTGTTGGTTGGGTTCCACCCCTTAATCTTTTGTTTGGCCTTTGCCCACCTTTTGGGAATGCAAGGATTAAAGCCACATGAAATAATGTTGTTTTCACAATATAACCATTTGGCATTAATTATGTTGCATGGGCCATGCAAGTGCCACCTTTTCTAGTATTTGGTTTTTACTTGAATTCTAAGTGGACCATCTTTTCTTTGTTTAAATCTTTTGTTGGCTTGTAGTTGTTCTTCACCATATCATCTATCTCTATCCCCCTTTAGCTTAACCTCTATCCCTTTCTCCATGCACACACATGTGCTCATGAGGCATGCACAAAACCTAAACCCATTTTCCTTCTCCCCACCTTTCTCTTTTATCTTGCTTGTTCTTTGAATGGAGCATGCATGATTCAAATCTCTATCACCATATCTCTCTCTCCCTCTCTCTCTTTTCTTGCCTTTTTCTTGATCTTGTGTGCTTGTATATGAAGCATGCTTGATCAAGTGGAGTACCCCTTCCTCTATCTACCCCTCTTAGCTAACCCTAAAACCTACCCTTGCCATCTATCCTTCCTAGCTAAACAAAAACCCTATTCTACATCTCCCCTAAACCAAACCCTAAGCCACCCCAAACCCCATACTAGCTAAACCAAAACCCCACCTAGTCTAAGCAAAACCAAAGCACCCCTCTCCCTCTCCTCTCTAGCTATCAACCCTAAACCTATCTAGCATGGCCCCATACCCCATGTCCTATCTACCCTCTCTCTCTAACAAAGGCCCCCCTCGCCTAACCTAGATCGAGTCGGCCCTCTCCCTCTCACTTCTTCCCTCTCTTTTCTCTCTCTGCCTACCGCCTCTAGTTCTACACCTCGCTCCCAGCCCCTGCAGCCCCCGTGCCCCCTCTTCACCTTGCAGCGGCTCACCACCCAGTGCCTGCCTGCTCACGTGAAGGGGAAAGGCGACGCCGACGCCACCCTGGCCATCTACCCCTCCCCCACGCCACCTCCTGCCCCCTCCTGTTCTTATCCACACCCCTCCGTCTCTGCCTTGCCAGATACTCCCCGTCCACCCCAGGAACCTTCCTTCCTCCTTCCCCTTCCCAGCTCAGCCATGTCCTCCGTGCCTCTAAACCCTAGCGGCCAGATCTGCGGGAGGCGGAAGGAGCCGTCTTGAAGGGTGCCCACGACGGCCAGCCGCTTCCCCCACCTCAGCTAGGACCGCCAGCCACGGGACCTCGCCGGAGGAGCTGTCTTGCCGCCGTGTCGTGTGCGAAGTTCCGTTCGTCAGCCTCGCCAGCGATCACCGTCCCCTCTGGCCGTGTCAACCTCGCCGGCAAGCCCCTGGTGAGACCATCGCCTCCCTAGACATGCCCCTTTGCCCCTAGTGCATCGTAGCTCCGGCGCCGCCGTCGAACACCCTGCGTGCGTCGCGCGCGCCGTGCTCTGGCGACGGCAGCAACAACTGCAGCTCTGTCGCCAATTCCTGGCCGTTCCCCGCGCGCTACAGCCCTCTTCAGGAGCTGGGTTCTGAACAAAAGATGTAGCCCTAGAGTTCTTCTTCGTTTTTCCTTTTTGGGTCATCTCGTTTCGTCCAGCGTGCACGTCGCCATCGTCGCCGGAAGTCGCCAGCCCGCCCGGCAGCATGGCGTCTGCCATGTAGCAAGCAGCCCGCACGTTTCTGACGCCCTTCCTTTCCCGCCTCAAATCCAGCGGTCCGATTAGCCCGCGATCGTGACGGTGGCCTTTCTAAAGAGGCTCCGTGTTTTCGAAACAACCCGATCCTCCCCACGCGTGTTCTTTTTAAATGCCCCCCCTTTTCTCTCCCACCACGCGTCCTACCGGGGCCACGATCGATGGCGTGGCCTTTTGAAAGGCCCGGCTTCTCCACCCTCAACCCGCGCTACCACTCCCCCCTTCTGACCACGTGGGTGCCCAGTCAGCCTGGTCCCACCCGTCAGTGAGTGCGGCTGGGTCTGCCTGGGTACAAAAGGTTGTCTGCTCATCTGTTTTTATTTCAAATCTTTTCAAATTAATTCAAATTCAAAATGAAATCTGTTTTCAAATAACTTTCAAAATATAAATCCAAATTTGACAAATGATATATGTTTGGATATCAAAAAAATGCCAGGATTTCAAATATGCCATCCAATTTGCCTTTTGCACATTTAAAATTCCAAGTTCAATTAAATTACACCATTTTGCCACTAGAACTAAAATAATTAATAACTTGGGTTTTATAATTCCAAATTTAGCAAATGATATGTCTAAAATGATCAGCTCGACGAGACCTTTCTGTTTATGCTATCCATAACTTCATTTGCAGCATGCATCATATAAAAATATAGGGTACAACAATGTTATGACAACAAAATGTGAACCAAAACTCCACTAAAATGTTGCTACTTGTTTTCCACACCTTCCCATGCCATGCTACCTTCTTGACATGTAAATTGTGCATCATTCATCATGGCATGATTGTTTGCTTGACGCATCTTATTCATATGCTTGTGCTCTATATTCATGTTGGCCTTGTTTGTTTGGTTTTTATCGGATGAACCTTTGGCGGGGGTTATATCAAGAGAACCGGAGCACTACCGGATCCGTCCCTCGCATCAATCGAGTTGTGCAAGCACTTCCACATGCTTGCATACATACGATACCTATTGCCTCTATCTTATTCTTGCATCATTGAGTCGCGATTGCATTAAATTGAATCCCAAGTATGCATAGCCTTTACTTTGAACTCCACCAAGCTTGTTCCCCATCCCATGAGCCATTACTATAGGAGTTGTTTGAGCCATGCGAGTCGTGAGAACATGTGTAGGGTATGTGAGTGTCTGTTGGAAAATGAGGTACCTAAACAACTTAACTCGAGTAGTTACGGAGAACTAAAGAAAGTGGCACCGGTGAGCAACATCTGCTATTTGGTTTTCCTGCTCACTTGTGTCCCGTAAGACCCGAGTACTTGATTCCTGTTCCTTGATTTATCGCGCTATCCACATCCGGGAGGTATATGGGACCCCCCTGGGCCAGAGCTTGATTCCGACTTATTTCTTGGGGCCACAAACTAGTTCGCGGTTTTATTTACTATCCTGTACTTATGCCATGCTACTTTACGTATTTAAATTGTGCGAGCACCTTTGTCTTTAAGATAGTGGCACGATTCCGGTGTCGACAAGCCCGGTTTGGGTTCCCGATCGTTCACAGCCGTCCCCACAACCTTGAGTCCGTCTCGAGCTTGCTTACCGTTGCGGTAGACTCAAGGGTGGCCCCTGAAATATGTCCGAACCCATGATTGTTCAGTCGTGAAAGCCTCGTTGGGTTTTGATTTGGTTTTTCCGAGGTTGATCGAGCGTGTGTTGCTATTGGTGCACCCCGGCCGGGTAAAACTTTCTGAAAGCCGTGTCCGCGGATATGGACGACTTGGAGCACAGTTTCTCGATCATAGACAAGCATAACTAAAGTACCGTCTTAATCTGACTAAGTAACTTGACTAGTAAATAGCGCAACACTCATGGAATGGTTAATAAAATTTGCCAACGGATGGGGGGTTGTTCGTCCGCTTCCTTGTTGGTAAGTAGGGAGGAGGATGGATCTGATGAGATTACCATTATAACTGTTGTTCTTAATTCACGGACATCCGTCTATCATTGGTTAGGCGGATGGTTAGCGTTTATCTGTAGAACTGCTAGGGTTTATCTTTCGCTGCAATTGCGTCACCCCAGGTTGTGTCCCCTTTAGAGGCATTAAGACTTGTTGAGTACCCTTAGGGTCTCACACGATAAATTATTGGTTCAGATGGCGGTACCTCCCAGAGACGGATCTTGGGTGGAAGAAGCCGAGGACATGGGCAACGATCGTTCGGTGTAGAGATTCCGGGAACGGGGATCCGTGAGACCTGTAGTTGGGATGTGCTTATTTCTATGGCATCTTATGCCGATTTGCTTCTTATCCATACTCGGATTTTGTTTGCCGCTTCCGCATGATACTCTGATGTGTGTTGTATGAGGAAGTATCCTATAATATAGATCTATCTAGGTCATTTGAATCTTGCCGTATGGCGTTGCTATATTTCCTTTCTTTCTAGATGGTAGGGCTCTGATGTACTCTTGTATGGTGGCTTGCGTACATACCCACTTGTGTACGTAGTTGATCCCTTCGCCTACCGATTCGCCCGTCTGTGTCCGTTGAGAGGGTAGTGGTTGGGACGTCTGAAAGGACTACCAGTGAGTGGCTTTTGGGGCCCCACCGTACTATTTGAACCACTACCACTCATCCAGGCTTGTACATAGGAGCGTAATTCACCGAGGTAGTTACAATTTAGGCGGATGGTTAGCGTTTATCTGTAGAACTGCTAGGGTTTATCTTTCGCTGCAATTGCGTCACCCCAGGTTGTGTCCCCTTTAGAGGCATTAAGACTTGCTGAGTACCCTTAGGGTCTCACACGATAAATTATTGGTTCAGATGGATGGTACCTCCATGAGACGGATCTTTGGGTGGAAGAAGCCGAGGACATGGGCAACGATCGTTCGGTGTAGAGATTAGGAGCGGGATCCGTGAGACCTGTAGTTGGGATGTGCTTATTTCTATGGCATCTTATGCCGATTTGCTTATCCGTACTCGGATTTTGTTTGCCGCCTTCCGCATGATACTACGATGTGTGTTGTATGAGGAGGTATCCTATAATATAGATCTATCTAGGTCATTTGAATCTTCGTATGCGTTGCTATATTCCTTTCTTTCTAGATGGTAGGGCTCGATGTACTCTTGTATGGTGGCTTGCGTACATACCCACTTGTGTACGTAGTTGATCCCTTCGCCGATTCGCCGCCGTCTGAGTCCGTTGAGAGGGTAGTGGTTGGGACGTCTGAAAGGACTACCAGTGAGTGGCTTTTGGGGCCCCACCGTACTATTTCAACCACTACCACTCATCCAGGCTTGTATCTAGGAGCGTAATTCACCGAGGTAGTTACAATTAGGATTTTCGTTTTTATGATGGATAAAAGAAAAAATTGGAGGAAATTCGTGATCAACCGTGCTCTTGATACCAATATGTTATGGGGTAACCCTGGGGTTGGCCCGATCTTTCACGAATTCCACGAGGAACGAGGGGAAGAGAGGTGGTCGGGTATGAAATCAGGGAAGGCGATGAAAACCACGAACACACGGACACCAAAACACGATACACGCCTACTCCTCACGCCGGTGGCAACCGGTCCAACATAATCCCTAGGATCGTGTTGGTGAGCTCGCTCTCCACGCCAACAACGGGGATGAGGTGCTTGGTGAGACCTTGACGACTTGGGCGAAACCGAGAACCCAAGGCCTTGTACAACTTGAACGCACTAGGCAAGATCCAAGAGGGGTGTGGATAATCCGGTGCTCCTTGGTAGGAGCATGAGACCAATAGATATAAGTCCTCAAAGGGTTTCCTTAATATCTATTATTATCCAAATCTAAACGTTTACAATAGAGGTGGGGCTATATAGTCCATCCACAAAAGCAGTAGTTTCGAATGGAGAGATAAATGATAGGTTGGGTTAAAAGGCACAGGGCGAACTTAGGTGATCGAGGTCGAGCAGGACGGTAGTACCGGTCCGTCAACCTAATACCGGTGGTATCCGGTAATCTACCGCTCGAGCGTGCACCGCTTGAGGGCTGGAGCTTCCGTCGGGCGTCGATGGCGGCATAGGAGAGGGTGGTAGTACTGCCACCGGTAGTACGATTCTGGACCGGTAGTACCGCTTGCGTCTGGGCATGGGGTAGTGCTTCTGTGGCGGCGGTAGGAGGAGGCGGTAGGTCCGCTTGGAGCGGTAGTACCGGTCGTCCCAACCGGTAGTACCGCTTGCGTCTGGCAGCGACTGGTGGCTTCTTCGTACCTGATGATGCACAGAGTTTGCGTGTGAAGTAGCAAGCCATCCAAGGGGGTGTCGAAGTCACACAAGGAGAGGAGCGAGTTCACCTTAGTTTGAAGGAGCTTGGCTCGGGCACGAGTCATGGGTCCATTTGGATAGCTCGTGGGAGTAGATGTAGTAGCGGTCGGAGGACGGGCTGCATCACTAGTTGTCTCAGCTGGAATGGAATATTAAACCTTACTGAAAAATATCACAAGGTGACTTCATTCCTAGTTGTACAAGATACGTTGATTTATAAGAACTTTATAGTACCTAAATCATGGTGTTATTGTTTGACTAGATTCAATATCCATCGGACTAACGCCAGCGGGAAGGAGAGGGAGGAAGGCAAGGAGTCCGACGTGATGATCGCCAAGGATGCGCGAGAGAGGAGCGGGAGGAAGGCGCAAGAGAAGATCATCAAGAAGGAAGGTTCAGTTCGGACAGACAGAAGCCCTGAAATTGAAACGAACGTGGATTCTTCATACGAACTCCAAATCAATCAAATAAGTACTTGTTGGAAACATCACTCTGAGAGATTTCCAACGAGTACTTACACGTCCCTAGGGGCAGATAATCCGGCCCCCACAAGGGCGGATAATCCGGCCCTGCTCCAGGAATTCTGCTAAGGACTTTAGGCGCAAGGCTCAGTAAGGGGGCGGATAATCCGCCCCAGGGGAGGTTAATCCGGGGGGGGCGTATAATCCGCCCCTACTTAGGGCGGAAAGTCCGGCCCTGAAAGTTACCAACAGATCTGGACGGATCTGACTGTATAGGACACATTTTGTTTCGCGATTTTGGCCGCCCCAGCCGCCCTTATAAGCCCTGGGACGTCCTCATAGTTAGGGTGAGACCCTGTTAAAACTATTTTGGAGTTGTTTCTTATCAAGAACCTCTGGAATTACCCTGTGATCGAATTATCTACTGCAATTGAGTGTGATCTATTGTTCCATTGGGAATTTGATGTGGACATCCCTACTATTGATACAACCGTTGTACCTACAGCAACACACATACAAGGACCCATCACAAGATCTCGTGCCAAACAACTTAACTATCAGGTACTTTCGTTTCTTGGAACTATTCCTCATATACATGAGAATATGATGCTGCCTAAATCAGATATATTTCTTACTCTTAGGAATGATGGACCAAGCATGGATGAGAGGGACAAGCATTGGAGCATGGCCATGCATGGAGATGGCAGCAAGCATGTGATGATCCAAGAGAAGGCCATGGATGAAGATTTCAGAACTTTGAGGCCACCATAATGAAGAAAGAAGGCTTGGACGAAATATTCAAGATCAATACTGATGCAGCCCGACCTACGGTCGTTACTACATCAAGGTCTCCAACTTACGCCAAGTCGCCATGGACTCCAAAGGTGAATCCGTTCCTCTATGAAAGCTCACTTCCTACCCTATTGAATGGTATGCTACTTCATACTTCGTCACATATTCATGATAGGTTCACACCGACCAGTACGGAGGCAAGGGAGGAAGCCCGGAGCATCAAGCCCGACAAGACGGAGGCTTGGAAGAGGAGGCGGAAGAAGACAGATCGCCAAATGCTCTCTGTCAGTAGTACTACCGACTGGCGGCCGTACTACACCGCTACCGCCACCAGCAGACGCCAATAGAAGCCGAATACTCTCTGTCTCCGGTACTACGTATGGACCGGTACTACGGTCAGTTTACCGTCCCCCGATCTGCTTCGCTACCGGCGGCTCGGTGACGCTCCAGGACCTCAAGCGGTACTACGGTCCCAGGCGGTACTCTGGACCAAGCGGTACTACGGTCCCAAGTCCCAGATTACTAGCTCTGGCGATCACAGTGCACTAGTTGGGCCATGACCTTGTATCCCCCTCTACTTACCTATTCGCCTAGTTTATCCCCAAACTACCCTTGTTTAGTGGTTGGCCTATAAATAGAGCCTCCACCCCTCATGTATCCCTTAGGCATAGATAATAGACTAAAGACAACCCCCATTGTGGAATCTCTAGTTTTGCCTCATCCAAGGGGACCGTCTATCGTCACCAACCTCGATTGGACTTTGCATCATGCATCCATCGTTGAACAAGGCCTTGGGTTCTCGGTTTCTCGCCCCAAGTCGTCAAGACCCTCCTCAAGGTGTTCTTCCCTCTCCGATGTGGATTTGAGGGAGCATGTTGACCGATCTTTCCTTGCGAGGATTCTATCGGACCGGTGGCGCGTTCGGAGCAATCGGCCTTGTATCGTGTGAGTTTTGCGTGTGTTCATCGTGTTCTTCGCGAGGTGTGTGTTACGCTACCTTCTCCCTTTCCCCTCGCTTTCCCATCGATTTGACCACGAGATCCGTGAAGATCGGGCACCCAAGAGGTTAACCCCTCCATCATCTGGTATCAGCAGCTTTTGGTTGCCACGGATTTCTCATCGATTTGGTCTTTTCCCCATAAATTCGAAAATTCCACCAAAAATAGCCCCAATTCGTGTTTTGGATCGATCTGTGATTCGAGTGCGTTTTGGTAGGTTTTGATCCGTGGATTACTTGCTAAACTTGTTGATCTACCTTCCTTTGTGTTCCCATAGCCTAATTCCTTGATTTCCCCCGTTGATTTGGTGTTTTTCTTGAAGATTTTCCGCCCAAATCGCCCCAAACTCGCGAAATCGCGTCAGATCTGGTTTTCTCTCCGGCGGTACTACCGCTCCAAATCTCTGATACTACCGCCACCGTACCAAAATCCGGTACTACCGCCCAAGACAGAAAGAAAACAGCAAGTTCCAGATTTCAGCCTCTCACCGTTTTGACCATAACTTTTGCATCCGAACTCGGATTTTGGTGTTCTTTAGCTTGTTTTGAAGAGGAGAAGGAGCTCTACATCATCATCCACGTGGTTCATGCTATCTACTCCATCCAAATTACGTGAGCAAGGCGGAATCCAACAATAAAGGGTGAAGATCGTCGACGAAAGGTATAAACATCCCGCGACTTCTCCCCACTTGCATTCCTTTGTGAACCCCACTATCTTTGCGAGCAACAAACACCTATTGAGACTAGTTCCTGTTATGATTGCTTGGGCTATGCACATTTGATACCTTGTAGAATTCCGAGCAAACATTGTGAGCGCTATCTCATATAGTTATCTTGTATAGTTGTTGGCACAAGGAAGAGGCAAGTGAAAAGAAAAAGAAATAAAAATAAAACGAGTGATACAAAAATAAAAAAATAGAAAAAAGGAAAAGAGAAAAAGAAAAAAATATACATGTGCCTCATAGAATAGGAAGCGCAAGCTCGATGAACATCATATAGGTGGTACTTATTGTGCATATCTTGTAGCCCACCAATCTTGTGCAATCGAACTAGCGTCTCTCCTTGTACTTGTGTGACACGAGCTTATAGTCTTCGCTAGGTAATCATTTGGTTCTTAGCTCACTTTCTCCGTCGCACAAGTCCTATTTATCCCACCGTGTGTGTTTCCTTGTATATATTTCCTATCTTGTGGATCGACTTGTTTTGCTTTGTGATCATTGTGGTTCTTTACTTGCCATTACAACATCTTGATTTCGGATTGGTTCTTGACATGCCACTTTCCATACCTATCCACCATAGGCCTTGTGTGTGTGTTTTTTTGGTTAGTAGTTGGTTTTGGTGTTCCGCGTGAACTTTACTTTGCTTGGTTTATTGCTCTCAAGTGTGGCCACTTGTACGATACGATCTTCCAAGGTAAAGTAAGGTTTGACGTTGGATCCCTAACTCCCACTACCACTTGGTCTTGTGCATCATGTCTAGGGACTCCGGAACCGAGGATGATATCTATGAAGAATCCATGATGAGCCACCATGACTACGACTCCACAAGTATAGAGGACATGACGGAGCACAACACCGACAATGGCTCCGCATGCTTTGAGGACCCGGAGCACTACACCTACGACGACTCCACATGCATGGAAGACATGGAGCTCTACGTCGACAATGGCTCCTCATGCATGGAGCCTATGGAGCACTACACCGACAATGGCTCCACATGCTTGGGTGATATGGAGTACTACACCAACAACTACTCCCCAAGCATGGACGACTTCGAGTGCGACATCGATGACGCCTCGCCAAGCATGGAGGACACGGAGAACTTCATCGACTTTGATGGCTCCTCCATGAGCCATGAAGAATTCCTCCACCATGTGGAGATGGAAGCCTACTACGCCAATCAAGAGGAGGCGCATCATCAAGATTCCATGACCTTCAAGGCCAAGCGTGCCACACCTAAGGGCACCACCTACTTCGATGATTCACCTCCAAGGCGACAAGTGCCACTACCTAGATGGCGTCAAGCGCCACCATCTCCAAGGCACCAAGCTCCATCACCTCCAAGGCGTCAAGTTCTACCATCTCCAAGGCGCCAAGCTTCATCACCGCCAAGGCGCCAAGCTCCAAGTCCTATCCAAACAAGAGTGGCGTCCAAACATCATATGCATCAAGAGGCGCCAAGAAACAAGACTTTTCATCGACAAACATCCTCTCATGAGCATCGCCACCATAAAGAGGATACAAGACATCGTCAAAGGCATCTTCGCCATAAAGACGAAGAATTCAAGATGAGCACCAACTATAATGCTCAAGCAAGCTCAAGAAGGCACCACAAGCACAAGAAGAGTGCCAAGGCAAATGATCATCGTCGCGAGTGTCATGTGGACGACCAAGTGCGCCACCTACATCAACCATCGGCAAGGCACGCCAATGACCTCCGTCGACACCATCATAGGGCACCTTCAACTACTCGTGCCACCACCATAACGGCACCAAGAGCAAGCCTTCCTCCACTCCATCAAGCTTCAAAGCCGACGCTTGACTTCTACGACCTCGCGAACGAGGAAAATGTAGACGCCTACTTCGCCAAGTTGGATCGCATGAGCCTACCTCCACCACTACTACGAGATGGCCACAAGACGGTCGAGCATGGGATTTTCCCTTCGACCATGGAGGAGAGCGATGATGCCCATCTTATGGCATCCAGCTTTGAAGGCGACAAGGTCAAGAATGGTGAGCATGGGATTTTCCCTTCACCAAAGGAGGCGCAAGGAGTTGAGGAAACCGAGCCTACCCCCATATGCTTGAGTGATGATGTGGTACCAATCCCATGTGAGTATGAGAGCCACTTAGCCCACTTGAGTGAGAACAAGAGTGAGACGAGTGACTCCACCTTATGTGAGATTGAGTGCTTCCACTTGGAGGACATGAGTGATACTCCTAGTGAGTTGAGAGTGGTAGTTGATAGGTCAAGTGAGACCATTTCGATTTCTAACAACTTACCCTCTACCTCTAGTGTGTTCTCTTGTGTTATGCTAGGTTCCATGGATGAAGACGCGCCAAGCCATGAAGCAATGATGCCTCAATTGGAGAAGATGTACATGGTGCACGAAGATGATGCTAAGCCATGGCTACATCACGAAAACGACGTCGTCCACAAGGAGACCACTACTTCCACAACACCCACTTCATATGAGAGGTATGAACAAGGTAACAATAAGGGTGTTGATGATGCCATGATCCCACTAGTGGACATGATGAATTGTGAGGATATGCATGCTATGGATGATACCTGTGACATTACATATGCTTCATCCACTTTCGCATGTGATGATTTGCCTTTGCATAATATTGATCATGTGGAATTGTTTGATTGCGATATTATTGCCATAAACATGCCATGCTATGCATCTTGTGTGTATCCTCCAATTGCTATGGACATGCTTTGTCATGCTAGTCATTCAATTTTTCCCGTTGCTTGCAATAAGATGAATGCTTGCAACAATGTTGACCACATGCGTTATAATGAGATGGCCCCCATAGCTTTCTCAATTTTTGGAGATTTTGATGATTGCCATGATAAGCATGTTCCCCACTTGCATACTCACCATGCATCTATTTCATACTTAATTGACATTAATGGTGATGTGCACAAGAAGAGATACGTCATGATGGATGATGTGTATCTCTACCATGCACACACGTTCTTCCTTTTGTGTTTGATGTGTGTAGGTACCCGCATTATCATGTCAACCTCGATTGAGCACGAGTTGACAAAAAGAGCTCTAGAGAGCATCCCACAAGTGAGTTCAAGATCGAACCCAGCTCTGATACCTTTTGCATGCTTTGCATCTTTCATGTTGGCAAATTGCTCTTTCATATGGTTTGATTGCAAGCATGTTAATGGTATTATCTCCCCTTGTGACATTCATGTTTCTTCGCATCTAGATAATGATGTTTTGTGTGTTGCAACAAAAATGTTGAACATTTTCTCTTTCCGATGTTTTGGATGCAACCACAATTCCATTAAGAGCATGTATTGTCATGAAAACTTCCAAGAATCTCGTCTTGTTGTTGCAACAAACATAAGGACCACTTGCTCTTTCATTTGGTTTGTTTGCAAACATTATACTTTTGTTTTGGATATGCTTCCTTGTGTGTTTTTGCCAAATTCTCCTAGTCTTGCATCAAAGATGGTGTTTGCAATTTGGATCCAATGCTTTGAATGCCCCACTTCTATGTTATATGGAGTTTTTGAGTTTCCACATTTGGATGATGTTCAAACGATTTCCATGCACATTGACCTTGCATATGCATCCCGTTTTCTATACTCGAGTTGTGCTAATCGTGTTGTGAACAAGAATGGACATGCCAAAAATGACATGCTCCTCTATCACACACAAACATATGTTGCTTGGTCTTTGTTGTATGAAGGTACAAATGCATACACGTCAACCTCTATGGACTATATGTTGACAAGAAGAACCGAAGAGAGTTACCTATGGCTACCCTTCATCGAGCTATCTTTACAAGCTAAGGTGACTTCCTTCTACTTGAGGACTTGGTGGAGGGGTTAACCTCTTGGGTGCCCGATCTTCACGGATCTCGTGGTCAAATCGATGGGAAAGCGAGGGGAAAGGGGGAAGGTAGCGGAAGCGAACACACACCTCGCGAAGAACACGATGAACACACGTAAAACTCCCACGATACAAGGCCGATTGCTCCCGAACGGCGGCCACCGGTCCGATAGAATCCTCGCAAGGAAAGATCGGTCAACGTGCTCCCTCAAATCCACATCGGAGAGGGAAGAACACCTTGGGGAGGGTCTTGACAACTTGGAGACGAGACAATGAACTCCAAGGCCTTGTTCAACGATGGATGCGTGATGCAAATTCCAATCGAGGTTGGTGACAATAGTCGGTCCCCTTGGTAAAGGGGATGAGGCAAAACTAGAGATTCCATAATGGGGGTTTTCTTTAGTCTATCATCTATGCCTAAGGGATACATGAGGGGTGGGGGCTCTATTTATAGGCCAACCACAAAACAAGGGTAGTTTGGGGATAAAACTAGGGTTTGGTAAGTAAGGGGGATACATGGGCTGTGGCCCAACTAGTGCGCGCAGGCACTGCCCGGAGCGGTAGTACCGGACTTGGAACCGGTAGTACCGCTTGGACCGGTAGTACCGCTCAGGGACCGGTAGTACCGCTTATCCCCGGAGCTTCAGCTGGTGAGTAAGGCGGTAGTACCACGAGATGAGTAGAGTATTTGGCTTCAAGGCGTCTGTTGGTGGCGATGGGGCGGTAGTACTGCGGTAGTACTGGCCGCCAGTCCTAGTAGTACCGCTGACACAGAGAGCATTTGGCCTGTCTTCTTAGCCTCCTCTTCCAAGCCTCCGTCTTGTCGGGCTTGATGTTCCGGGCTTCCTCCCTTGCCTCTGTACTTGTCAATGTGAACCTATCATGCATATGTGACGGAGTATGAAGTAGCATGCCATTCAATAGGGAAGGAAGGGGGCTCGCATAGAGGAATGGATTCACCTTTGGAGTCCATGACGACTTGGTGTAAGTTGGATACCAAGATGTGGCAACGACCGTAGGTCGGGCTACATCAGCTCCCCCCCTTCAAAAAGAGTCGTCCTCGACTCTACATCCTCATCACAAAGTAGAAGCGGTCGAAGGACATCCTTGATCCTGGGGTTCACCATATAGTCGTCCTCGGAAGTGACTTGACAACACTTCAATGTTCCTTCACCTTCCTTGAAGCCTACAAAGCTCACAACAAAAGCAAAGCAACACTCAAAGCGTAGCCAATTCACGAAGATTATAGCATGAGTCCTCAAGTAGAAGGAAGTCACCTTAGCTTGTAGAGATAGCTTGATGAAGGGTAGCCATAGGTAACTCTCTTCGGTTCTTCTTGTCAACATATAGTCCATAGAGGTTGACGTGTATGCATTTGTACCTTCATACAACAAAGACCAAGCAACATATGTTTGTGTGTGATAGAGGAGCATGTCATTTGTGGCATGTCCATTCTTGTTCACAACACAATTAGCACAATTCAAGTATAGCAAACGGGATGCATATGCATGGTCAATGTGCATGGAAATCGTTTGAACATCATCCAAATGTGGAAACTCAAAAACTCCATATAACATAGAAATGGGGCATTCAAAGCATTGGATCCAAATTTCAAACAACATCTTTGATGCAAGAATAGGAGAATTTGGCAAAAACACACGAGGAAGAATGTCCAAAGCAACAACAATATGTGTGCAAACCAACCATTGGAAAGAGAAATTGTTTGACATGTTGGATGTCACACACAAATCATCGAAAGCAAATATCATGGGAAAATGAGTATCCCAAGCGGAAGCAAAAACAACATATTTGCAAACAAACCAAATGAAAGAGCAAGTGGTCCTTATGTTTGTTGCAACATCAAGACGATATTCTTGGAAGCTCTCATGACAATACATGCTCTTAATGGAATTGTGGTTGCACCCAAAACATCGGAAAGAGAAAATGTTCAACATTTTTGTTGCAACACACAAAACATCATTATCTAGATGCGAAGAAACATGAATGTCACAAGGGGAGATAATACCATTAACATGCTTGCAATCAAACCATATGAAAGAGCAATTTGCCAACATGAAAGATGCAAAGCATGCAAAAGGTATCAGAGCTGGGTTCGATCTTGAACTCACTTGTGGGATGCTCTCAAGAGCTCTTTTTGTCAACTCGTGCTCAACCGAGGTTGACATTCTCGTGCGGGTACCTACACACATCATATGTAAAAGGAAGAACGTGTGTGCATGGTAGAGATACACATCATCCATCATGACGTATCTCTTCTTGTGCACATCACCATTAATGTCATTCAAGTATGAAATAGATGCATGGTGAGTATGCAAGTGGGGAACATGCTTATCATGGCCATCATCAAAGTCTCCAAAAATTGAGAAAGCTATGGGGGCCATCTCATTATAACGCATGTGGTCAACATTGTTGCAAGCATTCATCTTATGGCAAGCAACGAGAAAAATTGAATGACTAGCATGACAAAGCAAGTCCATAGCAATTGGAGGATACACACAAGATGCATAGCATGGCATGTTTATGGCAATGATATCGCAATCAAACAATTCCACATGATCAATATTATGCAAAGGCAAAGCATCACATGGGAATATGAGTGAAGCATATGTAATGTCACAAGTACCATCCAAAACATGCATATCCTCACAATTCATCATGTCCACTAGTGGGATCATGGCATCATCAACACCCTTATTGTTACCTTGTTCATACCTCTCATATGAAGTGGGTGTTGTGGAAGTAGTGGCCTCCTTGTGGATGACTTCGTCTTCTTCATGTAGCAATGGCATAGCATCATCTTCGTGCACCATGTACATCTTCTCCAAATGAGGCATCATTGCTTCATGGCTTAGCTTCTTCATCCATGGAACCTAGCATAACACAAGAGAACACACTAGAGGTAGAGGGTAAGTTGTTAGAAATCGAAATGGTCTCACTTGACCTATCAACTACCACTCTCAACTCACTAGGAGTATCGCTCATGCCCTCCAAGTGGAAGCACTCAATCTCACATAAGGTGGACTCACTCATCTCACTCTTGTTCTCACTCAAGTGGGCTAAGTGGCTCTCATACTCACATGGGATTGGTACCACATCATCACTCAAGCATATGGGGGTAGGCTCGGTCTCCTCAACTCCTTGCGCCTCCTTTGGTGAAGGGAAAATCCCATGCTCACCATTCTTGACCTTGTCGCCTTCAAAGTTGGATGCCATAAGATGGGCATCATCGCTCTCCTCCATGGTCGAAGGGAAAATCCCATGCTCGACCGTCTTGTGGCCATCTCGTAGTAGTGATGGAGGTAGGCTCATGCTATCCAACTTGGCGAAGTAGGCGTCTACATTTTCCTCGTTCATGAGGTCTTCGAATGCAAGCGTAGTCGTTGAAGCTTGATGGCGTGGACGAAGGCTTGCTCTTGGTGCCATTTTGGTGGTGGCACTAGTAGTTGAAGGTGCCTTGTGACGGTGTCGACGGAGGTCATTGGCGTGCCTTGCCGATGGTTGGTGTAGGTGGCGCACTTGGTCATCCACATGACGCTCGCAACGATGACCCTTGTCCTTGGCACGCTTCCTTATAAGTTCTTCTAATGAGCACAAGGCATCATTAGTCTTGGCGACCATGCTCATGTTTTTGTCGAAGTCATTGTCCATGTCTTTCTTGAAATTGTGGAGGTCGCTTTGGAACTTGTCCATTTGATGATGGACCTTGGCGCACTCGAGTTGGAGGCTCCGTCTTGGTCGGTGCGACGTGAGGAGCTTCGCGTTGTCGTTCTTGAAGTCGTCCATGCTTGGGGAGTCATTGTTGTTGTAGTACTCCATATCACCCAAGCATGTGGAGCCATTGTTGATGTAGTGCTCCATCATGTTGTCCATGCTTGTGGAGACATAGGCATGGTGGCTCATCGTAGATTCTTCATAGAAATAATCCTCGGTTCCGGAGTCCCTAGACATGATTCACAAGACCAAGCGGTGTATATGGAAGTGGTAGAGGGTGTTAGGGATACAACGTCAAACCATACTTTACCTTGGAAGATCGTATCGTGCAAGTGGCCACACTTGAGAGCAATAAATCAAGCAAAGTGAAGTTCACGCGGAACACCAAAACCAACTACCAACAAAAAAACACACACACACAAGGCCTATGGTGGATAGGTATGGAAAGTGGCATGTCAAGAACCAATCCGAAATCAAGATGTTGTAATGGCAAGTAAAGAATCACAATGATCACCAAGCAAACAAGTTAATCCACAAGATAGGAAATATATACAAGGAAACACACACGGTGGGATAAATGGGACTTGTGCGACGGAGAAAGTGAGCTAAGAACCAAATGATTACCTAGCGAAGACTATAAGCTCGTGTCACACAAGTACAAGGAGAGACGCTAGTTCGATTGCACAAAATTGGTGGGCTACAAGATATGCACAATAAGTACCACCTATATGATGTTCATCGAGCTTGCGCTTCCTTTTCTATGAGGCACATGTATACTTCTTTCTTTTTCTCTTTTCCTTTTTTCTATTTTTTTTTTCTCTTTTTCTTTCTTTTTCTTTTTCATTTCTTTTTCACTTGCCTCTTCCTTGTGCCAACAACTATACAAGATAACTATATGAGAAAGCGCTCACAATGTTTGCTCGGAATCTACAAGGTATCAAATGTGCATAGCCCAAGCAATCATAAGAGGAACTAGTCTCAATAGGTGTTTGTTGCTCACAAAGATAGTGGGGTTCACAAAGGAATGCAAGTGGGGAGAAGTCGCGGAATGTTTATACCTTTCGTCGACGATCTTCACCCTTTATTGTTGGATTCCGCCTTGCTCACGAAATTTGGATGGAGTAGATAGCCTGAACCACGTGGATGATGATGTAAAGCTCCTTCTCCTCTTCGAAACGAGCTAAAGAACACCAAAATCCGAGATCGTATGCAAAAGTTATGCTCAAAACGGTGAGAGGCTGAAATCTGGAACTTGTTGTTTTCTTTCAGTATCGGGCGGTAGTACCGGATTTTGGTACCGCTGGGCGGTAGTACCGTATTTTTGGAGCGGTAGTACCGCTTGGGACAGAGAAAACCAGATCTGACGCGATTTCGCGAGTTTGGGGCGATTTGGGCGGAAAATCTTCAAGAAAAACACCAAATCGACGGGGGAAATCAAGGAATTAGGCTATGGGAACGCAAAGGAAGGTAGATCAACAAGTTTAGAAAGTAATCCACGGATCAAAACCTACCAAAACGCACTCAAATCACAGATCGATCCAAAACACGAATTGGGGCTATTTTTGGTGAAATTTTCGAATTTATGGGGAAAAGACCAAATCGATGAGAAATCCGTGGCAACCAAAAGCTCACGATACCGATGATGGAGGGGTTAACCTCTTGGGTGCCCGATCTTCACGGATCTCGTGGTCAAATCGATGGGAAAGCGAGGGGAAAGGGAGAAGGTAGCGGAAGCGAACACACACCTCGCGAAGAACACGATGAACACACGCAAAACTCCCACGATACAAGGCCGATTGCTCCCGAACGGCGGCCACCGGTCCGATAGAATCCTCGCAAGGAAATATCGGTCAACGTGCTCCCTCAAATCCACATCGGAGAGGGAAGAACACCTTGGGGAGGGTCTTGACAACTTGGAGACGAGACAATGAACTCCAAGGCATTGTTCAACGATGGATGCGTGATGCAAAGTCCAATCGAGGTTGGTGACGATAGTCGGTCCCCTTGGTAAAGGGGATGAGGCAAAACTAGAGATTCCACAATGGGGGTTGTCTTTAGTCTATCATCTATGCCTAAGGGATACATGAGGGGTGGGGGCTCTATTTATAGGCCAACCAGAAAACAAGGGTAGTTTGGGGATAAAACTAGGGTTTGGTAAGTAAAGGGGGATACATGGGTCAGGCCCAACTAGTGCAGTAATCGCCTTGAGCGGTAGTACCGGACTTGGGACCGGTAGTACCGCTCAGGGACCGGTAGTACCGCTTGCGGTCCTGGAGCTTCAGCTGGAGCCGTCAGTGGGGAGCGGTAGTAAGGGGCGGTAGTACCGCTGACCGGTAGTACCGGGTCCAGATCCGGTAGTACCGCCGGAGACAGAGAGTATTTGGCTTCTATTGGCGTCACAGTGGCGATGGCGATGATCACTGGCGGTAGTACCGCCAGTGTCCGTAGTACTGACAGAGAGCATTTGGCAGTCTGTCTTCTTCCGCCTCCTCTTCCAAGCCTCCGTCTTGTCGGGCTTGATGTTCCGGGCTTCCTCCCTTGCCTCCGTACTTGTCAATGTGAACCTATCATGCATATGTGACGGAGTATGAAGTAGCATGCCATTCAATAGGGAAGGAAGGGGGCTCGCATAGAGGAATGGATTCACCTTTGGAGTCCATGACGACTTGGTGTAAGTTGGAGACCAAGATGTGGCAACGACCGTAGGTCGGGCTACATCAGCTCCCCCCCCTTCAAAAAGAGTCGTCCTCGACTCTACATCCTCATCACAAAGTAGAAGCGGTCGAAGGACATCCTTGATCCTGGGGTTCACCATATAGTCGTCCTCGGGAAGAGTGACTTGACAACACTTCAATGTTCCTTCACCTTCCTTGAAGCCTACAAAGCTCACAACAAAAGCAAAGCAACACTCAAAGCGTAGCCAATTCACGAAGATTATAGCATGAGTCCTCAAGTAGAAGGAAGTCACCTTAGCTTGTAGAGATAGCTTGATGAAGGGTAGCCATAGGTAACTCTCTTCGGTTCTTCTTGTCAACATATAGTCCATAGAGGTTGACGTGTATGCATTTGTACCTTCATACAACAAAGACCAAGCAACATATGTTTGTGTGTGATAGAGGAGCATGTCATTTGTGGCATGTCCATTCTTGTTCACAACACAATTAGCACAATTCAAGTATAGCAAACGGGATGCATATGCATGGTCAATGTGCATGGAAATCGTTTGAACATCATCCAAATGTGGAAACTCAAAAACTCCATATAACATAGAAATGGGGCATTCAAAGCATTGGATCCAAATTTCAAACAACATCTTTGATGCAAGAATAGGAGAATTTGGCAAAAACACACGAGGAAGAATGTCCAAAGCAACAACAATATGTGTGCAAACCAACCATTGGAAAGAGAAATTGTTTGACATGTTGGATGTCACACACAAATCATCGAAAGCAAATATCATGGGAAAATGAGTATCCCAAGCGGAAGCAAAAACAACATATTTGCAAACAAACCAAATGAAAGAGCAAGTGGTCCTTATGTTTGTTGCAACATCAAGACGATATTCTTGGAAGCTCTCATGACAATACATGCTCTTAATGGAATTGTGGTTGCACCCAAAACATCGGAAAGAGAAAATGTTCAACATTTTTGTTGCAACACAAAACATCATTATCTAGATGCGAAGAAACATGAATGTCACAAGGGGAGATAATACCATTAACATGCTTGCAATCAAACCATATGAAAGAGCAATTTGCCAACATGAAAGATGCAAAGCATGCAAAAGGTATCAGAGCTGGGTTCGATCTTGAACTCACTTGTGGGATGCTCTCAAGAGCTCTTTTTGTCAACTCGTGCTCAACCGAGGTTGACATTCTCGTGCGGGTACCTACACACATCATATGTAAAAGGAAGAACGTGTGTGCATGGTAGAGATACACATCATCCATCATGACGTATCTCTTCTTGTGCACATCACCATTAATGTCATTCAAGTATGAAATAGATGCATGGTGAGTATGCAAGTGGGGAACATGCTTATCATGGCCATCATCAAAGTCTCCAAAAATTGAGAAAGCTATGGGGGCCATCTCATTATAACGCATGTGGTCAACATTGTTGCAAGCATTCATCTTATGGCAAGCAACGGGAAAAATTGAATGACTAGCATGACAAAGCAAGTCCATAGCAATTGGAGGATACACACAAGATGCATAGCATGGCATGTTTATGGCAATGATATCGCAATCAAACAATTCCACATGATCAATATTATGCAAAGGCAAAGCATCACATGGGAATATGAGTGAAGCATATGTAATGTCACAAGTACCATCCAAAACATGCATATCCTCACAATTCATCATGTCCACTAGTGGGATCATGGCATCATCAACACCCTTATTGTTACCTTGTTCATACCTCTCATATGAAGTGGGTGTTGTGGAAGTAGTGGCCCTTGCGGATGACTTCGTCTTCTTCATGTAGCAATGGCATAGCATCATCTTCGTGCACCATGTACATCTTCTCCAAATGAGGCATCATTGCTTCATGGCTTGGCGCTTCTTCATCCATGGAACCTAGCATAACACAAGAGAACACACTAGAGGTAGAGGGTAAGTTGTTAGAAATCGAAATGGTCTCACTTGACCTATCAACTACCACTCTCAACTCACTAGGAGTATCGCTCATGCCCTCCAAGTGGAAGCACTCAATCTCACATAAGGTGGACTCACTCATCTCACTCTTGTTCTCACTCAAGTGGGCTAAGTGGCTCTCATACTCACATGGGATTGGTACCACATCATCACTCAAGCATATGGGGGTAGGCTCGGTCTCCTCAACTCCTTGCGCCTCCTTTGGTGAAGGGAAAATCCCATGCTCACCATTCTTGACCTTGTCGCCTTCAAAGTTGGATGCCATAAGATGGGCATCATCGCTCTCCTCCATGGTCGAAGGGAAAATCCCATGCTCGACCGTCTTGTGGCCATCTCGTAGTAGTGATGGAGGTAGGCTCATGCTATCCAACTTGGCGAAGTAGGCGTCTACATTTTCCTCGTTCATGAGGTCTTCGAATGCAAGCGTAGTCGTTGAAGCTTGATGGCGTGGACGAAGGCTTGCTCTTGGTTCCATTTTGGTGGTGGCACTAGTAGTTGAAGGTGCCTTGTGACGGTGTCGACGGAGGTCATTGGCGTGCCTTGCCGATGGTTGGTGTAGGTGGCGCACTTGGTCATCCACATGACGCTCGCAACGATGACCCTTGTCCTTGGCACGCTTCCTTATAAGTTCTTCTAATGAGCACAAGGCATCATTAGTCTTGGCGACCATGCTCATGTTTTTGTCGAAGTCATTGTCCATGTCCTTCTTGAAGTTGTGGAGGTCGCTTTGGAACTTGTCCATTTGATGATGGACCTTGGCGCACTCGAGTTGGAGGCTCCGTATTGGTCGGTGCGACGTGAGGAGCTTCGCGTTGTCGTTCTTGAAGTCGTCCATGCTTGGGGAGTCATTGTTGTTGTAGTACTCCATATCACCCAAGCATGTGGAGCCATTGTTGATGTAGTGCTCCATCATGTTGTCCATGCTTGTGGAGACATAGGCATGGTGGCTCATCGTAGATTCTTCATAGAAATAATCCTCGGTTCCGGAGTCCCTAGACATGATTCACAAGACCAAGCGGTGTATATGGAAGTGGTAGAGGGTGTTAGGGATACAACGTCAAACCTTACTTTACCTTGGAAGATCGTATCGTGCAAGTGGCCACACTTGAGAGCAATAAATCAAGCAAAGTGAAGTTCACGCGGAACACCAAAACCAACTACCAACAAAAAAACACACACACACAAGGCCTATGGTGGATAGGTATGGAAAGTGGCATGTCAAGAACCAATCCGAAATCAAGATGTTGTAATGGCAAGTAAAGAATCACAATGATCACCAAGCAAACAAGTTAATCCACAAGATAGGAAATATATACAAGGAAACACACACGGTGGGATAAATGGGACTTGTGCGACGGAGAAAGTGAGCTAAGAACCAAATGATTACCTAGCGAAGACTATAAGCTCGTGTCACACAAGTACAAGGAGAGACGCTAGTTCGATTGCACAAAATTGGTGGGCTACAAGATATGCACAATAAGTACCACCTATATGATGTTCATCGATCTTGCGCTTCCTATTCTATGAGGCACATGTATAATTCTTTCTTTTTCTCTTTTCCTTTTTTTCTATTTTTTTTCTCTTTTTCTTTCTTTTTTTCTTTCTTTCTTTTCACTTGCCTCTTCCTTGTGCCAACAACTATACAAGATAACTATATGAGATAGCGCTCACAATGTTTGCTCGGAATCTACAAGGTATCAAATGTGCATAGCCCAAGCAATCATAAGAGGAACTAGTCTCAATAGGTGTTTGTTGCTCACAAATATAGTGGGGTTCACAAAGGAATGCAAGTGGGGAGAAGTCGCGGAATGTTTATACCTTTCGTCGACGATCTTCACCCTTTATTGTTGGATTCCGCCTTGCTCACGAAATTTGGATGGAGTAGATAGCCTGAACCACGTGGATGATGATGTAAAGATCCTTCTCCTCTTCGAAACGAGCTAAAGAACACCAAAATCCGAGATCGTATGCAAAAGTTATGCTCAAAACGGTGAGAGGCTGAAATCTGGAACTTGTTGTTTCTTTTCAAGATCGGCGTAGTACCGATTTTGTACCGGGCGGTAGTAATCAGATTTTTGGAGCGGTAGTACCGCTTGGGACAGAGAAAACCAGATCTGACGCGATTTCGCGAGTTTGGGGCGATTTGGGCGGAAAAATCTTCAAGAAAAACACCAAATCGACGGGGGAAATCAAGGAATTAGGCTATGGGAACGCAAAGGAAGGTAGATCAACAAGTTTAGAAAGTAATCCACGGATCAAAAACCTACCAAAACGCACTCAAATCACAGATCGATCCAAAACACGAATTGGGGCTATTTTTGGGGAAATTTTCGAATTTATGGGGAAAAGACCAAATCGATGAGAAATCCGTGGCAACCAAAAGCTGCTGATACCAGATGATGGAGGGGTTAACCTCTTGGGTGCCCGATCTTCACGGATCTCGTGGTCAAATCGATGGGAAAGCGAGGGGAAAGGGAGAAGGTAGCGGAAGCGAACACACACCTCGCGAAGAACACGATGAACACACGCAAAACTCCCATGATACAAGGCCGATTGCTCGAGCGGCGCCACCGGTCCGATAGAATCTCGCAAGGAAATATCGGTCAACGTGCTCCCTCAAATCCACATCGGAGAGGGAAGAACACCTTGGGAGGGTCTTGACAACTTGGAGACGAGACAATGAACTCCAAGGCATTGTTCAACGATGGATGCGTGATGCAAAGTCCAATCGAGGTTGGTGACGATAGTCGGTCCCCTTGGTAAAGGGATGAGGCAAAACTAGAGATTCCACAATGGGGTTGTCTTTAGTCTATCATCTATGCCTAAGGGATACATGAGGGTGGGGGCTCTATTTATAGGCCAACCAGAAAACAAGGGTAGTTTGGGATAAAACTAGGGTTTGGTAAGTAAAGGGGATACATGGGTGGCCCAACTAGTGCGCCAGTGACCGCCTGAGCGGTAGTACCGGACTTGGGACCGTAGTACCGCTTGGACCTAGTACCGCCAGGACCCGGTAGTACCGCTATGATCCCGGAGCTTCACCGGAGCCGTCGTGGGGGGTAGTAAGGGCGGTAGTACCAGCGGTAGTACCGGTCCAGATCCGTAGTACCGCCGAGACAGAGTATTTGGCTTCATTGGCGTCTGCATTGGTGGCATGGCGGTAGTACCGGCCGCCAGTCCGTAGTACTGCATGCGACAGAGCATTGCGCTGTCTTCTTCCGCCTCCTTCCAAGCCTCCGCCTTGTCGGGCTTGATGTTCCGGCTTCCTCCCTTGCCTCCGACTTGTCAATGTGAACCTATCATGCATATGTGACGGAGTATGAAGTAGCATACCATTCAATAGGGTCGGAAGGGGGCTCGCATAGAGGAACGGATTCACCTTTGGAGTCCATGACGACTTGGCGTAAGTTGGAGACCAAGATGTAGTAACGACCGTAGGTCGGGCTACATCAGCTCCCTCCCCCTTCAAAAAGAGTCGTCCTCGACTCTACATGTTCATCACAAAGTAGAAGCGGTCGAGAGACCTTCTTGATCCTGGGGTTCATCATATAGTCGTCCTCGGGAAGAGTGACTGGACAACACTTCAATGTTCCTTCACCTTTCTTGAAGCCTACAAAGCTCAAAACAAAAGCAAAGCAACACTCAAAGCGTAGACAATTCACGAAGATTATAGCATGAGTCCTCAAGTAGAAGGAAGTCACCTTAGCTTGTAGAGATAGCTCGATGAAGGGTGGCCATAGGTAACTCTCTTCGGTTCTTCTTGTCAACATATAGTCCATAGAGGTTGACGTATATGCATTTGTACCTTCATACAACAAAGACCAAGCAACATATGTTTGTGTGTGATAGAGGAGCATGTCATTTGTGGCATGTCCATTCTTGTTCACAACACAATTAGCACAATTCAAGTATAGCAAACGGGATGGATATGCATGGTCAATGTGCATGGAAATCGTTTGAACATCATCCAAATGTGGAAACTCAAAAACTCCATATAACATAGAAATGGGGCATTCAAAGCATTGGATCCAAATTTCAAACAACATCTTTGATGCAAGAATAGGAGAATTTGGCAAAACACACGAGGAAGAATGTCCAAAGCAACAACAATATGTGTGCAAACCAACCATTGAAAGAGAAATTGTTTGACATGTTGGATGTCACACACAAATCATCGAAAGCAAATATCATGGGAAAATGAGTATCCCAAGGAAGCAAAACAACATATTTGCAAACAAACCAAATGAAAGAGCAAGTGGTCCTTATGTTTGTTGCAACATCAAGACGATATTCTTGGAAGCTCTCATGACAATACATGCTCTTAATGGAATTGTGGTTGCACCCAAAACATCGGAAAGAGAAAATGTTCAACATTTTTGTTGCAACACACAAAACATCATTATCTAGATGCGAAGAAACATGAATGTCACAAGGGGAGATAATACCATTAACATGCTTGCAATCAAACCATATGAAAGAGCAATTTGCCAACATGAAAGATGCAAAGCATGCAAAAGGTATCGAGCCTTCGATCTTGAACTCACTTGTTGGATGCTCTCAAGAGCTCTTTTGTCAACTCGTGCTCAACCGAGGTTGACATTCTCGTGCGGGTACCTACACACATCATATGTAAAAGGAAGAACGTGTGTGCATGGTAGAGATACACATCATCCATCATGACGTATCTCTTCTTGTGCACATCACCATTAATGTCATTCAAGTATGAAATAGATGCATGGTGAGTATGCAAGTGGGGAACATGCTTATCATGGCCATCATCAAAGTCTCCAAAAATTGAGAAAGCTATGGGGGCCATCTCATTATAACGCATGTGGTCAACATTGTTGCAAGCATTCATCTTATGGCAAGCAACGAGAAAAATTGAATGACTAGCATGACAAAGCAAGTCCATAGCAATTGGAGGATACACACAAGATGCATAGCATGGCATGTTTATGGCAATGATATCGCAATCAAACAATTCCACATGATCAATATTATGCAAAGGCAAAGCATCACATGGGAATATGAGTGAAGCATATGTAATGTCACAAGTACCATCCAAAACATGCATATCCTCACAATTCATCATGTCCACTAGTGGGATCATGGCATCATCAACACCCTTATTGTTACCTTGTTCATACCTCTCATATGAAGTGGGTGTTGTGGAAGTAGTGGCCTCCTTGTGGATGACTTCGTCTTCTTCATGTAGCAATGGCATAGCATCATCTTCGTGCACCATGTACATCTTCTCCAAATGAGGCATCATTGCTTCATGGCTTGGCGCTTCTTCATCCATGGAACCTAGCATAACACAAGAGAACACACTAGAGGTAGAGGGTAAGTTGTTAGAAATCGAAATGGTCTCACTTGACCTATCAACTACCACTCTCAACTCACTAGGAGTATCGCTCATGCCCTCCAAGTGGAAGCACTCAATCTCACATAAGGTGGACTCACTCATCTCACTCTTGTTCTCACTCAAGTGGGCTAAGTGGCTCTCATACTCACATGGGATTGGTACCACATCATCACTCAAGCATATGGGGGTAGGCTCGGTCTCCTCAACTCCTTGCGCCTCCTTTGGTGAGGAAAATCCCATGCTCACCATTCTTGACCTTGTCGCCTTCAAAGTTGGATGCCATAAGATGGGCATCATCGCCTCTCCTCCATGGTCGAAGGAAAATCCCATGCTCATGCTCCTTGTCTTGGCCATCTCGTAGTAGTGATGGAGGTAGGCTCATGCTCATCCAATCCCTTGGCGACGCGCACATTTTCCTCGTTCATGAGGTCTTGAATGCAAGCGTAGTCGTTGAAGCTTGATGGCGTGAAGGCTTGCTCTTGGTGCCATTTGGTGGTGGCACTAGTAGTTGAAGGTGCCTTGTGACGGTGTCGACGGAGGTCATCATGCGTTGCCGATGGTGGTGTAGGTGGCGCACTTGGTCATCCACATGACGCCGCAGCGATGACCCTTGTCCTTGTCCGCTTCCTTATAAGTTCTTCTAATGAGCACAAGGCATCATTAGTCTTGGCGACCATGCTCATGTTTTTGTCGAAGTCATTGTCCATGTCTTTCTTGAAATTGTGGAGGTCGCTTTGGAACTTGTCCATTTGATGATGGGCCTTGGCGCACTCGAGTTGGAGGCTCTGGCCTTGGTCGGTGCGACGTGAGGAGCTTCGCGTTGTCGTTCTTGAAGTCGTCCATGCTTGGGGAGTCATTGTTGTTGTAGTACTCCATATCACCCAAGCATGTGGAGCCATTGTTGATGTAGTGCTCCATCATGTTGTCCATGCTTGTGGAGACATAGGCATGGTGGCTCATCGTAGATTATTCATAGAAATAATCCTCGGTTCCGGAGTCCCTAGACATGATTCACAAGACCAAGCGGTGTATATGGAAGTGGTAGAGGGTGTTAGGGATACAACGTCAAACCTTACTTTACCTTGGAAGATCGTATCGTGCAAGTGGCCACACTTGAGAGCAATAAATCAAGCAAAGTGAAGTTCACGCGGAACACCAAAACCAACTACCAACAAAAAAACACACACACACAAGGCCTATGGTGGATAGGTATGGAAAGTGGCATGTCAAGAACCAATCCGAAATCAAGATGTTGTAATGGCAAGTAAAGAATCACAATGATCACCAAGCAAACAAGTTAATCCACAAGATAGGAAATATATACAAGGAAACACACACGGTGGGATAAATGGGACTTGTGCGACGGAGAAAGTGAGCTAAGAACCAAATGATTACCTAGCGAAGACTATAAGCTCGTGTCACACAAGTACAAGGAGAGACGCTAGTTCGATTGCACAAAATTGGTGGGCTACAAGATATGCACAATAAGTACCACCTATATGATGTTCATCGAGCTTGCGCTTCCTTTTCTATGAGGCACATGTATACTTCTTTCTTTTTCTCTTTTCCTTTTTTCTATTTTTTTTCTCTTTTTCTTTCTTTCTTTCTTTTTCTTTTTCATTTCTTTTTCACTTGCCTCTTCCTTGTGCCAACAACTATACAAGATAACTATATGAGAAAGCGCTCACAATGTTTGCTCGGAATCTACAAGGTATCAAATGTGCATAGCCCAAGCAATCATAAGAGGAACTAGTCTCAATAGGTGTTTGTTGCTCACAAAGATAGTGGGGTTCACAAAGGAATGCAAGTGGGGAGAAGTCGCGGAATGTTTATACCTTTCGTCGACGATCTTCACCCTTTATTGTTGGATTCCGCCTTGCTCACGGAATTTGGATGGAGTAGATAGCATGAACCACGTGGATGATGATGTAAAGCTCCTTCTCCTCTTCGAAACGAGCTAAAGAACACCAAAATCCGAGTTCGTATGCAAAAGTTATGCTCAAAACGGTGAGAGGCTGAAATCTGGAACTTGCTGTTTTCTTTCTGTATCGGGCGGTAGTACCGGATTTTGGTACCGCTGGGCGGTAGTACCGTATTTTTGGAGCGGTAGTACCGCTCGGGACAGAGAAAACCAGATCTGACGCGATTTCGCGAGTTTGGGGCGATTTGGGCGGAAAATCTTCAAGAAAAACACCAAATCGACGGGGGAAATCAAGGAATTAGGCTATGGGAACGCAAAGGAAGGTAGATCAACAAGTTTAGAAAGTAATCCACGGATCAAAACCTACCAAAACGCACTCAAATCACAGATCGATCCAAAACACGAATTGGGGCTATTTTTGGTGAAATTTTCGAATTTATGGGGAAAAGACCAAATCGATGAGAAATCCGTGGCAACCAAAAGCTGCTGATACCAGATGATGGAGGGGTTAACCTCTTGGGTGCCCGATCTTCACGGATCTCGTGGTCAAATCGATGGGAAAGCGAGGGGAAAGGGAGAAGGTAGCGGAAGCGAACACACACCTCGCGAAGAACACGATGAACACACGCAAAACTCCCACGATACAAGGCCGATTGCTCCCGAACGGCGGCCACCGGTCCGATAGAATCCTCGCAAGGAAATATCGGTCAACGTGCTCCCTCAAATCCACATCGGAGAGGGAAGAACACCTTGGGGAGGGTCTTGACAACTTGGAGACGAGACAATGAACTCCAAGGCATTGTTCAACGATGGATGCGTGATGCAAAGTCCAATCGAGGTTGGTGACGATAGTCGGTCCCCTTGGTAAAGGGGATGAGGCAAAACTAGAGATTCCACAATGGGGGTTGTCTTTAGTCTATCATCTATGCCTAAGGGATACATGAGGGGTGGGGGCTCTATTTATAGGCCAACCAGAAAACAAGGGTAGTTTGGGGATAAAACTAGGGTTTGGTAAGTAAAGGGGGATACATGGGCTGTGGCCCAACTAGTGCTGGCTGAGCCTTTGAGCGGTAATCTGGGACTTGGGACCAGTACCGCTTGACTGTAGTACCGCCAGACCGGTAGTACCGCTTGGCCCTGGAGCTTCACCGAGCCGTCGATGGGAGCGGTAGGCGTAAGTAGAGTACTGGTAGTACCGGGTCCAGATCCGTAGTACCGCGAGACAGAGAGTATTTGGCTTCAAATGCATTGGTGGCGGTAGCAGGGCTAGTACTTCACGGTAGTACCGGTCACCAGTCCGTAGTATCTGGCGACGAAGAGCATTTGGCAGTCTGTCTTCTTCCGCCTCCTCTTCCAAGCCTCCGTCTTGTCGGGCTTGATGTTTCGAGCTTCCTCCCTTGCCTCCGTACTTGTCAATGTGAACCTATCATGCATATGTGACGGAGTATGAAGTAGCATGCCATTCAATAGGGAAGGAAGGGGGCTCGCATAGAGGAATGGATTCACCTTTGGAGTCCATGACGACTTGGTGTAAGTTGGAGACCAAGATGTGGCAACGACCGTAGGTCGGGCTACATCAGGACTCATGCTATAATCTTCATGAATTGGCTACGCTTTGAGTGTTGCTTCGCTTTTGTTGTGAGCTTTGTAGGCTTCAAGGAAGGTGAAGGAACATTGAAGTGTTGTCAAGTCAATCTTCCCGAGGACGACTATATGGTGAACCCCAGGATCAAGAAGGTCTCTCGACCGCTTCTACTTTGTGATGAGCATGTAGAGTCGAGGACGACTCTTTTTGAAGGGAGGGGAGATGATGCAGCCCGACCTACCGTCGTTACTACATCAAGGTCTCCAACTTACGCCAAGTCGCCATGGACTCCAAAGGTGAATCCGTTCCTCTATGAAAGCTCACTTCCTACCCTATTGAATGGTATGCTACTTCATACTCCGTCACATATTCATGATAGGTTCACACCACCAAGACGGAGGGAAGGGAGGAAGCCGAGCATCAAGCCCGACAAGACGGAGGCTTGGAAGAGGAGGCGAAGAAGACATCGCAAATGCTCTCGTCGCCACGGTACTCTGACCGCGACCGGTACTACCGCCCCCTGCTACCGCCACCAATAGAAGACGCCAATAGAAGCCGAATACCTCGCCTCCGGTGCACACCAGATCTGGACCAGATTACTCGGTCACGTGATTACTGTCCCCGATACCGCCACTATAGACGGCTCCACTGATGCTCCAGACCTCTCAAGCGGTACCGGTCCTAGAGCGGTATTACGACCAAGCGGTACTACTGGGTCCCAAGTCCCAGCTCTGGCAAAGTTCTGCGTGCACTAGTTGGGCCACACCTTGTATCCCCTCTACTTACCTATTCGCCTAGTTTATTCCCAAACTACCCTTGTTTATGTGGTTGGCCTATAAATAGATCCCCACCCTCATGTATCCCTTAGGCATGATAGACTAAAGAAAACCCCATTGTGGAATCTCTAGTTTTGCCTCATCCCCTTTACCAAGGGGACCGACTATCGTCACCAACCTCGATTGGACTTTGCATCATGCATCCATCGTTGAACAAGGCCTTGGGTTCTCGGTTTCTCGCCCCCAAGTCGTCAAGGCCCTCCTCAAGGTGTTCTTCCCTCTCCGATGTGGATTTGAGGGAGCACGTTGACCGATCTTTCCTTGCGAGGATTCTATCGGACCGGTGGCCGCCGTTCGGGAGCAATCGGCCTTGTATCGTGTGAGTTTTGCGTGTGTTCATCGTGTTCTTCGCGAGGTGTGTGTTCGCTTCCGCTACCTTCTCCCTTTCCCCTCGCTTTCCCATCGATTTGACCACGAGATCCGTGAAGATCGGGCACCCAAGAGGTTAACCCCTCCATCAAATACTTTACGAATTCGTCCATAGCTTAATATGGTGTTGCGACACCTTTTGTTTTGGGCCAGGCCCATGTAATTTTCGCAGGATTTTAATTAGCCACTTTTTAGAGTCCGTATTTGAGGGGAAAAGGACTTTTAGGGTTGGATTCGGCCACCACTTCCATGGTTGGCCGAAACCCCACCTTTTCTCCCTTAAATACTCCCCATAGCCGACCCCCTAGACTCGGATTTTGTTTAGACATTAAGTTAGCCATAGTCGCAACTTCGCCAAGGCTCTTCAATAAAGCTTTCCTCTTAATCCGCAATATCTTGATTGCAATATTGGTTCTTACTTGTTCTCGATTTCAGGTAGGAATTAAGACCCTCGCTGGTCAGGCTGATCGTGTTCACGCAGGATCGGTAACCTCCAGGAGAATGGCCTAGCGATTGCATTGGCGCTCGTGCTCGCACGTGTAGTCGGATCGTCAAGCCCGAACTCCACCAAATCGATTTTCGTCATCTCATCGAAAGATCGGACACCTTTGCCATATCAAGTGGTATCAGATTTCAGGTTGCTCGGTGAGATTTTACTGTTTTTCGTAGATTAGATCTGTTTTTACCTATAACCCACGAAAAAGCCAAAAACACAGTTAGAGTTTAGATCCATCCTATAACCAATCTACGCCTCGCATTATCTTTTTAGTTTTTGCATTGTTGAATTTGTGTCTACATCGTCGCGTCGAGTTGTTGGTCTTAGTGTCTCGTCCCTTAGAGTTTCGAGTTCTAATCATACTAGTCACTGCCACACTCGACGATCACCGCCACCATATTCTGCCACCATATTCCGCCGCCATATACCCAGCCACCATAAACCCTAATACTCCGCCACCGCCTTCCTCTTTGCGACACGTATCCGATCGGTTTTCTGCCATGCAGTCTGAGTAGAGTTATTGTTTCCTAGTTATTTCTTTTGACTTTCCTTCTTTGTTGTGTCCGTGTTCAGCTAAAGTCCGTGTCACGCTAAGAGTCCGGTCGTAAGTCTAGAAGGAGAGCAAAAAAAAAATTCCGGCTATACTAGTTTTCGGCTTTGGGGATCACTTTTCTCCATCGGCCGTTATAGCGATATTTTTTTGGCGCCTGCGCGCTTTCCGGAGCAAAATAAAAAAAATTCAAAATTTTTTTTTGGGGCTAACCTCTTTTTAGACCCCGTAGATCAGTTCTAGACACTCGCCATCATAGTGATTTTCTGCATCTCGGTTCGCTTTTCAGGGTGCCATATCATCATACAGTGCTTGTTGTGTCGCGTCGTGACATCGTTGGTGATCTAGGCTCGCGTCTCTAGTACGGTCTAGCCTAGGACCAGCACAGTACCGTCGTTGAGCATTCTTTCAACTTTTGCATTGCTGTTTTGATAATTGCTAACCCCGCTTGCTAAGCCTTCCCAGAGCTCCACAGATATTCTTCACGTGCGGTGTCTCGACTCCTGGTAATCGCTTGGTTCAATATCTGGACCCACTGATCCTCGCAGTTGCACATCGCCTTTTCTTGCTGTTTGGTAAGAACTTGTAAGAGCTTCGTATATTGCTTGACGGATTACACGTGACTTCCACCATATTCCTGTAGTATATACCTGTGCTTTTTAAGGACTAACCATGACAGATACTTCGCGGAACCCTGCCACCATGACGAACGAATAACTACATGCCCACTTCTCCGCGCTCTTGGTCAGTCGCACTGAAAACGTGGATACGCGCCTAGGGGAGTTTGACACCAAGCTCACCAACGTCGTGGACAAGATCGATGGACTCGAGAAATCCTTCAATGCCAAGCTTGACGTTCGGTTCAAGGAGATTTTGAACCGATTGCCCGCACCCGCACCGGCACCCACACATGGCGCACGGCGCATTCCGATCACGGGTCGGACTGCTGGTTCGGCTTCCGCACTCAGCCGACTGCCGCTGGCCGATGCTCCTCGACTTCCGTCATTGCTGCGACATTGGGGACAAACGACGGGTACTACTACGACCCCGACGACGACGATCTGTTTGACGAGGAGGTTGAACAACCTCCACAGGTACCTGCTGGCCGTCCCCGACATTACTACCAACGCCGCCCAAGACGTGATGATGATCATGTTGCAAAGCTTAAATTAAATATTCCATCTTTTGAGGGTAAATATAATCCTGATGCATATCTTACATGGGAGATGGAAGTATAACAACGATTTGCATGCTTAAAATATCCTGAGAATATGCGTGTTAGTGCTGCTACATGTGAATTTACTAAATTTGCTTCCCTTTGGTGGTGTGAGTATTGTCGTTTAAATCCTACTACTATTACTAGTACTTGGACTGCTTTAAAAACTGCTATGCGTGTTCGTTTTGTACCTCCCACTTATCAACGTGATTTACTAAACAATCTGACACGTTTAGAGCAAGGGAAAAATTCTGTAGAAGAGTATTATCAGGAATTACAAACGGGGATGGTTAGGTGTGGTCTTGTTGAATCTAATGAACAAATGCTTGCACGTTTCTTTGGTGGATTAAACAAGGACATTCAGCACATATTAGATTATAAGCAATATAATTCTATCACTCGTTTGTTTCATCTTGCTTGCAAAGTTGAACGTGAACTGCAGGATCGCCAAACACCATGGAGGAGGAATAATAATTCTGCAGGTCGCACATCCTCTTGGACATCCCGACAATCGGCGCCTCCTCGTGATTCGCCACCAGCTACTACCACATCCAAGGCCACCACAAGATTTCCAGCTGCTCCTCCACCATCATCCAATGCTCCTGCTCGTAGTGCATCTTCTATGGCTTCCACGGGTAAGACTGATGTGGACATCCCTACTATTGATACAACCGTTGTACGTACAGCAACACAGATACAAGGACCCATCACAAGATATCGTGCCAAACAACTAAACTATCAGGTACTTTCGTTTCTTGGAACTATTCCTTACATACATGAGAATATGATGCTGCCTAAATCAGATATGTTTATTACTCTTAGGAATGATGGACCAAGCATGGATGAGAGGGACAAGCATTGGAGCATGGCCATGCATGGTGATGGCGAGAAGCATGTGATGATCCAAGAGAAGGCCACGGATGAAGATTCGAACTTTGAGGCCACCATAATGAAGAAAGAAGGCTTGGACGAAATATTCAAGATCAATACTTTCTGAATTCGTCCATAGCATAATATGGTGTTGCGACACCTTTAATTTGGGCCAGGCCCATGTAATTTTCAGGATTTTAATTAGCCACTTTTTAGAGTCCGTATTTGAGGGAAAAGGACTTTTAGGGTTGGATTCGGCTACCACTTCCATGGCTGGCGAAACCCCACCTTTCGCCTTAAATACGCCCCATAGCCGAACCTTTAGACTCGGATTTTGTTTAGACATTAAGTTAGCCATAACTTAACCGCCAAGGCTCGGCGTCAGAGGCCTCTTGTACTTCGCACCTATTCGGATCCCACCTCTTTCAATAAAGCTTTCCTCTTAATCCGCAATACCTTGATTGCAATATTGGTTCTTACTTGTTCTCGATTTCGTAGGAATTAAGACCCTCATTGGTCAGGTGATCGTGTTCACGCAGGATCGGTAACCTCCGGAGATTGGCCTAGCGATTGCATTGGCGCTCGTGCTTCGCGTGTAGTCGGATCGTCAAGCCGAACTCCACCAAATCGATTATCGCCATCTCATCGAAAGATCGGACACCTTGGCCCTATCAAGTGGTATCAGATTTCAGGTTGCTCGGTGAGATTTTACTGTTTTCGTAGATTAGATCTGTTTTTACCTATAACCCACGAAAAAGCCAAAAACACAGTTATAGTTTAGATCCATCCCATAACCAATCTACGCCTCGCATTATCTTTTTAGTTTTTGCATTGTTGAATTTGTGTCTACATCGTCGCGTCGAGTTGCTGGTCTTAGTGTCTCGTCCCTTAGAGTTTCGAGTTCTGATCATAATAGTCACCGCCACACTCGCCGATCACCGCCACCATATTCCGCCACCATATTCCGCCACCATAAACCCTAATACTCCGCCACCGCCTTCCTACCGCGACACCGATCCGATCAGTTTTCCTGCCGCGGTACGAGTCCGAGTAGAGTTACTGTTTCCCAGTTATTTCTTTTGACTTTCCTTCCTTGTTGTTTCCGTGTTTGCTAAGAGTCCGGTCGTAAGACATTGGGGACATACGACGGGTACTACTACGACCCCGACGACGACGATCTGTTTGACGAGGAGGTTGAACAACCTCCACAGGTACCTGCTGGTCGCCCCCGACATTACTACCGCAACGCTCGCCCACCGGTACGTAATGATGATGATCATGTTGCAAAGCTTAAATTAAATATTCCATCTTTTGATGGTAAATATAATCCTGATGCATATCTTACATGGGAGATGGAAGTAGAACAACGTTTTGCATGCTTAAAATATCCTGAGAATATGCGTGTTAGTGCTGCTACATGTGAATTTACTAAATTTGCTTCCCTTTGGTGGTCTGAGTATTGTCGTTTAAATCCTACTACTATTCCTAGTACTTGGACCTTTAAAAGCTGCTATGCGTGTTCGTTTTGTACCTCCCACTTATCAACGTGATTTACTAAAGAATCTAACACGCTTAGAGCAAGGGAAAAATTCAGAGAAGAGTATTATCGAATTGCAAGCGGAGATGGTTAGGTGTGGTCTTGTTGAATCTAATGAACAAATGCTTGCACGTTTCTTTGGTGGATTAAACAAGGACATTCAAGACATATTAGATTATAAGGAATATAATTCTATCACTCGTTTGTTTCATCTTGCTTGCAAAGTCGAACGTGAAGTGCAGGATCGCCAAACACCATGGAGGAGGACTAATAATTCTGCAGTGTCACATCCACTTGGACATCCACAATCGGCCTCCTCGTGATTCGCCTCCACTACTACCACATCCAAGGCCACCACAAGATTTCCATTTGCTACTCCACCATCACCCAATGCTCCCTTTCGTAGTGCATCTTCTATGGCTTCCACGGGTAAGACTAAGGATATACAATGCCGCAAGTCTTTGGGGTTTTGGTCATATTGAGAGACGATGCACAACACAACGTGTGATGATGGTGCGAGAAGATGGTGAATACGATTCCGAAAGTGACTTCGATGAAGATACACTAGCCCTTATTTCGCTCGAGATGGAGACAATTCGATGATGATGATGAGCGGAGGTAATGGGAGCTGAAGCCGATCAATACAAGAGTTTAATTACACAACGTGTGTTGAGTGTGCAATTGAGCAAATCGAGCAAGATCAACGCCACAACCTGTTCCAAACACGTGGTGTTGTCAAGGAAAAGAGCTATACGGATCATCATTGATGGAGGGAGTTGTAATAATCTGGCGGTGTTGACATGGTAGAGAAGCTTGCGCTTCCAACAAGACAACGCCCACATTCATACTACATCCAATGGTTTGAGAGTTCTCGCAAGATCAAGGTAACAAGAGCGATGCGTGCATTTTACTATTGGTACATATTCTGATTTTGTTGATTGTGATGTTGTACCTATGCAAGCTTGTTCTTTGTTACTTGAGACCATGGCAATTTGATAGAGAATCATTCATAATGGCAAAACTAACCACTATTCTCTTATGCATGATGGAAAGAAAATTGGTCTAAAACCTATGACTCCGACAGATTTTAAAAGATGATCTTGCTAGAGCTAGTAGAGCTAAAACTGAGGAAAAATAAAAGTGAGAATCAGTTGTTGTTGCTGATTTTATACCACCAAAGAACACTAAATCGATTCTACACATGCTCTGAAATTCGTTTGAAGAGTCCATGTATGCTTGCAAATAAAATTGATATTCTTTGAACTAGATGTAAACAATACTCAATGTTATGCAATTGTCTGCAAAGAGGTTTTGTTTTCATTTGAGGATATGCCTCCTTCTTTGCCACCCGCTGTTGCTAACCTTTTGCAGGAATATGAGGACGTCTTTCCCGCTGAGTTGCCACCAGGACTACCTCCTATTAGAGGAATTGAGCATCAAATTGACCTAATTCCTGGTGCCACGTTGCCCAACTGTGCGCCATATAGAATCAATCCAGAGGAGACAAAGGAGATACAACGCCAAATTCAGGAACTACTCGACAGAGATCATATTCGTGAGTCCCTTAGCCCTTGTGTTGTTCCTATTATTTTGGTGCCTAAGAAAGATGGTTCTTCGCGCATGTGTACTGATTTTAGAGCTATCAATAATATTACTATTCGATATCGTCATCCTATTCCACGTTTAGATGACATGCTTGATGAATTGAGTGGCTCTACCATGTTTTCTAAAGTTGATTTGCGTAGTGGTTACCACCAGATTCGTATGAAATTAGGAGATGAATGGAAAACAGCATTTAAAACTAAGATCGGTTTATATGAGTGGTTAGTAATGCCGTTTGGTTTAACTAATGCACCTAGCACTTTCATGAGATTAATGAACGAAGTTTTACGTGCTTTCATTGGACGTTTTGTGGTAGTCTACTTTGATGATATTCTGATTTATAGCAAATCTTTAGAGGAACATTTGGACCATTTACGTGTTGTTTTCAATGCTTTACGTGATGCACGTTTGTTTGGTAACCTTGAGAAGTGCACCTTTTGCACCAATCGAGTTGCGTTCTTGGCTATGTTGTTACATCACAGGTATTGAAGTGGATCCACCAAGATTGAAGCTATTGAGAATTGGCCGCAGCCCAAGCGGTCACACAAGTGAGGAGTTTTCTTGGCCTCACTGGTTTTTATAGGCGCTTTGTCAAAGACTTTGGATCAATTGTCACCATTGAATGAGCTTACCAAGAAGGATGTGCCCTTTGTTTGGGCGATGCACAACAACAGCCTTCGTCATATTGAAAGATAAGCTAACACATGCTCCCTTACTCCAACTTCCGATTTTACTAAGACTTTTGAGCTTGAATGTGATGCTAGTGGAATTGGTTTGGGAGGGTGTTATTACAAGAGGAAAACCTGTTGCATATTTTAGTGAGAAATTGAGTGGGGCTAGTCGAACTATTCTACTTATGATAAAGAATTATATGCGTTGGTTCGACATTAGAAACTTGGCAACATTATCTATGGCCTAAGGAATTTGTTATTCATTACGATCATGAATCTTTGAAGCATATTCGTAGTCAAGCTAAGTTGAATCGTCATGCAAAGTGGGTTGAATTTATTGAGTCTTTTCCTTATGTTATCAAACACAAAAGGGTAAAGATAATATTATTGCTGATGCTTTGTCACGGTTATGCTTTGTTATCTCACCTTGACTTCAAAATATTTGGATTGGAAACTATTAAGGAACAATATTTCCATGATGCTGAATTTAAAGATGTGTTGCGATTGTAGAGATGGTAGAACTTGGAACAAGTTCGTCTTCAATGATGGATTTGTGTTCGTGCTAACAAACTATGCATTCGGATAGCTCATTCGTCTTTTGTTGTTACAGGAGGCATGCGGAGGATTGATGGGACACTTTGGTGTCAAGAAGACGGAGGATGTTCTTCTTGCACACTTCTTTTGGCCACGTATGCGTCGAGATGTTGAGAGATTTGTACGCTGCACTACTTGTCAAAAAGCTAAGTCTCGCCTTAATCCACATGGTTTATATATGCCTCTTCCTGTTCCTAGTGTTCCTTGGGAGGATATTTCTATGGACTTTGTTTTGGGATTGCCACGAACACGTAAGGGAGGGATAGTATTTTTGTTGTTGTGGATCGGTTCTCTAAGATGGCACACTTTATTCCTTGTCATAAAGCGGATGATCTTTGCGCATATTGCTGATTTGTTCTTTCGTGAAATTGTTCGTTTGCATGGTGTGCCAAATACTATTGTCTCTGATCGTGGTACTAAATTTCTTAGCCACTTTTGGAGATGTTTATGGGCTAAGTTGGCGACTAAATTGCTCTTTAGTACTACATGTCATCCCCAAACTGATGGTCAAACTGAAGTAGTAAATAGAACTTTGTCTACTATGTTACGGGCTGTTTTAAAGAAGAACTTAAAATTGTGGGAAGAGTGTTTACCTCATGATAAGGGGTGGCCCGATCTTCTCGTTGAGCACGTCGTAGATGATGGTGGAGGTAATGAAGATAACTTGTGGGATGCTGTGAATCACCGGTTGTTCCCCCGCTGCCAATGCTACAGATCTCAACCCAGATGGTATTCGCAACTTCACACACTTGCGCGACGTGGCACGACCACGAAGCGGTTTGCAATCTACCAATTCCATGGAACAATGAAACACGAAGACTTTCAAGAGCAAACTCGGATCGAATCAAAGTGGAGGTATGGTAGATATTCTGATCGAATCAAAGAGGAACATATAATTTCGATGAATGCTTGCGGCAGTTCAACGAAACAAGTATTGGTTTAATCTAAACGTGGTCTAACCCTAATTGCGGCTGTACGGTATATATGAGGGCTGGGGCGTCCTCCCCTTAACGGGCCTAAAAGCAGTCATAACTTGGCCCCAAACCGACTTTCGAGTCAAACTGATACATACCGACCCATAGATGGATTCGGTCTAATTGGCGCGCAGGCCATATGTCGTGGTGCACCTCAAACGTGTCCTGGTGCACCACATATCTCTCTTTATCATGCCTTCTCTCCTTATTGCCTCATAGTGCGTCTTCCATCTCTCGGTCGCCTTCCTCCCTCTCCTCCCGCTGGCGCTAGTCTGATAGATGCCAAATCTAGTCAAACAGTAACACAATGATTTAGGTAGTATAAAGTTCTTATAAATCAAAGTATCATGTCCAACTAGGAATGAATTCACCTTGTGATATTTTTCAATGAGGCTCAATATTTCTTTCCAGTTCAAACAGTTGAAATCAGCATGATCCATGATTGTATCCTCATCACAATACTTTACGAATTCGTCCATAGCTTAATATGGTGCTGCGACACCTTTTATTTTGGGCCAGGCCCATGTAATTTTCGCAGGATTTTAATTAGCCACTTTTAGAGTCTGTATTTGAGGGGAAAAGGACTTTTAGGGTTGGATTTGGCCACCACTTCCATGGCTGGCCGAAACCCCACCTTTTCGCCCTTAAATACGCCCCATAGCCGAACCTCTAGACTCCGATTTTGTTTAGACATTAAGTTAGCCATAGTCGCAACTTCGCCAAGGCTCGAGCGTCGTAGAGGCCTCTTGTACTTCGTACCTATTCAGGATCCCACCTCTTCAATAAAGCTTTCCTCTTAATCCGCAATATCTTGATTGCAATATTGGTTCTTACTTGTTCTCGATTTCAGGTAGGAATTAAGACCCTCCGGTCGGTGATCGTGTTCACGCAGGATCGTTAACCTCCGGAGATTGGCCTAGCGATTGCATTGGCGCTCGTGCTTTCGCACGTGTAGTCGGATCGTCAAGCCGAACTCCACCAAATCGAATATCGCCATCTCATCGAAAGATCGGACACCTTTGCCCTATCAAGTGGTATCAGTTCGTGTTGCTCGGTGAGATTTCTTTTGTTTCGTAGAATAGATCTGTTTTACCTATAACCCACGAAAAATCCAAAAACACGGTTAGAATTTAGATCCATCCCATAACCAATCTCGCCTCGCATTATCTTTTCGGTTTTGCATTGTTGAATTTGTGTCTACATCATCGCGTCGAGTTCTTTGGTCTTAGTGTCTCGTCCTTAGAGTTTCGAGTTCTAATCATACTAGTCACCGCCACACTCGCGATCACCGCCACCATATTCCGCCACCATATTCCGCCGCCATATACCCAGCCACCATAAACCTAATACTCGCCACCGCTTCCTACCGCGACATAGATCCGATCGGTTTTCCTGCGTGATGCGAGTCCGTGTAGAGTTCTTTGTTTCCTAGTTATTTCTTTTGACTTTCCTTCTTTGTTGTTTCCGTGTCCATTAAAGTCCGTGTCGCTAAGAGTCGGTCGTAAGTCCGTAGGAGAGCAAAAAAAGTCTCAAACCGCCTCAGAAAAATTTACAGCTATACTAGTTTTCGCTTTGGGGATCACTTTTCTCCATCGGTAGTTATAGTGATATTTTTTGGCGCTGCTTTCTGAAACAAAATAAAAAATTTGAATTTTTTTGGGGCTAACCTATTTTAGACCCGTAGATCGATTCTAGACACTCGCCATCATAGTGTTTTTACGCATCTCGGTTACGCTTTTCGGTGCCATATCATCATACGATTGCTTGTTGTGTCGTCGTGACATCGTTGGTGATCTAGGCTCGCGTCTCTAGTACGGTCTAGCCTAGGACCCGGACAAGACCGTCGTTGAGAATTCTTTCAACTTTTGCATTGCTGTTTTGATAATTGCTAACCCCTTGCTAAGCCTTCCCGAGCTCCACAGATATTCTCCACGTGCGGTGTATCGACTCCTGGTAATCGCTTGGTTCAATCTCTGGACCCACTGATCCTCGCAGTTGCACATCGCCTTTTCCTGCTGCTTGGTAAGAACTTGTAAGAGCTTCGTATATTGCTTGACGGATTACGCGTGACTTCCACCATATTCCTGTAGTATATACCTGTGCTTTTTAAGGACTAACCATGACAGATACTTCGCGGAACCTTGCCACCATGACAAACGAAAAACTACATGCCCACTTCTCCGCGCTCTTGGTCAGTCGCGCTGAAGACGTGGATACGCGCCTAGGGGATTTTGACACCAAGCTCACCAACGCCGTGGACAAGATCGATGGACTCGATAAATCCTTCAACGCCAAGCTTGACGTTCAGTTCAAGGAGCTTTTGAACCGATTGCCCGCACCCGCACCGGCACCCACACATGGCGCACGGCGCATTCCGATCACGGGTCGGACTGCTGGTTCGGCTGACGCTCCTCAGACTTCCACCGCGGCTGCTGCTGCGACATTGGGGACAGACGACGGGTACTACTACGACCCCGACGACGACGATCTGTTTGATGAGGAGGTTGAACAACCTCCACAGGTACCTGCTGGCCGTCCCCGACATTACTACATAGCAACGCTGCCCAGTGCACGTGATGATGATCATGTTGCAAAGCTTAAATTAAATATTCCATCTTTTGAGGGTAAATATAATCTGATGCATATCTTACATGGGAGATGGAAGTAGAACAACGTTTGCATGCTTAAAATATCCGAGAATATGCGTGTTAGTCTTTGCTACATGTGAATTTACTAAATTTGCTTCCCTTTGGTGGTCGAGTATTGTCGTTTAAATCCTACTACTATTCCTAGTACTTGGACTGCTTTAAAAGCTATGCGTATTCGTTTTGTACCTCCCACTTATCAACGTGATTTACTAAAGAATCGACACGTTTAGAGCAAGGAAAAATTTTGTAGAAGAGTATTATCGGGAATTACAAGCGGGATGGTTAGGTGTGGTCTTGTTGAATCTAATGAACAAATGCTTGCGTTTCTTTGGTGGATTAAACAAGGACATTCAACATATTAGATTATAAGGAATATAATTCTATCACTCGTTTGTTTCATCTTGCTTGCAAATCTGAGCGTGAAGTGCAGGATCGCCAAACACCATGGAGGAGGACTAATAATTGCAGTCGCACATCCACTTGGACATCCCGACAATCAGCACCTCCTCGTGATTCGCCACCATCTACTACCACATCCAAGGCCACCACAAGATTTCCGGTGCTCCTCCACCATCATCCAATGCTCCACTCGTAGTGCATCTTCTATGGCTTCCACGGGTAAGACAAAGGATATACAATGGCGCAAGTCTTTGGGGTTTTGGTCATATTGAGAGCGATTGCACAACACAACGTGTGATGATGGTGCGAGAAGATGGTCAATACGATTCAGCGGTGACTTCGATGAAGATACACTAGCCCTTATTTACGATCGAGATGGAGACAATTGATGTTGATGAAGAGCGAGGTAATGGGAGCTGAAGGCTTGATCAATACAAGAGCTTAATTACACAACGTGTGTTGAGTGTGCAATTGAGCAAATCTGAGCAAGATCAACGCCACAACCTTCCAAACACGTGGTGTTGTCAAGGAAAGAGCTATCTGGATCATCATTGATGGAGGAGTTGTAATAACCTGGCGGTGTTGACATGGTAGAGAAGCTTGCGCTTCCAACAAGACAACGCCCACATTCATATTACATCCAATGGTTTGAGAGTTCTCGCAAGATCAAGGTAACAAGAAGCGATGCGTGCATTTTACTATTGGTACATATTCTGATTTTGTTGATTGTGATGTTGTACCTATGCAAGCTTGTTCTTTATTACTTGGTAGACCATGGCAATTTGATAGAGAATCTGTTCATAATGGCAAAACTAATCACTACTCTCTTATGCATGATGGAAAGAAAATTGGTCTAAAACCTATGACTCCCGAACTAATTTTAAAAGATGATCTTGCTAGAGCTAGTAGGGCTAAAACTGAGTAGAAAAATAAAAGTGAGAATCAGATTGTTGCTGCAGATTTTATACCACCAAAGAACAATAAATCTGATTCTACACATGCTACTGAAATTCGTTTGAAGAGTCCATGTATGCTTGCAAATAAAATTGATATTGCTGAACTAGATGTAAACAATACTCAATGTTATGCAATTGTCTGCAAAGAGGTTTTGTTTTCGTTTGAGGATATGCCTCCTTCTTTGCCACTCGCGGTTGCTAACCTTTTGCAGGAATATGAGGACGTCTTTCCCGCTGAGCTGCCACCAGGACTACCTCCTATTAGAGGAATTGAGCACCAAATTGATCTCATTCCTGGTGCCAAGTTGCCCAACCGCACGCCATATAGAACCAATCCAGAGGAGACAAAGGAGATACAATGCCAAATTCAGGAACTACTCGACAGAGATCATATTCGTGAGTCCCTTAGCCCCTGTGCTGTTCCTATTATTTTGGTACCTAAGAAAGATGGTTCTTCGCGCATGTGTCTTGATTGTAGAGCTATCAATAATATTACTATTCGATATCGTCATCCTATTCCACGTTTAGATGACATGCTTGATGAATTGAGTGGCTCTACCATGTTTTCTAAAGTTGATTTGCGTAGTGGTTACCAGTTCGTATGAAATTAGGAGATGAATGGAAAACAACATTTAAAACTAAGTTCGGTTTATATGAGTGGTTAGTGATGCCGTTTGGTTTAACTAATGCACCTAGCACTTTCATGAGATTAATGAACTTTCATTGGACGTTTTGTGGTAGTCTACTTTGATGATATTCTGATTTATAGCAAATCTTTAGAGGATCATTTGGACCATTTACGTCTTTGTTTTCAATGCTTTACGTGATGCACGTTTGTTTGGTAACCTTGAGAAGTGCACCTTTTGCACCAATCGAGTTGCGTTTCTTGGCTATGTTGTTACATCACGAGGTATTGAAGTGGATCCAGCCAAGATTGAAGCTATTGAGAATTGGCCTGCCCAAGACGGTCACACAAGTGAGGAGTTTTCTTGGCCTCGCTAGGTTTTTATAGGCGCTTTGTCAAAGACTTTGGATCAATTGCCTTGTTGAATGAGCTTACCAAGAAGGATGTGCCCTTTGTTTGGGTCGATGCACAACAACAGCCTTCATCATATTAAAAGATAAGCTAACACATGCTCCTTACTCCAACTTCCGATTTTACTAAGACTTTTGAGCTTGAATGTGATGCTAGTGGAATTGGTTTGGGAGGGTGTTATTACAAGAGGAAAACATTGCATATTTTAGTGAGAAATTGAGTGGGGCTAGTCTGAACTATTCTACTTATGATAAAGAATTATATCGTTGGTTCGGACATTAGAAACTTGGCAACATTATCTATGGCCTAAAGAGTTTGTTATTCATTACGATCATGAATCTTTGAAGCATATTAAGTAGTTAAGCTAAGTTGAATAAATCGTCATGCAAAGTGGGTTGAATTTATTGAGTCTTTTCCTTATGTTATCAAACACAAAAGGGTAAAGATAATATTATTGCTGATGCTTTGTCACGTTATGCTTTGTTATCTCAACTTGACTTCAAAATATTTGGATTGGAAACTATTAAGGAACAATATGTGCATGATGCTGAATTTAAAGATGTGTTGCAGAATTGTAGAGATGGTAAAACTTGGAACAAGTTCGTCTTCAATGATGGATTTGTGTTCGTGCTAACAAACTATGCATTCGAGATAGCTGTTCGTCTTTTGTTGTTACAGGAGGCGCATGCAGGAGGATTGATGGGACACTTTGGTGTCAAGAAGGCGGAGGATGTTCTTCTTTGCACACTTCTTTTGGCCACGTATGCGTCGAGATGTTGAGAGATTTGTGGCACGCTGCACTACTTGTCAAAAGCTAAGTCTCGCCTTAATCCACATGGTTTATATATGCCTCTTCCTGTTCCTAGTGTTCCTTGGGAGGATATTTCTATGGACTTTGTTTTGGGATTACCACGAACACGAAGGGAGGATAGTATTTTTGTTGTTGTGGATCGGTTTTCTAAGATGGGACACTTTATTCCTTGTCATAAAGCGGATGATGTTGCATATTGCTGATTTGTTCTTTCGTGAAATTGTTCGTTTGCATGGTGTGCCAAATACTATTGTCTCGATCGTGATACTAAATTTCTTAGCCACTTTTGGAGATGTTTATGGGCTAAGTTGGGGACTAAATTGCTCTTTAGTACTACATGTCATCCCCAACCGATGGTCAACTGAAGTAGTAAATAGAACTTTGTCTACTATGTTACGGGCTGTTTTAAAGAAGAACTTAAAATTGTGGGAAGAGTGTTTACCTCATATAGAATTTGCTTATAATCGTTCATTGCATTCTACCACAAAGATGTGCCCATTTGAGATTGTGTATGGTTTTATTCCTCGTGCACCTATTGATTTATTGCCTTTACCTTCTTGATTGCAACATAATTTGGATGCTACACAGCCTTGAAATGATCTTAAACTTGCATAAGACTACTAAAGATAACATTGAACACATGAATGCTAAGTATAAACTTCTTTGGGATAAAGGGAGAAAGCATGTTGTGTTTGATGTTGGCGATCTTGTTTGGTTACATTTGCGTAAAGATCGTTTTCTGATTTACGCAAGTCTAAGTTAATGCCACGTCTTCTTTGGTCCCTTTAAGGTGTTAGAAAATCAATGATAATGCATATAAACTTGAGTTGCCTGCAGACTTTGGTACGGTTAGTCCTACATTTAACATTGCAGATTTGAAGCCTTACTTTGGTGAGGAAGATGAGATTGCGTCGAGGACGACTTCAATTCAAGAAGGAGAGCATGATTTGGACATCCCTACTATTGATACAACCGTTGTACATACAACAACACACATACAAGGACCCATCACAAGATCTCGTGCCAAACAACTTAACTATCAGGTACTTTCGTTTCTTGGAACTATTCCTCACATACATGAGAATATGATGCTGCCTAAATCGGATATATTTCTTACTCTTAGGAATGATGGACCAAGCATGGATGAGAGGGACAAGCATTGGAGCATGGCCATGCATGGAGATGGCAGCAAGCATGTGATGATCCAAGAGAAGGCCACAGATGAAGATTTCAGAACTTTGAGGCCACCATAATGAAGAAAGAAGGCTTGGACGAAATATTCAAGATAAATACTTTCTGAATTCGTCCATAGCTTAATATGGTCTGCGACACCTTTTATTTTGGGCCAGGCCCATGTAATTTTCAGGATTTTAATTAGCCACTTTTAGAGTCGTATTTGAGGGAAAAGGACTTTTAGGGTTGGATTCGCCACCACTTCCATGGCTGGCGAAACCCCACCTTTCGCCCTTAAATCGCCCCATATGAACCTCTAGACTCGGATTTTGTTTAGACATTAAGTTAGCCATAATCGCAACCGCCAAGGCTCGGCGTCGCAGAGGCCTCTTGTACTTGCCGCACCTATTCGGGATCCCACCTCTTCAATAAAGCTTTCCTCTTAATCCGCAATATCTTGATTGCAATATTGGTTCTTACTTGTTCTCGATTTCGGTAGGAATTAAGACCCTCGTGGTCGGTGATCGTGTTCACGCAGGATCGGTAACCTCCAGGAGATTGGCCTAGCGATTGCATTGGCGCTCGTGCTCGCACGTGTAGTCGGATCGTCAAGCCCGAACTCCACCAAATCGAATATCGCCATCTCATCGAAAGATCGGACACCTTTGCCCTATCACTCAATCTACAAGTGTTATGATCAACTAGGCCTCCAATAATACACACTTTGATATCTCTTTTTGTCACGCTTGTAGCTCTTTTCTCTTCTTTTTTTATACTGGATCTCTTTTCCTTTTCTGTTTTTTTTTCAACTATATGACTCAATGCAAAACGAATGCAAACTAGGAGGGGGGCGGATAATCCGGTTTGTCGGGGGCTGGATAATCTGGTCCGGCGAGGCGGAAATTTTGCACTTTCAAAACCCTAATGAGCAGCCTGTCGGAGCAAAGCAACTAGTCTCGTAATGCGTTCCTAGGCAGTTGCGAGAGATAGGCTGTAGCTAGGTTTGAAACACAAAAGTACGCTATGTGGACTCGGGAAAGTAGATGGAAACTTGCGGAAAACGGTGATGGTAGACTCGGCGGAAAACAAGAGTAAAACCCTAAACTTAAACACAAACGAAAACTAGACTCCTACGAGAAAAAACTGCAGATCGGATCTACGAGAAGACACGACCAGCAACTAAAACTTGAAAAGCGATGCAATCTAGGCTAGGGCAAATCTTTTTGTATGCCTTTTTCTGTATAGGAAGAAACAAGAACTAATCTATGGATGGATTTGTGGATGCTCACCGAGTAAACGAGGAATCTGATACCAAGATGATATGGGGTGGCCCGATCTTCTCAGCAAGCACTTGTCGATGATGATGGTGGATGATAGATAACTAGCATGTAGCTATGAACTCTCCCGCTCGAACCCTGATGCCAATGCAATAGCCCTCGAACCCTGTGGGATATTCACAACACCACGCTCTTGCGCACGCAGCCGTCGACCACGAACGGTAGTTTGCAATCTACTAATTCTGATAGGGCAAAGGTGTCCGATCTTTCGATGAGATGACGATAATCGATTTGGTGGAGTTCGGGCTTGACGATCCGACTACACGTGCGAGCACGAGCGCCAATGCAATCGCTAGGCCAATCTCCTGGAGGTTACCGATCCTGCGTGAACACGATCAGCCTGACCAGCGAGGGTCTTAATTCCTACCTGAAATCGAGAACAAGTAAGAACCAATATTGCAATCAAGATATTGTGGATTAAGAGGAAAGCTTTATTGAAGAGGTGGGATCCTGAATAGGTGCGAAGTACAAGAGGCCTCGGCGACGCTCGAGCCTTGGCGAAGTTGCGACTATGGCTAACTTAATGTCTAAACAAAATCCGAGTCTAGGGTGGCTATGGGAGTATTTAAGAGGCGAAAGGTGGTTTTCGTCAACCATGGAAGTGGTGGCGAATCCAACCCTAAAAGTCCTTTTCCTCAAATACGGACTCTAAAAAGTGGCTAATTAAAATCCTGCGAAAATTACATGGGCTGGCCAAAACAAAAGGTGTCGCAGACCATATTAAGCTATGGACTAATTAAGTAAAGTATTGATCTTGAATATTTCGTCCCTTCTTCTTCTTCATTATGGTGGCCTCAAAGTCAATCTTCATCCATGGCCTTCTCTTGGATCATCACATGCTTGTCGCCATCTCCATGCATGGCCATGCTCCAATGCTTGTCCCTCTCATCCATGCTTGGTCCATCATTCCTAAGAGTAATAAATATATCTGATTTAGCAGCATCATATTCATGTATATGAGGAATAGTTCTAAGAAAAGTAAAAGATAGTTAAGTTGTTTTGTACGAGATCTTGTGATGGGTCCTTGTATGTGTGTCAGAGGTTGTATCAATAGTAGGATGTCCACATCATGCTCCCCTTCTTGAATGAAAGTCATCTTCACCAAAGTAAGGCTTCAAATGCAATGTTAAATGCACTCAAACTCGCAGTAACTCAAGTTTATATGCATTATCATTTATTTTCTCTAACACCTTAAAGGGATGGCATTAACTTAGACTTGCGTAAATCAGAAAACGATCTTACGCAAAATGTAACCAAACAAGATCGCCAACATCAAACACAACATGCTTTCTCCCTTTATCCCCAGTTATACTTAGCATTCATGTGTTCAATGTTATCTTTAGTAGTCTTATGCAAGTTTAATATCATTTCATAGCATCCAAAGGCAATAAATCAATAGGTGCACGAGGAACAAAACCATACCCAATCTCAAATGGGCACATCTTTGTGGTAGAATGCAACGAACGATTATAAGCAAATTCTATATGAGGTGATAAGGGGTGGCCCGATCTTCTCGTTGAGCACGTCGTAGATGATGGTGGAGGTAATGAAGATAACTTGTGGGATGCTGTGAATCACCATTCTTCCCACGCCAATGCTACAGATCTCAACCCGGATGCTATTCGCCTTCACACACTTGCGCCGCGTGGCGGCCGACCACGAAGCGGTTTGCAATCTACCAATTCGGTGGAACAACGAAACACGAAGACTTTCAAGAGCAAACTCGGATCGAATCAAAGTGGAGGTATGGTAGATATTCTGATTGAATCAAAGAGGAACATATAATTTCGTATGAATGCTTGCGGCAGTTCAACGAAACAAGTATTGGTTTAATCTAAACGTGGTCTAACCCTAATTGCGGCTGCCGGGTATATATGAGGGCTGGGGCGTCCTCCCCTTAAAGCGGGCCTAAAAGCAGTCATAACTTGGCCCGACTCGGTTTGACTCAAATCGATACATACTGACCCATAGATGGATTCGGTCTAATTGGCGCGCAGGCCATATGTCGTGGTGCACCTCAAACGTGTCCTGGTGCACCACATATCTCTCTTTATCATGCCTTCTCGCCTTATTGCCTCATAGTGCGTCTTCCATCTCTCGGTCGCCTTCCTCCCTCTCCTCTCCGGGCGCTAGTCCGATAGATGCCAAATCTAGTCAAACAGTAACACAATGATTTAGGTAGTATAAAGTTCTTATAAATCAAAGTATCATGTCCAACTAGGAATGAATTCACCTTGTGATATTTTTCAATGAGGGTCAATATTTCTTTCCAGTTCAAACAGTTGAAATCAGCATGATCCATGATTGTATCCTCATCATCCTCCCTTTCTTCAAGAAAAGCCGTCCTCGGCTTTGGGTAAGCTGAAAGTGGAAGGAACAAAAAGAACAACGACACTGTGAGTATATGTATACATAACCTGTTGTATCATTTTTGTTCACGTGAATAATATGTCTACTATTCATCAAGCAACTTAAATTGCAGGTATAAGTGAAGTACAAAGAATCATGATCATGTTGAAATCCAAATAAATATATAGTCTTGTTGTTCAATATTAAATTCAGTTTTCTCAAAGAAGATCTATGATCAAATTTGTGATGAACAAGATCAAACCAATTCAAACTATGTGAAAACCGAATTGATTCAGGCCATACTTCAACTACGCTATTCCGATTATTATGAACATAATCATTTTGTTCATTATGTAATATGCAACTCAAATTGCAAATATTAGTGAAGTATATAGTAGAAGCACACTTATGCAACACGTTGTGGGACAAACACAAGGTGTATGAAAAATCTGATTCAAATCTAGAAAGATTGGAACAATCCAACATAGGTAAAGTTACTTTTGTTGGATGGACTATATCAACTAGATAAGAATTTACTTTCATAGTATCACATATTGTAGTATCTATCCCACCACAAAGATATCTTGACACATAGCATGTATGGCTAAACAAGAAGTTTCAATTCAGCAATTCTATCACATGTAATGCATATGTGATCCACAAGAAAATTTTCATCCATGCTATATTCACCAATTAGATTAAAGGTGAAATCAGAGAATATGTGCTAGAATTGGACATGAAATTTCAGAAATCCTATCCATAGCACAACTCATATTCATAGGTTCATTTAGCATGATGGAATACCCAATGTCGATGGGTGGTATTCGAGCAAGTCTTTGCTCATGTGTAATCAGTACTACATGCTTAAAATTCAGATTTTGCAAAGCATCACTCGGTGCTGAAATTTTTGTTCTTGTAAAGTTACAAGAATCAACCAGCAAAGGAGTAGACTCACTGAATGCCTTATTGGTTGGTTGTAGCCCCAAATCAGTGCCATTATCAATGTCATCCTCCCTATATGTAGTAGTGATTGGAACATCTTTCTCAAGTGATGATACCCGATCGTGTGATATAGGTTGTAAAATAGGCGGCTCCCTTTCTTCAAAAAAAACCTGCATATCACAAGGTACAACACTAGAAGTGATGTGGACATCCCTACTATTGATACAACCGTTGTACCTACAGCAACACACATACAAGGACCCATCACAAGATCTCGTGCCAAACAACTGAACTATCAGGTACTTTCGTTTCTTGGAACTATTCCTTACATACATGAGAATATGATGCTGCCTAAATCAGATATGTTTCTTACTCTTAGGAATGATGGACCAAGCATGGATGAGAGGGACAAGCATTGGAGCATGGCCATGCATGGTGATGGCAGCAAGCATGTGATGATCCAAGAGAAGGCCACGGATGAAGATTTCAGAACTTTGAGGCCACCATAATGAAGAAAGAAGGCTTGGACGAAATATTCAAGATCAATACTTTCTAATTCGTCCATAGCATAATATGGTGCTGCGACACCTTTATTTTGGGCCAGCCCATGTAATTTTCGCAGGATTTTAATTAGCCACTTTTTAGAGTCCGTATTTGAGGGAAAAGGACTTTTAGGGTTGGATCGGTCACCACTTCCATGGCTGGCGAAACCCCACCTTTTCCCTTAAATACGCCATATAGCCAACCTTTAGACTCGGATTTTGTTTAGACATTAAGTTAGCCATAGTCGCAACTTCCAAGGCTCGAGCGTCAGAGGCCTCTTGTACTGCACCTATTCGGGATCCCACCTCTTTCAATAAAGCTTTCCTCTTAATCCGCAATTTCTTGATTGCAATATTGGTTCTTACTTGTTCTCGATTTGGTAGGAATTAAGACCCTCAGTCGGTGATCGTGTTCACGCAGGATCGGTAACCTCCAGGAGATTGGCCTAGCGATTGCATTGGCGCTCGTGCTCGCACGTGTAGTCGGATCGTCAAGCCCGAACTCCACCAAATCGATTATCGCCATCTCATCGAAAGATCGGACACCTTTGCCCTATCACGAACTCCACCAAATCGATCATCGCCATCTCATCGAAAGATCGGACACCTTTGCCCTATCAAGTGGTATCAGATTTCAGGTTGCTCGGTGAGATTTTACTGTTTTCGTAGATTAGATCTGTCGTTACCTATAACCCACGAAAAAGCCAAAAACACAGTTATAGTTTAGATCCATCCCATAACCAATCTATGCCTCGCATTATCTTTTCAGTTTTTGCATTGTTGAATTTGTGTCTACATCGTCGCGTCGAGTTGCTGGTCTTAGTGTCTCGTCCCTTAGAGTTTCGAGTTCTGATCATAATAGTCACCGCCACACTCGCCGATCACCGCCACCATATTCGCCGCCATATACCGCCACCATAAACCCTAATACTCATACGCCTTCCTACCGCGACACCGATCCGATCGGTTTTCCGCTTGATGCAGTCCGAGTAAATTCTTGTTTCAGTTATTTCTTTTGACTTTCCTTCTTTGTTGTTTCCGTGTTCGCTAAGAGTCCATCGTAAGTCGAACGCAGGCGCAAAAAAAAAATTCTGGAATCGCCTCCGAAAAATTTTTCTGGCTATACTATTTTTCGACCCCGGGGATCACTTTTCTCCATCGGTCGTTATAGCAATAATTTTTTGGCGTCTGCGCGCTTTCCGGAGCAAAATAAAAAATTTCGAAAAAAAATTTTGGGGCTAACCTATTTTTAGACCCCGTAGATCAATTCTAGACACTCGCCATCATAGTGATTTTTCACCTCTCGGTTCGCTTTCCAGGGTGCCATATCATCATACAGTGCTTGTTGTGTCGCGTCGTGACATCGTTGGTGATCTAGGCTCGCGTCTCTAGTACGGTCTAGCCTAGGACCAGCACAAAATCGTTGAGCATTCTTTCAACTTTTGCATTCTTTGTTTTGATAATTGCTAACCCCTTTGCTAAGCCTTCCTAGAGCTCCACAGATACTCTCCACGTGCGGTGTTCGACTCCACGGTTATCGCTTGGTTCAATCTCTAGACCCACCGATCCTCGTGGTTGCACATCGCCTTTCCTGCTGTTTGGTAAGAACTTGTAAGAGCTTTGTATATTGCTTGACGGATTACGCGTGATTTCCACCATCTTTCCGTACTATATACGTGCTTTTAAGGACTAACCATGACAGATATCGCCATACCGCAACAATGACGAGCGAAGAACTACATGCCCACTTCTCCACGCTCTTGGTCATCGCGAAGACGTGGATACGCCTCGGGGAGTTTGACACCAAGCTCCAACGCCGTGGACAAGATCGATGGACTAGAGAAATCCTTCAACGCCAAGCTTGACGTTCGGTTCAAGGAGCTTCACCGATTGCCCTTTAAGCACCCACACATGGCGCCTGGCGCATTCCGATCACGGGCGATTCGTTTGGTTTACGCCGCACCCGGCTCTTCTTTGCTGCCGACGTTCCTCGGACTTCAGCACTTTCTGCAACATTGGGGACAGACGACGGGTACTACTACGACCCCGACAACGACGATCTGTTTGACGAGGAGGTTGAACAACCTCCACAGGTACTGAGTCGCCCGACATTACTACCGCAACGCCGCCCAACCGATGCGTGATGATGATCATGTTGCAAAGCTTAAATTAAATATTCCATCTTTTGAGGGTAAATATAATCCTGATGCATATCTTACATGGGAGATGGAAGTAGAACAACGTTTTGCTTGCTTAAAATATCCTGAGAATATGCGTGTTAGTGCTTGCTACATGTGAATTTACTAAATTTGCTTCCTTTGGTGGTCCGAGTATTGTCGTTTAAATCCTACTACTATTCCTAGTACTTGGACTGCTTTAAAACTGCTATGCGTGTTCGTTTTGTACCTCCCACTTATCAACGTGATTTACTAAAGAATCGACACGCTTAGAGCAAGGAAAATATTCTGAGAAGAGTATTATCGAATTGCAAGCGGGATGGTTAGGTGTGGTCTTGTTGAATCTAATGAACAAATGCTTTACGTTTCTTTGGTGGATTAAACAAGGACATCCAGCACATCTTAGATTATAAGGAATATAATTCTATCACTCGTTTGTTTCATCTTGCTTGCAAAGCTGAGCGTGAAGTGCTTGACCGCCAAACACCATGGAGGAGGACTAATAATTAGCAGTCGTACATCCACTTGGACATCCGACAATCAGCGCCTCCTCGTGATTCGCCTCCGCTACTACCACATCCAAGGCCACCACAAGATTTCCTACTCCTCCACCATCATCCAATGCTCCACCTTTCGTAGTGCATCTTCTATGGCTTCCACGGGTAAGACAAAGGATATACAATGCCGCAAGTCTTTGGGGTCTTGGTCATATTGAGAGCGATTGCACAACACAACGTGTTATGATGGTCTTGGAAGATGGTCAATCTGATTCAGCGAGTGACTTTGATGAAGATACACTAGCCCTTATTTACGCTCGAGATGGAGACAATTATGATCTTGATGAAGAGCCGAGGTAATGGGAGCTGAGTGGCGATCAATACAAGAGCTTAATTACCCAACGTGTGTTGAGTGTGCAATTGAGCAAATCGAGCAAGATCAACGCCACAACCTGTTCCAAACACGTGGTGTTGTCAAGGAAAGAGCTATACGGATCATCATTGATGGAGGAGTTGTAATAACCTGCGGTGTTGACATGGTCGAGAAGCTTGCGCTTCCAACAAGACAACGCCCACATTCATATTACATCCAATGGTTTGAGAGTTCTCGAAGATCAAGGTAACAAGAACGATGCAGCGTGCATTTTACTATGGTACATATTCTGATTTTGTTGATTGTGATGTTGTACCTATGCAAGCTTGTTCTTTGTTACTTGGTGAACCATGGCAATTTGATAGAGAATCTGTTCATAATGGCAAAACTAATCACTATTCTCTTATGCATGATGGAAAGAAAATTGGTCTAAAACCTATGACTCCCACAGATTTTAAAAGATGATCTTGCTAGAGCTAGTAGAGCTAAAATTGAGGAGAAACATAAAAGTGAGAATCAGTTGTTGCTGCGATTTTATACCACCAAAGAACACTAAATCGATTCTATACATACTCGAAATTGTTTGAAGAGTCCATGTATGCTTGCAAATAAAATTGATATTGCTAAACTAGATGTAAACAATACTCAATGTTATGCAATTGTATGCAAAGAGGTTTTGTTTTCATTTGAGGATATGCCTCCTTCTTTGCCACCCGCTGTTGCTAACCTTTTGCGGGAATATGAGGGCGTCTTTCCCATTGAATGCCACAGGACTACCTCCTATTAGAGGAATTGAGCATCAAATTGATCTAATTCCTGGTGCCACGTTGCCAACCGCGCCATATAGAACCAATCCGGAGGAGACAAAGGAGATACAACGCCAAATTCGGGAACTACTCGACAGAGATCATATTCGTGAGTCCCTTAGCCTGTCTTTGTTCCTATTATTTTGGTACCTAAGAAAGATGGTTCTTGGCGCATGTGTCTTGATTGTAGAGCTATCAATAATATTACTATTCGATATCGTCATCCTATTCCACGTTTAGATGACATGCTTGATGAATTGAGTTGCTCTACCATGTTTTCTAAAGTTGATTTGCGTAGTGGTTACCACCAGATTCGTGTGAAATTAGGAGATGAATGGAACAGCTTTTAAAACTAAGTTCGGTTTATATGAGTGGTTAGTAATGCCGTTTGGTTTAACTAATGCACCTAGCACTTTCATGAGATTAATGAGCGAAGTTTTACGTGCTTTCATTGGACGTTTTGTGGTAGTCTACTTTGATGATATTGATTTATAGCAAATCTTTAGAGGATCATTTGGACCATTTACGTTTGTTTTTAATGCTTTACGTGATGCACGTTTGTTTGGTAACCTTGAGAAGTGCACCTTTTGCACCAATCGAGTTGCGTTTCTTGGCTATGTTGTTACATCACGAGGTATTGAAGTGGATCCCAAGATTGAAGCTATTGAGAATTGGCATGCCCAAGACGGTCACACAAGTGAGGAGTTTTCTTGGCCTCGCTGGTTTTTATAGCCGGTTTGTCAAAGATTTTGGATCAATTGCCGCTTGTTGAATGAGCTTACCAAGAAGGATGTGCCCTTTGTTTGGGGCGATGCACAACAACAAGCCTTCGTCATATTGAAAGATAAGCTAACACATGCTCCCTTACTCCAACTTCCTGATTTTACTAAGACTTTTGAGCTTGAATGTGATGCTAGTGGAATTGGTTTGGGAGGGTGTTATTACAAGAGGAAAACACATTGCATATTTTAGTGAGAACGAGTGGGGCTAGTCTGAACTATTCTACTTATGATAAAGAATTATATGCGTTGGTTCGGACATTAGAAACTTGGCAACATTATCTATGGCCTAAGGAATTTGTTATTCATTCGATCATGAATCTTTGAAGCATATTCGTACTCAAGCTAAGTTGATAAATCGTCATGCAAAGTGGGTTGAATTTATTGAGTCTTTTCCTTATGTTATCAAACACAAAAGGGTAAAGATAATATTGCGATGCTTTGTCACGCCGTTATGCTTTGTTATCTCAACTTGACTTCAAAATATTTGGATTGGAAACTATTAAAGAACAATATGTGCATGATCTGAATTTAAAGATGTGTTGCGAATTGTAGAGATGGTAGAACTTGGAACAAGTTCGTCTTTCAATGATGGATTTGTGTTCGTGCTAACAAACTATGCATTCGAGATAGCTCATTCGTCTTTTGTTATTACAGGAGGCGCATGGAGGAGGATTGATGGGACACTTTGGTGTCAAGAAGGCGGAGGATGTTCTTCACACTTCTTTTGGCCACGTATGCGTCGAGATGTTGAGAGATTTGTGGCACGCTGCACTACTTGTCAAAAAGCTAAGTCTCGCCTTAATCCACATGGTTTATATATGCCTCTTCCTGTTCCTAGTGTTCCTTGGGAGGATATTTCTATGGACTTTGTTTGGGATTGCCACTAACACAGAAGGGGAGGGATAGTATTTTTGTTGTTGTGGATCGGTTCTCTAAGATGGCACACTTTATTCCTTGTCATAAAACGGATGATGCTGCGCATATTGCTGATTTGTTCTTTCGTGAAATTGTTCGTTTGCATGGTGTGCCAAATACTATTGTCTCTGATCGTGATACTAAATTTCTTAGCCACTTTTGGAGATGTTTATGGGCTAAGTTGGGGACTAAATTGCTCTTTAGTACTACATGTCATCCCCAAACTGATGGTCAAACTGAAGTAGTAAATAGAACTTTGTCTACTATGTTACGGGCTGTTTTAAAGAAGAATTTAAAATTGTGGGAAGAGTGTTTACCTCATATAGAATTTGCTTATAATCGTTCTTTGCATTCTACCACAAAGATGTGCCCATTTGAGATTGTGTATGGTTTTGTTCCTCGTGCACCTATTGATTTATTGCCTTTACCTTCTTCGGTGCAACATAATTTGGATGCTACACAACGCTTGAAATGATATTAAACTTGCATAAGACTACTAAAGATAACATTGAACACATGAATGCTAAGTATAAACTTCTTTGGGGATAAAGGGAGAAAGCATGTTGTGTTTGATGTTGGCGATCTTGTTTGGTTACATTTATAAAGATCGTTTTCTGATTTACATGAAGTCTAAGTTAATGCCACGTCTTTCTGGTCCCTTTAAGGTGTTAGAGCAAATCAATGATAATGCATATAAACTTGAGTTGCCTGCAGACTTTGGTACGGTTAGTCCTACATTTAACATTGCAGATTTGAAGCCTTACTTTGGTGAGGAAGATGAGATTGCGTCGAGGACGACTTCAATTCAAGAAGGGGAGCATGATGTGGACATCCCTACTATTGATACAACCGTTGTACCTACAAAGAACACACATACAAGGACCCATCACAAGATCTCGTGCCAAACAACTGAACTATCAGGTACTTTCGTTTCTTGGAACTATTCCTTACATACATGAGAATATGATGCTGCCTAAATCAGATATGTTTCTTACTCTTAGGAATGATGGACCAAGCATGGATGAGAGGGACAAGCATTGGAGCATGGCCATGCATGGTGATGGAAGCAAGCATGTGATGATCCAAGAGAAGGCCACAGATGAAGATTTCAGAACTTTGAGGCCACCATAATGAAGAAAGAAGGCTTGGACGGAATATTCAAGATCAATACTTTACGAATTCGTCCATAGCATAATATGGTGCTGCGACACCTTTATTTTGGGCCAGGCCCATGTAATTTTCGCAGGATTTTAATTAGCCACTTTTTAGAGTCCGTATTTGAGGGGAAAAGGACTTTTAGGGTTGGATTCAGCCACCACTTCCATGGCTGGCCGAAACCCCACCTTTTCGCCCTTAAATACGCCCCATAGCCGAACCTTTAGACTCGGATTTTGTTTAGACATTAAGTTAGCCATAGTCGCAACTTCGCCAAGGCTCGAGCGTCGCAGAGGCCTCTTGTACTTCGCACCTATTCAGGATCCCACCTCTTCAATAAAGTTTTCCTCTTAATCCGCAATATCTTGATTGCAATATTGGTTCTTACTTGTTCTCGATTTCAGGTAGGAATTAAGACCCTCGTTGGTCAGGCTGATCGTGCTCACGCAGGATCGGTAACCTCCAGGAGATTGGCCTAGCGATTGCATTGGCGCTCGTGCTCGCACGTGTAGTCGGATCGTCAAGCCCGAACTCCACCAAATCGATCATCGCCATCTCATCGAAAGATCGGACACCTTTGCCCTATCAAGAAGTAGACATGATTATGTTAGTAGACACCTCACATGTCTCATTGACGTCCACTCTCAAAATTTCTGAAATAGGCCATGTGTAGTTGTACAAAAACCTAGAACACAGAAATTGCTTGAAATCCTCCCAAAGGAATGTTTTACCTATGACACCATACACAGTCCTAGCGTCCTTCCACCAACGAGTTACCTTTGCATCGACACGTCGGCGAGCGAGAATATATTCTGTATGGCCATTAAACTTGCTATCGGAAGTACGGCATCTCGCAAAACCACTAAGCATGTGAGATTCCCAAGACGTATATTCTGTGGATGATGCAGAACTGTCCAATCTCCACTTGACTTTAGTGGCATCATATGCCATGCCGACCACAATACCTAAATAGTCATGGTAAACATCGTTTGATTTCTGCATCTCATCAACACAAGTAGAAGTCATGATCAGTACATTAGTACAGAAAAGGAAATCTGGTGGTGGAACTCTCACAACTCACTCGGCGAAAGAAAACATGTATCTTACCGTTCTAAAGTGAATTAGGATAGCTTACCAACTTGTATGAGCGTAACGCACGAATGTGACGGCGAATACCGAGGAAAGATTATCACACAACAACTAGGGGTATATAGTGGAGCTTGGTATGGATACCTAACAACACCAATTCATAAATCCTAGTGCTGACCGTATGACAAAGACCCACGGAAACACACAGTGGAGATAAATGGGGCAATTACAACTCTAAAAAGGAGCTCAAAATTAAGGTATACTGGAGTAATGCTCGTGTTGCAATGCACAAGGAGAGACGCTAGCAATGACTCAACAAAACGGGCACCAGTTGCTAAACTAAGCGGCCAAGAGCACTAAGCATGCTAGTCTCCTAGGATAGTTCTAGACACCAAGAAAGGCTAACTAAGACTCACAAAGATAGGAACGCTATGTGGACACGGTAACAAAAGAAGAATTTTTTTTCACGCACGCGTCTGAGCATAGACTATGTCTTAGGTCCAGCGAGAAAATGTCTTTTTTTTTGTTGGTGCTTGCTCACGCATAAGCAGCACTGTCTCGACTCTAGCGAGAGCTACGACGCTGGTTTTTTTTTTTTGGTGCTTTCGTTCACGTCAGTACGCACTGTCTCAGCTCTGGCGAGAGCGACGACGCGGGATTTTTTTTTTTAACGTGAGCTGTGTCTCATGTAGATTGGATCAGAACTTTTTTCTTTTTGCTTTCTTTCTTCTTCTAAAATAGATCTAGCAACTCTAAAACTACCAAAATAAAAATGGATCTACTAGATCTAAAACTTCAGAACACGACGAACAGTCTAGAAACAGTCTAAAACTCCGATTATGAGACAAACTTTGACGAAAACTAGACAAAAACTAGACAAAACTATGACTCAGATTTAGAAGAAAGGCTACACAAAAAGACTACGATCAGCAACTAGAACTCACGAACGGTGTTATCTAGGCTATGGAAATACACTATGAACCCTAATATTTTTGTGTGGCTTTTTCTGTATAGGACTAAAACAACTAATCTATGGGGATGAATTGCTCACCGAGTAAACACGAGAATCGATACCAAGATGATAAGGGGTGGCCCGATCTTCTCGTTGAGCACGTCGTAGATGATGGTGGAGGTAATGGAGATAACTTGTGGGATCTTTGAGAATCACCGGTTCCCCACCGCCAATGCAACAGATCTCAACCCGATGGTATTCGCAACTTCACACACTTGCGCGTAGTCCGACCACGAAGCGGTTTGCAATCTACCAATTCCCAATGGAACAGCAGAAAACACGAAGACTTTCAGTAGCAAACTCCAGATCGAATCAAAGTGGAGGTATGGTAGATATGCCAAATCTAGTCAAACAGTAACACAATGATTTAGGTAGTATAAAGTTCTTATAAATCAAAGTATCATGTCCAACTAGGAATGAATTCACCTTGTGATATTTTTCAATGAGGCTCAATATTTCTTTCCAGTTCAAACAGTTGAAATCAGCATGATCCATGATTGTATCCTCATCATATTGATCTTGAATATTTCGTCCAAGCCTTCTTTCTTCATTATGGTGTCCTCAAAGTTCTGAAATCTTCATCTGTGGTCTTCTCTTGGATCATCACATGCTTGCTGCCATCTCCATGCATGGCCATGCTCCAATGCTTGTCCCTCTCATCCATGCTTGGTCCATCATTCCTAAGAGTAAGAAATATATCCGATTTAGGCAGCATCATATTCTCATGTATGTGAGGAATAGTTCCAAGAAACGAAAGTACCTGATAGTTAAGTTGTTTGGCACGAGATCTTGTGATGGGTCCTTGTATGTGTGTTGCTGTAGGTACAACGGTTGTATCAATAATAGGGATGTCCACATCATTGAGCAATCTTGTGCCTGTTTATTTTGAGCTATTATTAGCGTCTCTCTTGTGTATTGCAATATTCCTATTGATAAATTGCTTTGCCACGTTTATCTCCACCGTGTGTGTTTCTTGGGTTATTATAACGACCAGCACTAGGACTTATTTGCGGTGTAGTTAGGATTCCATACCTACAGCTCCACCATAAATAAACTGTGTGCCCTGTGATCGTTCTCTATACCCTTGATATTCACTTCATCACATCCGTGCATAAGTTGTTGATTCGAATTGGTAAGCATCACTATTCACTTTGGAACGGTAAGATCTGCTTTCTTGTTAGTTTTGAGTGAGTTGTGAGAGTTCCACCACCAGATTTTGTTTTATGCACTAACATACTAATCATGTCTTCTAGTAGTGTTGATGTGATGCAGAAAAAGGATGCAGATGATTATCCCTTTCCATTACGATACCACTTCAGTAATACATTTTGGGAGGAGGAGTCAGGATTAGTGCCTAATCCGGGTTTGTTCCACTTCACGACGGAAATTTGTGGTAGACATGCTGCTACTACCATTGATACTTGTTCTTCCATAAATTTGGTTAGTGTTGAGGTTGTTGAAAAGTTACAATTAGACACACGTGCATTAACAATCCCATTTATGTTAGCAACTTCTGGTCATGCACTACCAGTTACTCAGATCGCATGTGTTCCACTCACCATTTATGGCCCTCACAGATATGTTTCTTGTTTAGTCGTTCCTAGAGCGTTTAACTCCTGCCATATCATGTTGGGAACAAACTGGTGTAATACATTCCAGGTTGTGTTTGGTAATGATTATTCTGATCCTTCCATCTTTTGGAATGATAAGCACACTTGGTTATCACATACACATATTAAGCAATTTCAGGAGATTAGGCGTCAAAACCTTTGTCCACCTGTAACCACCAACATAAACCCACATGTTGATCTTATCGTAGAAGAACCGAGAGTGAAAGCTGGTGAGACAAATGAGGTTTCTACTAATGTAATTATCTCTCGTCCTAGTGTTGTTTCTTGTGATATGCAGGTTGCTTTTGAAGAAAGGGAGCCATCTATTTTACAACCTGCATCGCAGGACTGTGCATTGTCACTAGAGGAGGATGTTCCAGTGCCTACTACATGTGAGGAGCATACTGAAGATATCGGTATTGATTTGGAGCTACAGCCAACAAGCACAACATTTTGTGAGTCTATTCCTTTGTTGCTACCTCCTTGTGACTTCTTGCAATAATGTTACATCACCATGTGATAGTTTGCCAAATTCGCATTTTGATCATGTGGTACTGATTACACATAAAGAAATACTTGTTCGAATACCACCTACTGATATTGTATATTCCATAATGCTAAATGAACCTATGAATATGAGTTGTGCTGTGGATAAGATTTCTGAAATTTCATGTCTAAATTCAAGCAAATATTCTCCATATTTCATCTTTAATCTAATTGGTGAATATAGCATGGATGAAAATTTTCTTGTGGATCACATATGCATTACATGTGATAGAATTGCTGAATTGAAACTTGCTGTGTTTAGCCATATATGCTATCTGTCAAGATATCTTTATGGTGGAATAGATACTACAATTTTTGATAATATGAAAGTACATTCACATCTAGTTGATATAGTCCACCCAACAAAAGTAACTTTACCTATGTTGGATTGTTCCAATCTTTCTAGATTTGAATCAGAATTTTCATACCCCTTGTGTTTGTCCCACAATGTATTGCATAAGTGTGCTACTGATGTATACTTCAGTAATATTTGCAAATTGAGTTGTATGTTACACACTGAACAAAATGGTTATGTTCCTAATAATCAGAGTAGCGCAGTTGAAGCATGGCATGAATCAGTTCGGTTTTCACATATTTGGAATTGGTTTGATCTTGTTCATCACAAATTTGATCATAGATCTTCTTTGAGAAAACTGAATTTAATAATGAACAACAAGACTATATATCTATTTGTTTTTCAACATGATCATGATTCTTTGTACTTCACTGATACCTGCAATTTAAGTTGCTTGATGTATATTAGACATATTATTCATGTGAACACAAATGATACAACATGTTATATATACATATACTCTGCGTACATGTTGTTCTTTTTGTTCATTCCACTTTCAGCTTACCCAAAGCCGAGGACGGCTTTTCTTGAAGAAAGGGAGGATGATGAAGATACAATCATGGATCATGCTGATTCTAGTTGTCCTAGCTGGAATGAAATATTAAACCTTACTGAAAAATATCACAAGGTGACTTCATTCCTAGTTGTACAAGATACGTTGATTTATAAGAACTTTATACTACCTAAATCATGGTGTTATTGTTTGACTAGATTCAATATCCATCGGACTAACGCCAGTGGGAAGGAGAGGGAGTGTTATGGGGTAACCCTGGGGGTTGGCCCAATCTTTCACGAATTCCACGGGAAACGAGGGGAACAAGGTGGTCGGGGAAGAAATCGGTGAAGACGATGGAAATCACGAACACACACACACAAAACACGATACACGCCTACTCCTCACGCCGGTGGCAACCGGTCCAACATAATCCCTAGGATCGGTGTTGGGCGAAGCTCGCTCTCCACGCCAACAACGGGGGATGAGGCGCTTGGTGAGATCTTGACGACTTGGGGGCGAGACACCGAGAACCCAAGGCCTTGTACAACTTGAACGCACTTAAGCAAGATCCAAGAGGTGGGTGGATAATCCGGTGCTCCTTGGTAGGAGCATGAGACCAATAGATATAAGTCCTCAAAGGGTTTCCTTAATATCTATTATTATCCAAGTCTAAGCGTTTACAATAGAGGGTGGGGGCTATATATAGTCCAGCCACAAACCAGGGGTAGTTTCGGAATGGAGAGATAAATGATAGGTGGGGTTACAAGGCACAGGGCCGAACTTAGGTGATCAGGGTCAGGCAGGACCGGTAGTACCGGTCCCGGAATCCGTAGTACCGGTGGTAACCCAGTAATCCGCTCGAGCGATAGTACCGCTTGAGGGCCTGGAGCTTCCGTCGGCGCGTCGATGGCGGCGGTAGGAGGCGGTAATCTGCCACCGTAGTACTGGCCGCAGGACCGAGTACCGCTTGCTTCAGGCGTGAAGTAGTGCTTCCTGTGGAGAACGGTAGGAGGAGGCGGTAGGACCGCTTGGAGCGGTAGTACCGGTCGTCCCAACCGGTAGTACCGCTTGCGTCTGGCAGCGACTGGTGGCTTCTTCGTACCTGATGATGCACAGAGTTTGCGTGTGAAGTAGCAAGCCATCCAAGGGGGTGTCGAAGTCACACAAGGAGAGGAGCGAGTTCACCTTAGTTTGAAGGAGTTTGGCTCAGGCGCGAGTCATGGGTCCACTTGGGTAGCTCGTGGGAGTAGATGTAGTAGCGGTCGGAGAACGGGCTGCATCAGCTCCCCCCCCTTGGGAAAGAGTCGTCCTCGACTCTTCAACCGTCACAACTTCCTCTTCGCCATGGTAGGGTGAGAGGTCCTTGACATTGAACGTCGAGCTCACAAGATACTTCGATGTTGGTATATCGATCACATAGGCGTTGTTGTTTATCCTTTTTAGCACCTTGAATGGTCCATCGCCTCGTGGCTTTAGCTTGGAGTCGCGTTCCTTGGGGAAGCGGTCTACTCAAGTGTATCCATACAAGGTCGCCCTCATCAAAGATCATTTCTTTCTTGGTCTTGTTTAGCCTTGATGCTTGGCGACGGACTTGTTTCTCGATAGTAGCTTGTGTGTCTTCATGGAGGTTCACCATTGCTTGGGCACGCTTGACAACGTCCATATTGGTACGTTCATGAAGTGGAAGTGGAAGGACGCCACCAATGCCAATACCACTAGCGTCACATTCAAGCTCAAAGGTTTTTGTGAAATCCGGCAATGCAAGAAGTGGTGCTTCGGTGAGCCTCCTTTTGAGCTCATCAAAAGCCTTTTGTTGTGCTTTTCCCCAAACGAACGTGACATTCTTCTTGGTCAATTCGTTGAGGGGGCAAGCAATTGTGGAAAAATCTTTCACAAAGCGACGGTAAAAGCCAGCCAACCCATGAAAACTACGAAGTTCACTAACATTTGTAGGGGTGGGCCAATCTCGAATGTCCTTGACTTTTGATACATCAACTTCAATGCCATTAGAAGACACAACAAAACCAAGGAAAACCAGCTTGTCTCTTGCAAAAGTGCACTTGGGGAGGTTAGCATAAAGCTTTTCATGACGAAGGATTTGTAAGACCTCCTTAACATGAGTAACATGCTCCTCTAGTGACTTGCTATAGACAAGAATGTCATCAAAGTAAACAACTACACTCTTTCCAATGAGGGATCGCAAAATATGGTTCATGAGGCGCATGAAGGTAGATGGGGCATTGGATAAGCCAAAAGGCATAACCAACCATTCATAGAGACCAAGCTTGGTCTTGAAGGCGGTTTTCCACTCATCACCTTCCGCCATGCGAATTTGATGGTAGCCACTACGAAGATCAATTTTCGAAAATATAGTGGCTCCACATAACTCATCAAGCATGTCATCAAGACGCGGTATAGGATGTCGATAACGCACGGTGATAGCATTGATTGGACGGCAGTCCATGCATAACCGCAACGTATCATCCGTTTTCGGGACTAGAATCACGAGAACCACGCTTGGGCTAGTGCTTACTTGGATCAAACCTTTGGAGACGAGTTGGTTGATTTGACGCTCGATCTCCTTTGTCTCTTCCGGGTTTGTGCGATACGCAGCGCGGTTAGGTAGTGTTGCGCCGGGTATGAGGTCGATACGGTGCTCGATTCCACGAAGAGGAGGAAGGCCATGAGGAAGCTCTTCGGGAAATACATCTTGGAATTCCTGCAAAACAGCCATCAAAGAAGGAGGAATATTTGTCAAGTCATTAGTTCCTTGCGCTAGTCCCTTGCATACGAGGACGTAGTGCAAGATGGATGGGTTGTTCCTCACTTCTCTCATCTCACTTTTGGTGGCAAGAAGAACACTCTTAGTTTTTCCACTCGAGTTTGGCTTGTAGCTCTCACTCACTATGGTGTGGTTCTCTCGCTCACCACTCTTCTCACAAGGTGTTTTGCGTGTGCGCCCTCGCTAAAGCCTTTGCATTGTCGCAATTATTTGGCTAGGAGTCATTGGTTGCAACACACAAGTTTTATCAAGCCATTTGAAAGTGTAGGTGTTTGAGTGACCATTATGCAAAGCACACTTGTCATATTGCCACGGCCTTCCGAGCAACATGTGACAAACCGTCATTGGAACCACGTCACATTCCACCGTGTCCTTGTAGTGCCCAATGGAGAACGTCACCGAGACGGTGTGCTTGATCTTGACGGATCCTTGGTCACTTAGCCATTGGATATGGTAGGGGTGTCTATGTGGGTGAAGGGTGACGTTGAGTTTCTCACACAATTCCGTGCTTGCGAGGTTGTGGCAACTTCCTCCATCGATGACAACTTTGATGGACTTCCCATTGATGCCGGCACGAGTTTGGAAGATGTTCGAGCATTGGTCTTCATTTTCATTGGCTTGGGTAGTCAAGACCCTTGTGACCACAAGCGATGGACTTGCGTCATGCTCACACACAAGAAGTTCTTGGACCTCTTCCAAGTGTTGCCTTGCCATGGCTTCCTTGACCCTTGCATCAAACTCTTCTTCACTCAAGTATTCTTCATCGCCGTTGTCATGGATGAACAAAACTTTCTTGTTTTCACATGCATTGGACTTGTGCCCTTTGCCTCCACACTTGTAGCATTCACCATTGAATGGGTTGCTCATCCCGTGTTTGTTTGCCACTTGGGGGCTGTTTTCCTTGGGGAATAGTTGGCTTGAAGGGAAGCTTGGTGTACTTGGGGAGCTTCCACTTGGTGTTGTTGGAGTAGTGGTTGGCGCTTGCTTGTAGGTGAAGTACGTCTTTGGCTTGTTGTACTTGATGTCCTCTTGCACTTGGCGCTCGGCCTTGGATGCGATGTGCACAAGCTCAACCATGTTGTTGTACTTTTGGAACTCGGTAATGCGTTTGATGGGATCGTTCAAGCCATTGAGGAAGCGTGCCATTGTTTGCTCATCTCGCTCTTCAATGTTGGCACGGATCATGTTGAGCTCCATTTGCTTGAAGTACTCTTCCACGGTCTTTGTCCCTTGACTAAGCGTTTGAAGCTTGTTGAAGAGGTCACGCGTGTAGTGTGAAGGAACAAAGCGGGATCTCATATGAGCCTTCATATCTTGCCAAGTGGCGATTGGAGGCTCTTCTTTTGCCATGGCGAGTTGGACTTGTTCCCACCAAAGGTTGGCATACTCATCAAACTCGAGGGATGCCATGGCCATCATCTTCTCATTACTATAATTGTGCATGCGGAAGATCTTGTCGACCTTGAGTTCCCAAGAGAGATATTCCTCGGGCTCATTGGAACCGTGAACTTGGGCATGGTGAATTTGAGCTTGCAAAGTTTCTTCTCCATTGCGGTTCGGTTGTGTCGGTTGCCATTATTTTGACGGTCATCATCATCATCGAGCTCTCATGTCTTGCTTGGTGATTGTTGCGATGCTCGCGTGGTTGTTGAGGTGCCGTTTGGTGGAGGAACTTGTTGTTGACCGAGCTTGGGGAGCGTGCTCGTTTTCTTATTGCGGATGCGGACGAGGAGGAGGTTGATGGTCCTCACGACGAGCTTGGGGCGCTGCTCTTGCTCTTGTCGTGGTTGATGGCGAGGAGCATAAACTGCGCCATGTGGCGAAGGACGTCGACGTGATATCGCCATCATTTCTCTTTTCTTATTGGTGGGAGGGGGCTGTCGCGGTGATATTATGGCGGCGGCGGGCGCTCATGTGTGATGATGATGGAGGATCTTTTTCGTGCTTCGTCGGATCTGATCTTCTGATCTTCTTGGAGAGAATGGCGTGTCGACGTCGATGGCCGTGGTGGTCCATGCGAGGTTGTTCTTGTTGAATCACCAGTGCCCTTGGTTGTGGTCGGTTTGCTTCACGTCTTGGAGGTCTTGCGGAGAGGTCACCATCATAGCTTGATGTCACGGCGTGACGCGGAGAAGGTACCACTTGCGAAGAGCTCATGGATTGAAGAACGGGTCCATCGCGGTGCCTTGAAGCGTGACGGCGAGGTGCACTTGTTTCACTTGATGAGTGCCGAGATGAGCTTGATTCGCGCGAGCGTGTCCATGCGAGTCCATGGATGATGTGTTGGAGCTTCTCATCCGTTGAGGCGAGTGCACGGCCAAGAGCTTCATTTTGATGCCCGAGGTTGTGTTGCATGGCATGCATTTGGCCACGTACTTCTTCGAAGCGGTTGTCGATGTTCTTGAATTCCACACGGGCCTCGCTAAATTGTTCATCTTGGCGCCGCTCGAGAGCTTCACAACGATAGTTGAATTCTCCTCGGATCTTCCAATGGTCCCATCTTGTCATGAATTGGTTATCATCCTCTGGAGGTGGTGGTGGTTGGGATGGCTCTCCATGCCTGTCCATGATGCAAAGCCAACAATGGTTGTATATGGAGAGAAAGGGTGTGGAGAGTTAGCCTTTTACCTCACCTTGGAGATTATATCAAACCAATTGCCACACAAATGAGCGAAAGCGTGCAAAGTGAAATGGCAAGAAACTCTCAAAGGCTTTTGGTGGAAGGTAAGGTTGTGGAAAACCAAACGAAACGATCCAAGCAAAAGGTTATTGTCCTCGTGGTAAAGAACCAAAGATCAAAAGCAAAAGGATACGATCTACCAAAACACCGAAAACACACACGTGGAGAAACGGGGTTATACGACTATGAAAATGAGCACAAAAGGTCCTAACGAAGACTATGCTCGGCTGTCGTGCCAACACAAGGAGAGACCACAACTCGTTTGCCAAAAGAGGGTAAGCAATAGATTTGTGCACTTGCCGCGGAGCGCTCTTTCTTCTCTCTTTCTTGGCTTACAAGCTTGGTATTCTCTTTGTATTGGGGGACTATGTATCTTTTTCTCTTTTTTTTTTTGATTCTTTTTCCTTTTTCTCCCTTGCTATGCTACTATGTTAGCTTTTGTATTTGGCGTCATACTCTCACTTTCCGAAGGCAAGTGCACAATGCTTAGACAAACACAAAATGAGTTGCTCTCATAGGATTGTTGCCTGCCAAAACCCACCGGCGAGCAGCGACGAGCAACACGAAGAGCCGGGAGGCTCCCAGGACTGCTGGTGGGCCCTGGTCCCTCGGGCGACGGCCCGCAAAAACTCCGGCACACGTCCTGGCTTGGTTCGAGATGCCACGACCTATACAGTCGGGAAGGTGAAGGATTGCTCCGATTGATTTCTGCATGGTAAACAAGTATCGTAAAATTCGAGCCGGCTCCCGTGTTTCAGTAAATCGGCTCCTAGAGCCGATTGCCCCATGGTTCTGCATTAGATGTACGATAACATGGGGTTTTGCTTGATCACTACAAGTTAAATCGATCTACGATAGTTTAATGTTTTCACCACGTATCGAGGCGTCCTACGCGTGATTGAGCCTGGTACGTACAAAAGATGAAGAATATTAACCCTAGAGGAGGCCTAATAACCAACGTAAAGTCAATTACCGGAACAATCTTCTCTAGAACGAATAAGCCACGTCCCTATGTACTACTGGATCGTTCAACCCGTTTGTAAGGCCTGATTACGTAGATATTAAACTAAACCTTGGTAAACAAGGCACAACTATAACAGATCGAATCGACTAAATAAAGATCAAGCAAGATGCTACCCTTACACTTCGGGAAAAGGTGCAAGGGTAGCGAGATAACTAGAGGTAGCATAACTTCAACGATAATAATGAAAGAGCACCGATGCTAGCCTCAAACAATCTATGATAATTGATGTGGACATCCCTACTATTGATACAACCGTTGTACCTACAGCAACACACATACAAGGACCCATCACAAGATCTCGTGCCAAACAACTTAACTATCAGGTACTTTCGTTTCTTGGAACTATTCCTTACATACATGAGAATATGATGCTGCCTAAGTCAGATACATTTCTTACTCTTAGGAATGATGGACCAAGCATGGATGAGAGGGACAAGCATTGGAGCATGGCCATGCATGGAGATGGCAGCAAGCATGTGATGATCCAAGAGAAGGCCACGGATGAAGATTTCAGAACTTTGAGGCCACCATAATGGAGAAAGAAGGCTTGGACGAAATATTCAAGATCAATACTTTACGAATTCGTCCATAGCATAATATGGTGTCATGACACCTTTATTTTGGGCCAGGCCCATGTAATTTTCGCAGTTTTTAGTTAGCCACTTTTAGAGTCCGTATTTGAGGGAAAAGGACTTTAGGGTTGGATTCGCCACCACTTCCTTGGCTGGACGAAACCCCACCTTTTCGCCTTAAATACGCCGAACCTTTAGACGGGATTTTGTTTAGACATTAAGTTAGCCATAGTCGCAACTTCGCCAAGGCTCGAGCGTCGCAGAGGCCTCTTGTACTTCGCACCTATTCAGGATCCCACCTCTTTCAATAAAGCTTTCCTCTTAATCCGCAATATCTTGATTGCAATATTGGTTCTTACTTGTTCTCGATTTCAGGTAGGAATTAAGACCCTCATTGGTCGGTGATCGTGTTCACGCAGGATCGGTAACCTCCAGGAGATTGGCCTAGCGATTGCATTGGCGCTCGTGCTCGCACGTGTAGTCGGATCGTCAAGCCCGAACTCCACCAAATCGATTATCGCCATCTCATCGAAAGATCGGACACCTTTGCCCTATCAAGTGGTATCAGATTTCAGGTTGCTCGGTGAGATTTTACCGTTTTTCATAGATTAGATCTGTTTTTACCTATAACCCACGAAAAAGCCAAAAACACAGTTAGAATTTAGATCCATCCCATAACCAATCTACGCCTCGCATTATCTTTTCAGTTTTTGCATTGTTGAATTTTTGTCTACATCGTCGGCCGAGTTCTTTGGTCTTAGTGTCTCGTCCTTAGAGTTTCGAGTTCGATCATACTAGTCACCGCCACACTCGCCGATCACCGCCATATACCGCCACCATATTCGCCGCCATATACCCCGCCACCATAAAACCCTAATACTCCGCCACCGCCTTCCTACCGCGACAGATCCGATCGGTTTTTTACTGCGTGGTACGAGTCCGAGTAGAGTTACTGTTTCCTCGTTATTTCTTTTGACTTTCCTTCTTTGCTGTTTCCGTGTTCAGCTAAAGTCCGTGTCGAGCTAAGAGTCCGGTCGTAAGTCCAGAAGGAGAGCTAAGAGTCTGGAACCGCCTCCGAAAAAATTTTCTGGCTATACTATTTTTCGACCCCGGGGATCACTTTTCTCCATCGGCCGTTATAGCGATATTTTTTTGGCGCCTGCTGCTTTCGAGCAAAATAAAAATTTCGAAAAATTTTTGGGCTAACCTCTTTTTAGACCCCGAGATCGTTCTAGACACTCGCCATCATAGTGATTTTCGCATCTCGGATCGCTTTCCGGTGCTATATCATCATCTGATTAGCTTGTTGTGTCGCGTCGTGACATCGTTGGTGATCTAGGCTCGCGTCTCTAGTACGGTCTAGCCTAGGACCAAGACACTGCGTCGTTGAGCATTCTTTCAACTTTTGCATTGTTTTGATAATTGACCCCTTTGCTAAGCCTTCCCGAGCTCCACAGATACTCTCCACGCGGTGTTTCGACTCCAGTAATCGCTTGGTTCAATCTCTGACCCACCGATCCTCGTGGTTGCACATCGCCTTTTCCTCGTTTGGTAAGAACTTGTAAGAGCTTCAGATATTGCTTGACGGATTACGCGTGACTTCCACCATATTCTGTAGTATATACCGTGCTTTTTAAGGACTAACCATGACAGATACTTCAGGAACCCCGCCACCATGACGAGCGAAGAACTACATGCCCACTTCTCCGCGCTCCCTGGTCACGGCGAAGACGTGGACACGCCTAGGGAGTTTGACACCAAGCTCACCAACGCCGGACAAGATCGATGGACTCGAGAAATCCTTCAACGCCAAGCTTGACGTTCGGTTCAAGGAGCTTGAACCGATTGCACTCCGCACCGGCACCCACACATGGTGCAGCACGCATTCGATCACGGCTCGATCGCTGGTACGGTTGCCGCCGCACTTCTGCGGCCGGCCGACGTTCTCGAGACTTCGCCGTGGGCTGCCGCGACATTGGGGACGAACGGCGGGTACTACTACGACCCGACGACGACGATCTGTTTGACGAGGAGGTTGAACAACCTCCACAGGTACCTGCTGGTCGCCCCCGACATTACTACCGCAACGCTCGCCCACCAGTACGTAATGATGATGATCATGTTGCAAAGCTTAAATTAAATATTCCATCTTTTGAGGGTAAATATAATCCTGATGCATATCTTACATGGGAGATGGAAGTAGAACAACGTTTGCATGCTTAAAATATCCCGAGAATATGCGTGTTAGTCTGCTACATGTGAATTTACTAAATTTGCTTCCCTTTGGTGGTGCGAGTATTGTCGTTTAAATCCTACTACTATTCCTAGTACTTGACTGCTTTAAAAGCGCTATGCGTGTTCGCTTTGTACCTCCCACTTATCAACGTGATTTACTAAAGAATCGACACGCTTAGAGCAAGGGAAAATTTGTAGAAGAGTATTATCGAATTGCAAACGGGATGGTTAGGTGTGGTCTTGTTGAATCTAATGAACAAATGCTTGCACGTTTATTTGGTGGATTAAACAAGGACATTACAAATATATTAGATTATAAGGAATATAAGTCTAGCACTCTTTTGTTTCATCTTGCTTGCAAAGCTGAGCGTGAAGTGAGGATCGCCAAACACCATGGAGGAGGACTAATAATTCTGCAGGTCGCACATCCACTTGGACATCCCGACAATCAGCGCCTCCTCGTGATTCGCCTCCAGCTACTACCACATCCAAGGCCACCACAAGATTTCCAGCTGCTCCTCCACCATCATCCAATGCTCCTGCTCGTAGTGCATCTTCTATGGCTTCCACGGGTAAGACTAAGGATATACAATGCCGCAAGTGCTGGGTTTTGGTCATATTGAGAGATTGCACAACACAACGTGTGATGATGGTGCGAAGATGGTGAATACGATTCATGAGTGACTTGATGAAGATACACTAGCCCTTATTTCGCCGAGATGGAGACAATTACGATGATGATGACGAGCCGAGGTAATGGAGCTGAAGGCTGCGATCAATACAAGAGTTTAATTACACAACGTGTTGAGTGTGCAATTGAGCAAATCTGAGCAAGATCAACGCCACAACCGCTCCAAACACGTGGTGTTGTCAAGGAAAGAGCTATACGGATCATCATTGATGGAGGGAGTTGTAATAATCGCCGTGTTGACATGGTAGAGAAGCTTGCGCTTCCAACAAGACAACGCCACATTCATACTACATCCAATGGTTTGAGAGTTCTCAAGATCAAGGTAACAAGAACTGCAGCGTGCATTTTACTATTGGTACATATTCGATTTTGTTGATTGTGATGTTGTACCTATGCAAGCTTGTTCTTTGTTACTTGGTAGACCATGGCAATTTGATAGAGAATCTGTTCATCATGGCAAAACTAACCACTATTCTCTTATGCATGATGGAAAGAAAATTGGTCTAAAACCTATGACTCCCGAACAGATTTTAAAAGATGATCTTGCTAGAGCTAGTAGAGCTAAAACTGAGGAGAAAAATAAAAGTGAGAATCGATTGTTGCTGCAGATTTTATACCACCAAAGAACACTAAATCTGATTCTACACATGCTACTCTTGAAATTGCTTGAAGAGTCCATGTATGCTTGCAAATAAAATTGATATTGCTGAACTAGATGTAAACAATACTCAATGTTATGCAATTGTCTGCAAAGAGGTTTTGTTTTCATTTGAGGATATGCCTCCTTCTTTGCCACCATTGTTGCTAACCTTTTGCAGAATATGAGGACGTATTTCCCCGAGTTGCCACCAGGACTACCTCCTATTAGAGGAATTGAGCATCAAATTGATCTAATTCCTGGTGCCACGTTGCCCAACCGCGCCATATAGAACCAATCCGGAGGAGACAAAGGAGATACACGCCAAATTCAGGAACTACTCGAGAGATCATATTCGTGAGTCCCTTAGCCCTTGTGTCGTTCCTATTATTTTGGTGCCTAAGAAAGATGGTTCTTCGCATGTGTACGATTGTAGAGCTATAAATAATATTACTATTCGATATCGTCATCCTATTCCACGTTTAGATGACATGCTTGATGAATTGAGTGGCTCTACCATGTTTTCTAAAGTTGATTTGCGTAGTGGTTACCACCAGATTCGTATGAAATTAGGAGATGAATGGAAAACAGCATTTAAAACTAAGTTCGGTTTATATGAGTGGTTAGTAATGCCGTTTGGTTTAACTAATGCACCTAGCACTTTCATGAGATTAATGAACGAAGTTTTACGTGCTTTCATTGGACGCTTTGTGGTAGTCTACTTTGATGATATTCTGATTTATAGCAAATCTTTAGAGGATCATTTGGACCATTTACGTGCTGTTTTCAATGCTTTACGTGATGCACGTTTGTTTGGTAACCTTGAGAAGTGCACCTTTTGCACCAATCGAGTTGCGTTTCTTGGCTATGTTGTTACATCACAGGGTATTGAAGTGGATCCACCAAGATTGAAGCTATTGAGAATTGGCCGCACCAAGACGGTCACACAAGTGAGGAGTTTTCTTGGCCTCGCTGGTTTTTATAGGCGCTTTGTCAAAGACTTTGGATCAATTGTCACGCTGAATGAGCTTACCAAGAAGGATGTGCCCTTTGTTTGGGGCGATGCACAACAACAGCCTTCGTCATATTGAAAGATAAGCTAACACATGCTCCCTTACTCCAACTTCCGATTTTACTAAGACTTTTGAGCTTGAATGTGATGCTAGTGGAATTGGTTTGGGAGGGTGTTATTACAAGAGGGAAAACCTGTTGCATATTTTAGTGAGAAATTGAGGGGCTAGTCTGAACTATTCTACTTATGATAAAGAATTATATGCGTTGGTTCGACATTAGAAACTTGGCAACATTATCTATGGCCTAAGGAATTTGTTATTCATTCCGATCATGAATCTTTGAAGCATATTCGTAGTCAAGCTAAGTTGAATCGTCGTCATGCAAAGTGGGTTGAATTTATTGAGTCTTTTCCTTATGTTATCAAACACAAAAGGGTAAAGATAATATTATTGATGCTTTGTCACGCCGTTATGCTTTGTTATCTCAACTTGACTTCAAAATATTTGGATTGGAAACTATTAAAGAACAATATGTGCATGATGCTGAATTTAAAGATGTGTTGCAGAATTGTAGAGATGGTAGAACATGGAACAAGTTCTTCTTCAATGATGGATTTGTGTTCCGTGCTAACAAACTATGCATTCCGGATAGCTCTGTTCGTCTTCTGTTATTACAGGAGGCGCATGGAGGAGGATTGATGGGACACTTTGGTGTCAAGAAGACGGAGGATGTTCTTGCTGCACACTTCTTTTGGCCACGTATGCGTCGAGATGTTGAGCGATTTGTGGCACGCTGCACTACTTGTCAAAAAGCTAAGTCTCGCCTTAATCCACATGGTTTATATATGCCTCTTCCTGCTCCTAGTGTTCCTTGGGAGGATATTTCTATGGACTTTGTGTTGGGATTGCCATGAACACGTAGGGAGGGATAGTATTTTTGTTGTTGTGGATCGGTTCTCTAAGATGGCACACTTTATTCCTTGTCATAAACGGATGATGTCAGCATATTGCTGATTTGTTCTTTCGTGAAATTGTTCGTTTGCATGGTGTGCCAAATACTATTGTCTCTGATCGTGATACTAAATTTCTTAGCCACTTTTGGAGATGTTTATGGGCTAAGTTGGGGACTAAATTGCTCTTTAGTACTACATGTCATCCCCAAACCGATGGTCAAATGAAGTAGTAAATAGAACTTTGTCTACTATGTTACGGGCTGTTTTAAAGAAGAACTTAAAATTGTGGGAAGAGTGTTTACCTCATATAGAATTTGCTTATAATCGTTCATTGCATTCTACCACAAAGATGTGCCCATTTGAGATTGTGTATGGTTTTGTTCCTCGTGCACCTATTGATTTATTGCCTTTACCTTCTTGATTGCAACATAATTTGGATGCTACACACGCTGAAATGATATTAAACTTGCATAAGACTACTAAAGATAACATTGAACACATGAATGCTAAGTATAAACTTCTTTGGGGATAAAGGGAGAAAGCATGTTGTGTTTGATGTTGGCGATCTTGTTTGGTTACATTTGCGTAAAGATCGTTTTCCTGATTTACGCAAGTCTAAGTTAATGCCACGTGTTGCTGGTCCCTTTAAGGTGTTAGAAAGAATCAATGATAATGCATATAAACTTGAGTTGCCTGCAGACTTTGGTACGGTTAGTCCTACATTTAACATTGCAGATTTGAAGCCTTACTTTGGTGAGGAAGATGAGATTGCGTCGAGGACGACTTCAATTCAAGAAGGGGAGCATGATGTGGACATCCCTACTATTGATACAACCGTTGTACCTACAAAGACACACATACAAGGACCCATCACAAGATCTCGTGCCAAACAACTTAACTATCGTGTACTTTCGCTTTCTTGGAACTATTCCTTACATACATGAGAATATGATGCTGCCTAAGTCGGATACATTTCTTACTCTTAGGAATGATGGACCAAGCATGGATGAGAGGGACAAGCATTGGAGCATGGCCATGCATGGAGATGGCACAAGCATGTGATGATCCAAGAGAAGGCCACGGATGAAGATTTCGAACTTTGAGGCCACCATAATGGAGAAAGAAGGCTTGGACGAAATATTCAAGATCAATACTTTACGAATCGTCCATAGCATAATATGGTGTCATGACACCTTTATTTTGGGCCAGCCCATGTAATTTTCGTGTTTTTAGTTAGCCACTTTTTAGAGTCCGTATTTGAGGGAAAGGACTTTTAGGGTTGGATTCGCCACCACTTCCTTGGCTGGCGAAACCCCACCTTTTCGCCTTAAATACGCCCCATAGCCGAACCTTTAGACTGGGATTTTGTTTAGACATTAAGTTAGCCATAGTCGCAACTTCACCAAGGCTCGAGCGTCGCAGAGGCCTCTTGTACTGCACCTATTCGTGATCCCACCTCTTTCAATAAAGCTTTCCTCTTAATCCGCAATATCTTGATTGCAATATTGGTTCTTACTTGTTCTCGATTTCAGGTAGGAATTAAGACCCTCGCTGGTCAGGTTGATCGTGTTCACGCAGGATCGGTAACCTCCAGGAGATTGGCCTAGCGATTGCATTGGCGCTCGTGCTCGCACGTGTAGTCGGATCGTCAAGCCCGAACTCCACCAAATCGATTATCGCCATCTCATCGAAAGATCGGACACCTTTGCCCTATCAATAATGGTATTACTCGCCATCAACAACGCTTCAGTACGAGTAAAACCAGGTAACGCATAAGTAGATACTGCCTAGATCGCAAGATGCGATCTAGGCAGCATGGCACTTACCCGAAAGAAAACCCTAGAAACAAGGGGTGGCGATGCGCCGAGATTGTGTTTGTTGTGAACGTGGTTGTCCTCCTTTTTCGATAACCTTAGGTACATATTTATAGTCCGGAGACTCTCTACTTTTGGAATAACTCTACAATTCTATCTTTACCTAAACATAAACGGAACCTAAATAAACACGAAACCTACTATGATACAAGATACACGGGCAATTTAGCCCAAATCCACACACTAGGCCGATCCAACAACACGTTGAATATACGTATCTTCCAAGCCCATCTTGATCACGGCCCATCTCCGTCTTTGGCCAAAATACGGTGATAACATGCCCCCGGTTTTGGCAATGATAATTCCAAAACCACTGTGTTTTTTCCTCTTCTCCTCTTTTTTTTATCGGCGTCGGCGTATGCACGCGGCGTAATGTAATCGTCACGCTACCCCTTCATCATGATGCCCCGTCTTCTCAACTCCTGCGCAGTTCATGATTTGATGATTTTGGCAGTGCAATCTGGGAAACCGCTATGGCATTGAACCGTCTCTCCACTATTCCCCTTATTTAAATCAGCCTGAACAGTTCGCAGTCCCCATCTTCCTCCAGTTGCCAGAAAACCCTCTTCCTTCGCCGAAAAAACCCTCTTTCTTGCCATGGCCTCCTCTGCTTCCTCCGGCGTGTCTTCCCACGCCTCCAACTCGATGAGCGACCGAGAGCCGACGCCAGAACACCCACCGATGGCGGCGTACAACACTCTCGCCCCACAATGGTGGGATGAGAGGGGTTGGGACTTCGCTGTCTGGTCGGAGGACGACGCATCCATGACCGACGGCGAGGAGGACCTGCAGTTCCTCGCCGATGGGGAACTGGAGGCGGACAGCGCCGATGACGCCATGTCCTGGGACGGCGTCGACTCCTCCGAAGAAGAGGAGGAAGAGGAGGACACCTCCTCCGAGGAGTACCAGCCGGTGAAGTACTTCCGCCGGGTCCAGGCGAGACGATTTAGGACGACGAGGCCCCACGACTTCTTCGGCAGATGAGTGAAGACGACGCCGTAGCGGCGGAGGATAAGCGCGCACAAGACGGCGGCGGCAGCGACGACCTCGGCCTAGATTAGGAATCGAGTAGTAGCCGTAGTAGTAGTAGGTCCCCTTTGTAATCCATCACGCTTGTAAGCAATCTGCTCTTGAATGAATGAATGAAAATCCGTTTCATGATTGTCCTTCCGCCCCAATTTTGTCGATAACATGAATAAGTCGTTGCTCCAGGAGCCGATAGCAACGCATCGGCTTTCACCTTATTACGTTAACTCAGTCAACCAGGCTACAACTCAAAGAGCCGATGCACATCGGCTTTCCCGAAATCGTTGACAAGGTCAACCTTAGTCGCATATTTAGGCAAACCTAAACGGCCACTTCCTAGTTTCAAACGGTAACCTGCGACTCTCTTCAAAAAGGGCGACCTAGATCCCCAACTGCCCACCGACCAGATCGAGCTCACGAACAAGAACCCCCAATCCTCAATCACGAGATCCATCTCCGCCGCAAACCAGATGGCGTAATCGTCCAACACCAATCCGAGGTCTCCGGTCAAGGTACGCTTACCCTCGCGATCAACGCAATGTTAGAACTTGATGGCGAACACCGAATTAATGCCTTTATTCCACCATTAAATTTTCTAGGTTTCGTACATCCTGCCGCACCTTCTCTCCCAAATTCTCTGTCTTGGCCTCGTGCATTCTAGTCCTGCCCATCCGATTTCTTGCGAAGCAAATAGAATCCTTCGTAAGCCGGGACCTAGATTCAACTCTGGGCCGATCGCTATAGCCCGGCCTAATCCCCTGAACATTGGGTATCTTGGTTCAAGAGAGTAGCTAGAGCTTACCAATCCCAATGGGAAACTTTGGGAATAGCCGATGCCTTGCATCTATCGTTGTCTCCTCTTGAGAAACACGAGAATCTTCTCAAAACCATCGGCTACTTCCGTCCGACGCCTAATTGCTTCATATTCGCCATGGCCCTATGTCACCAACCTTGATAGACGTGGTGATGATTATCGGTCCGATGTTACATCACCCAGCCTCTCGCTTTCAAACCACCAGTCCCTACAAACCGTCTTCCAAAGCATCGTATAAGTTGGGCGCTTATCTCCAACGTCATATGAAAACAAAGGGCCTGCTTTGAGAAAGAACATACAACCTTTCTCAACTTCGCTAGAGCATTTCATCTTCAGGGGCCTTCCCTGGCTCCCACCAGGAACTATCTTTCCTTGGCCCACGAACTAGCCAAAGACACTCAACTTGGCATTGGCAAACTGTTCCTCGGAGAAGTCTATCGATATCTCCAGTTGATGTCTGTTAAGTTGTTCTCAGGCATAGCAATCAAAACAGTGGACCTTGGTGGTTCATCCAGATTATGGGCTCAGTACTTCCAAAACCACATCCCACTTCCTTCCGCGAGTTGTACTTTCCCGGATGTTAAAGGAAGCAGATCCGATGCACCACCTATGGCCAAGCTTTGTATCGATTGCGCAAAAACCGCCCCTCAAGAGGCGTCTAAATGGTTCAAGACCTTCTTCCAAGGCTCGATAACCCCAACTTCTTCCTTACATGGAAGAAGCGAACACTTTGAAAATCCACTCTCCTTCAGCTAGACAATTTTGCCGATGACACTAGCACTCGGCTCTTTTTCCACCGTTATTCGTCCTGTTTCCTTCCAGGTTGGCATGAGCACATCCAACAGGATAATCAAACCTGGTATGAATTCTACCACCATCGTAGTGGCTCGCCAATTCGACCTTGGACAAGTAGCTCCCACTTCTTTCTCCATCATCTTACGGAGAGCGAGCCGATCCGCTGATCCTCTCACCGCCCAAAGGTGTTATTCCTTCTTTGATGCTCTGACCATCCCAATTCCCAACAACCTCACCTTTGCCTCATCAACCGATGGCTTTGAAGACTGGTGGTCGATGTGGAAGACTCACGTCTTTAGGAGAGCTATGGGACCGTTGCTAAAACAAAAGACGTCGACTATGACATCCCGTGGACCGTGTACTACTACTTGCAAATTTCTTGATGCAACTGCAATTGATCCTTTTATTAACTCACTCTTTCTCTTGCAAAGAACAAGATGGCCTGAACCACGCCTGATGATGGCTCCCCTTCGAGTTCTTCCCGCCACCTGTGGTTCTTTTCTCGCAAAGACTCGCCACCTCCGAAAAAGGTCATAATGCGTAAAATGATAACCCCACAATCGGCTTCCAAGAAACCAAGAGCCCCTAAGTCACCGCTCGTTCCGACTAAGACCAGGACGATGGTGAGGAAGGTAGCTGCTAGGAAGACCTTGAGGCGCCAGAGCCCCTCTCCGCATTTCGCAAGTAAGCTAATTCAGCCTTGGTCGATCCTTATCATTCTTTATTCTTGCAGACATGCTCGGCCATCGGGTTCTCCTCTTTACGGCTTCCGTCAAGACACCTCCGTGAGGACACCCGGACTAATCGAGGAGAACTAGGCCCAACGGGTTCCGAGAGGACCAACACACCGAACCAGCGATTCACCACCATCGGCTTCCGTGAAAAGGTCGGCTCATGAACCCCGCCCCGGCACCAGTGAGGCGGGCCAATCTGGGTCCCAAGAGAGCTCGCAAAGGTCAACAAGCTTCTTCATCGAGCCGAGAGGTTTCAAAAAATCACCACCCTTCATACTCCTCCTACTTGTTTCCTTCTGTCTGCCGATTTATTTTTATTCACACTGGCTAAGAACATCCTTTATGCAGACGACTGATGTCGTCAGCGGGACAGCTGAGGCAGTGCCGACGCCGGATCTGGGAATCCCCGAAGATGTAGATGAAACGGCTACCACCCGCCAAGCCACCAAAGAACCACACACAAACCGATGGTCTCCTCATCGGCTATCCCCTCGATCCTAGGAGAGGTACGTTTAGGTTCTTTCGGCTCATCCTTACACGTTTGGATGCATACTGACGCTTTTCTGGCTGCCAGAGTTGTGACCTTTCAGGTTTGTCGTTCGACACGAATCCATCGAACCAACTCCCTCTGTTGTTCACGCTGAACCACAAGCCAGGGTCGCTCTTCCTCAATTCCAACGTCTTAAAACCTTGCTGTCCTCCCCGATTGAGGAGTTGATCGAGGGTTCCGAGGAAGCGAAGAGCGGGCTTGCCGAGATTCAGGACCATCTTCCAAGAGTATTGCAATTGAAGCTTTGGTCACCGCAAATCTGTCTTTCTTCCCACGGGTGAAGTTAGCCCGTGAAAGGATCAATCTGCCAAGCCCAACTTCCACGAAAGCCGATATTGCGATGATGTCGGCAGCCAACGAAAAAGGCGTCTCTGGATGCTAAACCGACACCTCCGTCGATCACCGAGCTCGCATCCTTAAAAAGGAGCTGGAAGATCTTGAGGAGAAGGTCCGGTGACTAAACAGCTCATCCCGACAAGGAAGAATCCATCGCCTGCTCCCAAGATGAGGCGCAGCCTCAAAGCTCAATCAAGACCGATCCGGACATACGCCTCGAGCAAGCAGCTAGTGATGGGTAAGGACGAAGATGACGAAGCCGAGATCGCCGAGGTGGATCGTTTCCGTGCTGATGCCCTCCATGCTTTCGAGGCATTCCTTCAGTAGCTCGTATGTAAACTGGCATTCCTTCAGTAGCTCGTATGTGTAAACCGCATCTGTTGTAACACATGTGAACCTCCAGAGTCGATGACCGTGCATCGGCTATGTATTTTTGCTTTTATCCGGCCGATTTTCAGCATCGGCCCCCACATTTTTACTGTCCATCGTCTCACATGCTGGGGAAATATTTCTTGAAATGTTGACCGTTGACCGCCACTGGGAATTTCACGCCGTCCAGGTCCTCGAGCATGTACGCGTTTCCTCTTAAAACTTGGTCCATCCTTAGTCCCCAAGGGCAACACAGCTTCCCATACCAGATCACCAACGTGGAACTCCTTTGGCTTTGTTTCTTATCCGTTTAGGTGCCCCCCGAGCCGAATCCTTCAAGTAATTGAAGATATCGGCTCTCTAGTCGTCCGCTTCCAGGAATTGTACCTGAACATCGGCACATCCTAGCACATTCTTGCTGATAAATGTTGGTCGTGAGTTATCCCCAGGACCAATGTCGATCTCTTCTAGCTCATCAGCGGATGTAAACCCGTACCCTAGCTTCCCGTCACCTGTCAAATCGATGCTAAACACAGGGCAAACGGTAGGTGAGGATAACAAAAATAATTTGGGCCGATTTCTTGAATCGGCCCCCTTTTTGCTTGCATTAGTCAAGGACGGTTTACACCTTATTATTTTACAAAGGTAGAATCTCTCGCTACGACTACATGAACCGCTTGTCGATGATCGCTGCTTTTATTTTTTTGGCGGCGATCGCAGGATCGCCGCACCACGATGATCGTGGGCTTTTCTACTGTAAGGCCAGTGGATAAGACCAGCCTCACCCGTTTTTGTAGCTTCAATACGCTCACCGCCTAGATTGATTCCAGAGATCGGCTCTTGGTCTTCGCTTCCGACGTTCATGCCAGCTATGGAGATCTCGATAGAATCGCCGTGGATGACCTCCACTTCATCGCCATCCCATGGATTAGGCACGGTGCATCGTGGATGGAATGCGAATTAGCGTGAATCCAATCCCTTCCTAGCAAGACAAAGGTAAGTGCTTTGTCCCACGACGAAAAATGACGTGGTACGGTTTTCCTGCCCATCGTCAGTCCACGCTCAAGACGCTATGCCTCAAGACCGACCGTTGAAGTCGCTTAACGTGACGTTGGTTTTGATCGATCTGCGGTGGAACGTCCCAAACGTCGTAGCATGGAGTATGGCATGATGTTGATGCCGCCCGTGTCCACCAACATCTTGCCGAAAGTTGCCCATTGATGTAACCTCGCAGTACAGGCTTTCGATGTTTGTAACCCTTCTCACGTGGCTTCTCAAAGATAACCGCCGTGGACCGGTCAAACTGTGCCACCGTAGCTCATCGGTTCTTGGCGCGCAGACTCGACGGAGTACAAACACCATGTTTGTGCCCGATGTCCGGCATCGGCTTTGCTGGTTTGGGCGCCATTCTTTCCTTGTCGGGCGATCTCCGTCTCCAAAGTCTCGCTTACTTTGACGGGCCGATCAGCCGTGCTTTCTTCAAAGCGTGGAGATACTGCGCTTCAGCTTCCTCCAAGTTACGCAGCCGCTGCACTCTACGCTTCTGGGTGTGTCTGAGTCCGTCGGGACACCACCTTGGGCGGTGATACCTGTCTTCATCTTTGTCATTCTTTGGCTTTTCGAGGTCTCGCCGAGCGGACTCCTGTGTGACGGCTCTGGGTGGAAGAGGCCCTAGACGCTTGAACACCGACATCGCCTCGTGTCTTCCTTCCGCCGACGCATTCGGGCGTTATCGATCAGAGGCAATCGGCTCATCCTCGTCCCAAAGAAGATTTGAAGAAAGGACAATCCCAATGTTTGTCCGCCTTCCTTTTCTTTGACGGTCCCTAGCAAGGTGCTCATATCTTCGTCGCTCGCCGTCACCGGGCGACGTTGGTCATACTGGCGCTCATACTTGTTAAGGAGATGCGTGGAATGTGGCTTCTGATATCGCACTCTCCTCACTTGTTCCTCTGTTAAGTACCGCCTGTCATTGTGGCTGGGCCGGTCGCGTGGACTAGCCTCCTCTCTTTCTTTGCCCCGAGAGCGACCACCTTCTTGCTTGTACGTGTCATGGTGGTACCCAGACCCTGCCATATTAACACCGAACGAAAAATCCAGTTGACGCCATGAGCGATCGAGTTCTACCATGTTGACGCCGGGAAATGGGTTCGTGTCCACTTTCATGGCGAACTGCCCAAGGATCAGACGGCCTTGCTCTATCGCCATTTGGATTTGGCGGCGAAGCTCTTTGCACTCATTGGTGGTGTGGGTGAACGAGTGATGCCACTTGCGATGATCTCCGTTTATTTCTCGAGCCGTAGGGGTTTTGTGGCCTTCGGTAACCTCACCGCTTCTCCTTCAAAGAAGAATCGAATATCTGCCGCTTTGCTCACATCGTCGAACCTTTGGCAGGCCCTTGCGTTTCACCCATTTGCGAATACTGGGTGATCTCCCCGAGCCCATTCAGCTACGGCCACCTCCGGTCTTCGTGGGATCCTCTTCTTCTGCGTCGACCAAGCCTATCGGACGCTTGAATTTGTCTTGGTACAACTCGTGGTGACGCTGTTCATACATCGCCGGGCCATGTGCGCCAATGAGTTATACTCCCTTGAACGCCAGATCCTTGATGGGCGCCAAGAGACCCAACATCGCCACCGATCGCTTCCTTCTCGATTAAACGAGCCGCAGAACATCGGTTCTTGACGGTCTGGCGTTGGATGTATTCGCTACGCTTCGCCAAGACTCGCCAGTCTGCAATGCCACCCTTAGCCTCGAATGGTAATCGATGTGGAACTGCTCTTCCTTGCTTCCGGTATGAATTGAATCGGTGGCGAGGTACCACCCAAAGGCTGGTCTGTCGAGATTGCAAAGAATCTTACGCGATCCGATCCGATGTCAAATCATGCCTAGTTGTGCTGTATCGCTTATGTGCTCGATCGAGATTGACCCTTCGACCGAACCTTGAGAACTCGGGAGCTTATACTTGGGTGGCGCGAATCAGATCAAACTCGTTGGGGTACGGCTTTGAATAGCCGATTGTCCTTCTCTTGACGGTTTAACGTCCCTCGTGATGGTACCGATTTGCTCCTTTGCTTGAGCCGTAGGGGCTAGATTCTCATGACTTGTTCCATGGCATACTTGGCTAGCCACGCTTGTTTGTCGGCGTCCATCCCGACCATCGCTGCTCCGCATATCGCCTCAAGATCCCGCCCAGAACTCCGCCGCAGAAACTCTGCGGTTGCAATCTGTCTGGTGCGTGTCGTTATCGCACCGCACGTAGGCGCATATATATCCGTGTGGGATCTCCTTAGGTGGCTCAAACAGAATTGGCATCGCTGGTCGCCTCACCTTGTAGACGACGAAGCCGCTGCTCTGGCGGTTCTGAGCTGCAAGTGCGAACGGGCACGTGGCTCTGGTCTGAGCGGTCTTTCTCCTGGTGAGTCCCTAAAGTAGGCCCCACGGAGAGTACGATGTTTCATGATCTCTCGAACTACGCGAACCGCGACCGCTCAGCGTTCACCAGTCTCGTAATGGCGGTGCAGATAATGAGCCACCATGTAGTTGACTTCTGTCGTAGAGCTCGTGCGTTCCTCCGAAGAATGCATGATCCACCTCATTAAGAGCACCTGGGAGAACCCTCCACCTGATGCCATGCTTACGGGTCCTCTCAAAAGAGCCGATGAGGTCTTCCTCGAAGAGAGCCTTGATCTCGTCATACTTGGCCTTGTGCTCGTCAGGTAGATCGTCGTAAGTGACTGGTCTGTTCTCCATTGCAGCGTCGGATGTTGATGTAGACGTTGCTGAATGTCCCACCGGCATGCTGAATGTGTTGCCAAAACCCACCGCGAGCAGCGACGAGCAACACGAAGAGCCGGAGGCTCCCAGATCGCCGGTGGGCCTGGTCCCTCGGGCGACGGCCCGCAAAAACTCCGCACACGCCCCGGCTTGGTTCGAGATGCCACACGACCTATACCTGGTCGAAGGTGAAGGATTGCTCGATTGATTTCTGCATGGTAAACAAGTATCGTAAAATTCGAGCCGCGTTCGGCTCCTGTGTTTTCTCAGAATCGGCTCCTAGAGCCGATTGCCCCATGGTTCTGCATTAGATGTACGATAACATGGGGTTTTGCTTGATCACTACAAGTTAAATCGATCTACGATAGTTTAATGTTTTCACCACGTAACTGGAGCGTCCTACGCGTGATTGAGCGTCCTACGCGTGATTGAGCGTCCTACGCGTGATTGAGCGTCCTACGCGTGATTGAGCGTCCTACAAAAGATGAAGAATATTAACCCTAGAGGAGGCCTAATAACCAACGTAAAGTCAATTACCGGAACAATCTTCTCTAGAACGAATAAGCCACGTCCCTATGTACTACTGGATCGTTCAACCCGTTTGTAAGGCCTGATTACGTAGATATTAAACTAAACCTTGGTAAACAAGGCACAACTATAACAGATCGAATCGACTAAATAAAGATCAAGCAAGATGCTACCCTTACACTTCGGGAAAAGGTGCAAGGGTAGCGAGATAACTAGAGGTAGCATAACTTCAACGATAATAATGAAAGAGCACCGATGCTAGCCTCAAACAATCTATGATAATGGTATTACTCGCCATCAACAACGCTTCAATACGAGTAAAACCAGTAACGATAGAATCGCCTAGATCGCAAGATGCGATCTAAAAGATGGCACTTACCCGAAAGAAAACCCTAGAAACAAGGGGTGGCGATGCGCCGAGATTGTGTTTGTTGTGAACGTGGTTGTCCTCCTTTTTCGATAACCTTAGGTACATATTTATAGTCCGGAGACTCTCTACTTTTGGAATAACTCTACAATTCTATCTTTACCTAAACATAAACGGAACCTAAATAAACACGAAACCTACTATGATACAAGATACACGGGCAGTTTTGCCCAAATCCACACACTAGGACGATCCAACAACACGTTGAATATACGTATCTTCCAAGCCCATCTTGATCACGGCCCATCTCCGTCTTTGGCCAAAATACGGTGATAACAAGGATACATACACACAAAGGAAGATATGGGGCTGTCAAGGTGGTGCAAGTTATACCTTTGGTATTGTTGACGACTTGCAACCGTTGGTGGGGGAAGATGTTCGAGTGTCGCGGTGTCGCTGAGCGCTGGATGACGTTGATGCGAAGTCACAGAAAATGGCGACAAACATGCAAACACGAACAAGCGAGGTGGAAAAGGTCGTGAACGAAATCGAGGCGTCAAGGTCGTGAGCACGCAAAGGCGTTGGCGGTAGTACTGGTAACGGGCGGTAGTACCGGTGAGCGGTAGTACACCTTGTACTACCGGTAGTACTAGCGGTAGTACGCTTGCACAGCAATACCGCTTGGTACAGCCCGAACGAGGTGAACTTGCCAAAACCTCAACCGTTGAAAAACCGACCGAAAGGTGAGCTAGAAACAAGAGGGGCTATAGATCGACTCCCAAAGCAACAGATCTATGGACCAAAACCACGAAAAACTCACCAAATCCAGAGATCGATCCGAAGGCAAATTGGGCTCTTTTTGGTAGGATTTTCGTTTTTAAGGCGGATAAAAGAAAAAATTGGAGGAAATTCGTGATCAACCGTGCTCTTGATACCAATATGTTATGGGGTAACCCTGGGGGTTGGCCCGATCTTTCACGAATTCCACGGGAAACGAGGGGAACGAGGTGGTCGGGGAAGAAATCGGTGAAGACGATGGAAATCACGAACACACACACACACAAAACACGATACACGCCTACTCCTCATGTCGGTGGCAACCGGTCCAACATAATCCCTAGGATCGGTGTTGGGCGAAGCTCGCTCTCCACGCCAACAACGGGGGATGAGGCGCTTGGTGAGATCTTGACGACTTGGGGGCGAGACACCGAGAACCCAAGGCCTTGTACAACTTGAACGCACTTAAGCAAGATCCAAGAGGTGGGTGGATAATCCGGTGCTCCTTGGTAGGAGCATGAGACCAATAGATATAAGTCCTCAAAGGGTTTCCTTAATATCTATTATTATCCAAGTCTAAGCGTTTACAATAGAGGGTGGGGGCTATATATAGTCCAGCCACAAAACAGGGTAGTTTCGAATGGAGAGATAAATGATAGGTGGGGTTACAAGGCACGGGCCGAACTTAGGTGATCGTGGTCGCAGACGGTAGTACCCCCGAACCGGTAGTACTGGTAACCGGTAGTACCGCTTCGAGCCAGTAGTACCGCTTGAGGGCCTGGAGCTTCCGGAAGGCGTCAATGGCGGCGGTAGAGGGGCGGTAGTACCGGCCACCGTAGTACCGTGCAGGACGGTAGTACCGCTTATACAGGCGTGAAGTAGTGCTTCTGTGGCGACGGTAGGAGGAGGCGGGACCGCTGAGGTAGTACGGTCGTCCCAACCGTAGTACCGCTATGCCCTGGCAATGATCGGTGGCTTCTTCGTACCTGATGATGCACAGAGTTTGCGTGTGAAGTAGCAAGCCATCCAAGGGGGTGTCGAAGTCACACAAGGAGAGGAGCGAGTTCACCTTAGTTTGAAGGAGTTTGGCTCGGGCGCGAGTCATGGATCCACTTGGGTAGCTCGTGGGAGTAGATGTAGTAGCGGTCGGAGAACGGGCTGCATCAGGGAGGAAGGCAAGGAGTCTGACGTGATGATCGCCAAGGATGCGCGAGGGAGGAGCGGGAGGAAGGCGCAAGAGAAGATCATCAAGAAGGAAGGTTCAGTTCGGACAGACAGAAGCCATGAAATTGAAACGAACGTGGATTCTTCATACGAACTCCAAATCAATCAAATAAGTACTTGTTGGAAACATCACTTCGAGAGCTTTCCAACGAGTACTTACACGTCCCTAGGGGGCGGATAATCCGGCCCCCACAAGGGCGGATAATCCGCCTCGTGAATTACGCTAAGGACTTGACAGCGCAAGGCTCGAAGAGGCGGATAATCCGCCCTGTGAGGATAATCCAGGGGCGGATAATCCGCCCCTACTTAGGGCGGAAAGTCCGGCCCTGAAAGTTACCAACAGATCTGGACGGATCTGACTGTATCGGACACGTTTTGTTTCGCGATTTTGGCCGCCCCAGCCGCCCTTATAAGCCCTGGGACGTCCTCATAGTTAGGGTGAGACCACGTTAAAACTATTTTGGAGTTGTTTCTTATCAAGAACCTCTGTAATTACCCTGTGATCGAATTATCTACTGCAATTGAGTGTGATCTGTTGTTCAATTGGGAATTAGTAGATTGCAAACTACCGTTCGTGGTCGACGGCTGCGTGCGCAAGAGCGTGGTGTTGTGAATATCCCACAGGGTTCGAGAGTTGTTGCATTGGCATCAGGGTTCGAGCGGGAGAGTTCATAGCTACAGGCTAGTTATTTATCATCCACCATCATCATCGACAAGTGCTTGCTGAGAAGATCGGGCCACCCCATATCATTTGCGCTTCCTCCCTCTCCTCCATCGCGCTTGCTTCATTGATCAACACACCTTGCTCCATGTGCTTCACCTCCTTGCTCCGTGCTATACCTTCTTCTCCAATGTACCTAATCATACAATAACACAAAGACTTAGGCAGTATAAAATTCTCATTAAGTAAAACATCAGGCTCATTAGGAAACAAATTCACCTGTTGTTCTAGTATCTTAGCACGAGCTCTTGTAATTGGTCCAATTCTAATCTCATTGGACTTATCCTTGTTAGTAGAAGCTTGAACATCATCAGTAGTAACTGGGGTAGTTGTAAGTATAGGGATGTCCTCATCAATCAGCTTCCACAACATCACCGATGCGCTCAGATCACTCTAGAGCTTCGCTGGGAGACCCCAAAAGGAACGTGTATGAGCACAGCAGCAAGTTTTCCCTCAGTAAGTAACCAAGTTTATTGAACCAGTAGGAGGAAGGAAATGACTCAAAGGTGTTGCTAGCAACTTATAAACCAACACAACACAAACTCAAGACTTTGCCCCAACGAATAGTGAGGTTGTCAATCTCACCGGTTTGCTGAAAACAAAGGGTTAATTGTATGGTGTGGAAGGTAATAGTGGTTTGTAGAAAGGTAAACAGTAACAGTGGAAGATGTATCAATGGTAAATATTGGACCGGGGTTCATAGTTCACTAGAGGTGTTCTCCTGAAGATAAAGAAACATGGCATGCTAGGTAAACAAATTACAGCAGGGCAATTGACAGGACTGAGCAAGGCATAACAATGCAATACTAGACATTCATGATCCTATGAGATCCGATTGGGAAATACAACAAGATACATAGACCGCCATCCAACTACATATATGACTAGTAATATACCTTTAGGTTATCATCTGAACCCCCTCTAGTATTAAGTTGCAAGCAACGGATAACTGCTTTAAGCAAAGTGTGTAAGGTAAACAATTCACTTTTTCCATGAACAAGAGACCTTTGTTTTCTCCCTAGTGGCAACACCACATATACAACCTTAGAGATTTCTGTCACTTCCCTTGGATTAAATAAAGGCATGAACCCACTATCGAGCATAAATACTCCCTCTTGGAGTCACTAGCTTCTACTTGGCCAATATAGCTACTAGAAACGGAGAGCATGCAAGATCACAAACAACACAGACATGATAGAATCATTAAGACAAAACCATTAATAAATCTGACATAGTAATCTCAATATCCATCGAATCTCTGCAAACACAACATGCATGATTACAAATAGATGATCTTGATCATGAACGGAGCTCACAAGATCTAAACATGGTAGCACAAAGGAGGAGATATGATGCAACCCGCCCTATGGACGCGTCTACACCCCCGCCTACTAGTCCCCCAAGTGGACCAATGACCCACGCTCGAGCCAAGCTCCTACAAGCCAAGGTTACTCGCTCCTTGCCTCGTGTGATTTCGATACACCCTTGGATGGCTTGCTACTTCATTCCCATACTTTGTGCATCCTCAGCTATGAAACCAATGAAGCATCGTCAAGGGAGGGACCAAAGGTAGCACGAGTCGACACTCCAGAGCAAACCGGCGCCAGGCTCGGCGAACCGGTTCCCTCGCCGGAATTTCCGGGGATAGGTCCGGTCGACCGACCCCCTCGCCAAAAATTTCGGTCATGATCGAAGTCCCCCGGCGATGACCGACAACATTTTCTATAAGGCCTTCCGGTTGGCGACCGAAAATACCGACGGTCACCGGAATTTCCTCCACCAGCTCCGGCGCCGCCGGGCCTCTCGCCGGAAATCCCCAGAGTCAAGTCAAATTTCTGGCTTGGCCCGTGTAACCCTTTATTTCGCCTAGACTTTACCGTTTCGTACCCAAACTACCCCTGTTTATGTGGCTGGCCTATAAATAGCCCCGACCCTCTATTGTAAACGATAGACTTGGATAATTGTAATTGAAGACACCCCTAGAGGATCTATAAATTTCTAGTCTCATGCTCGTTGACAAGGAGCACCAATTATCCCCCTCCTCTTGGATTTTGCCTCGTGCATTCAAGTTGTACAAGTCCTTGGAGTTCGGAGTTTGTCTCCAAGTAGTCAAGATCTCATCAAGCCTCTTACCCCCGTTGTTGGCCGTGGGAGAGTGTCTTGCCCAACACCGATCCTAGAGATTGTGTTGGACTGGTTGCCACCGGCGTGAGCTATCGGCTTGTATCGTGTTTTCGTGTGTGTGTGTTCATCGAGTTCTTCGCGTGTGAGTTCGTGGATTTCATTCCTCTCCTCATCCCCCTCACTCCCCCCTCGATTTCCACGGGATTCGTGAAAGATCGGGCCTCCCTAAGGGGTCACCCCTAACATATTGGTATCAAGAGCAAGGTTGATCACGAATTTCCCCTCAATTTTTCTTCTATCCACCATAAAATAAAAAATTCCCCAAAAAGGGCACCAAATTGCCTTCGGATCAATCTCTGGATTTGGTGAGTTTTTTGTGGTTTTGGTCCATAGATCTATTGCTTTGGGTCTTGATCTACATCCCTTGACCTTTTCCCAACCCAATTTTGTCGAAATTTTGACGGACTTATCAGTTTGACTTTCTAGAGTTCGCCACGAACAGGTTTCGGCACCAGATCTGGCGAACCGGTTCTACAACCGGAATTTCCGGCGACAGCTCCGGGATGACCGGACCGACGACCGGAAATTTCGGCGGCAGACCCAGCTCCGCCGGTTACAGAGCTAAAAATTTTGCAGATTCCAAATTTTGATAGTTTCCTCCTTGTTTGTTCGTGTTTCGCGTGCATGTCGCGCAAGACTAACAACAAGATTCCGCAAACCCATTCATCACGCGCTCCTCGACACCGCGAGATCCGAGCATCTTCCACAACACCGGTTGCAAGTCGTCAACAATACCAAAGGTATAACTTGTGCCACTTTGACAGCCCCATATCTTCCTTTGTGTGTATTTATCCTATGAGAGCCGCTCATTTTGTGTTTGTCTAAGCATTGCGCACTTGCCATTGGAAAGTGAGAGTGTGAGGGCAACTACAAAAGTTAACATAGTAGTATAGAAAGGGAGAAAAAGAATAAAAAAAGCAAAAGAAAAATAGAAAGATACATACTCTCCCAATACAAAGAGAGTCTCAAGCTTGTAAGCAAAGAGAGAGTAAAAGCGCGCCAAGGCAAGTGCGCAAATCCGTTGCTTAACCCTCTTTTGGCAAACAAGTTGTGGTCTCTCCTTGCGTTGGCACGACACCAATCTTAGACTACGTTAGGACATTTTGTGCTCAATTTCATAGTCGTGCTAACCCCCTTCATCTCCACGTGTGCGTTTCCTCGTGTTTTTTTAGATCGTATCCTTTTTTCTTTACATCATTGGTTCTTTAACACCTAGAACAATAACCTTTTTCTTCGATCGTTTCGTTTGGTTTTCCACAATCCTAACCTTCCAGCAAAAGCTTCTGAGAGTATAGTTGATTTGTGTGTGAGTTTCTTTGCGATTTGACTTAACAATCTCTTAGCTCTCTTGTGTGGCATTTGGTTTGATACAATCTCCAAGGTGAGGTAAAAGACTAACTCTCCATGTATTATCCTCCATATACAATTCTTGTCGGCTTTGCATCATGGACAGGAATGGTGAGTCGTCCCAACCAACGCCACCTCAAGAGGAAGACACACAATACATGACACAATGGGATCATTGGAACGTCCGAGGAGAATTCAACTACCGTTGTTGATGCAGCCCGACCTACGGTCGTTACCACATCAAGGTCTCCAACTTACTCCAAGTCGCCATGGACTCCAAAGGTGAATCCGTTCCTCTATGAAAGCTCACTTCCTACCCTATTGAATGGTATTCTACTTCATACTCCGTCACATATTCATGATAGGTTCACACCGACCAAAGATGAGGCAAGGAGGAAGCTTGAGCATCAAGCCCGACAAGACTAAGCTTGGAAGAGGAGGAGGAAGAAGACAAATCGCCAGCTGTGTTCAAGCGGTACTACCGGTCGGCGAACTGCATTACCGGTCAGTACTACCCGTCAAGCTGCGCCATCGCCATGGATGCCCGATCTTGCTTGCAGATTATCGCCCGTACTAGTTCCCAAAGCGGTACTACGGTGATGACCGGTACTACCGGTCCCAAGTCCCGATTATCGGTCATGTCGCTGCACACAAGACTAGTTGGGCCCTGACCCATGTATCCCCCCCTTTTACTTACCAATTCGCCTAGTTTATCCCCAAACTACCCTTGTTAATTGGTTGGCCTATAAATAGAGCCCCCACCCCTCATGTATCCCTTAGGCATAGATGATAGACTAAAGAAAACCCCCATTGTGGAATATCTAGTTTTGCCTCATCCCCTTTACCAAGGGGACCGACTATCGTCACCAACCTCGATTGGACTTTGCATCACGCATCCATCGTTGAACAAGGCCTTGGAGTACATGTCCTGTCTCCAAGTTGTCAAGACCCTCCCCAAGGTGTTCTTCCCTCTCCGATGTGGATTTGAGGGAGCACGTTGACCGATCTTTCCTTGCGAGGATTCTATCGGACCGGTGGCCGCCGTTCGGGAGCAATCGGCCTTGTATCGTGTGAGTTTTGCGTGTGTTCATCGTGTTCTTCGCGAGGTGTGTGTTCGCTTCCGCTACCTTCTCCATTTCCCCTCGCTTTCCCATCGATTTGACCACGAGATCCGTGAAGATCGGGCACCCACGAGGTTAACCCTTCCATCAGTTGTGACGCCCTTGAGAGGCGCCAAGACGAACAATTTAGCGAAACCGAGTGGAGTTCATGAGCATCGACAACCGCTTTGAAGAGGTCCGAGGACAAATGCATACTATGCAACACAACCCCGGCCATCGAAATGAAGCTCTTGGTCATGCTCTCGTTGCAACGGATGAGAAGCTTCAATGCCTCATTGATGGGCTAGCAAGGTCGCGATCTCCCGAATCAAGCTCGTCCTGGCACTCCTCGAGTGAATCAAGCTCTTCACGCCATCATGCTTCAAGGCACCAAGATGGACCCATCCTTCACTCCGTGAGCTCTTCTCAAGCGGTACCATCTCCGCGACATGCCGCAACGTCAAGCTATGATGGTGACCTTTCCGCAAGACCTCCAAGGCGTGAAGCGAACCAAACACAACCAAGGGCACTCATGATTCAACAAGAACAACCTCAAATGGACCACCAAGCCCATCGTCACCGACACATTCCTCCAACGACAAGTGAATCCTCTGAATTGGACGAACAAGATCGTCGTCGACGTGAAGCACTCGAAGACCCACCAAGACGTCATCATCGACATGAACGTCAATGTTGACAACATGATCACCATCACGAGCCTCCTCCGCATCATGGAGAAAGGGAGAAGCCCATTGCGCAAGCGGCTCGCCGTCCTCCTCGCCGCATGGCCCAAAACAATGCTTGTCATCATCAACCGCGCCAAGAACAAGAGCAAGCTCCCCCATCTCGTCGTGAGGACCAAGCGCCTCCTCCTTGTCATCAACCGCGCCAACAACACGAGCAAGCTCCCCAAGCAAGACGCGAGAGCTCGGATGATGAAGATGGCCACAAAATCATGGCAACCGCCGATATCGGAACCGCAATGAAGAAGAAACTTTCGACAAGCTCAAATTCACCATGCCGAAGTTCACCAGTTCTAATGAACCCGAAGAATATCTCTCGTGGGAACTCAAGGTTGAAAAGATCTTCCGCATGCACAACTATAGCAATGAGAAGATGATGGCCATGGCGTCCCTCGAGTTTGATGCGTATGCCAACCATTGGTGGGAACAAGTGATGCAGCCCGTCCTACGAACGCTACTACATCTACTCCTACGAGCCCCCCAAGTGGACCAATGACTCGCGCCCGAGCCAAACTCCTGCAAGCTAAGGTTAACTCGCTCCTTTCCTTGTGTGATTTTGGCATGCCCTTGGATGGTTTGCTACTTCATACGCCCACCCTGTGCATCATCAGGTACGAAGAGAAGGTGTTATGGGGTAACCCCTTGGGGTGGCCCGATCTTTCACGAATTCCATGAGAAACGAGGGGGAAAGCGGTGGTCGGGGGAAGAAGGGGATGAAAACCACGAACACACGCACACAAAACACGATACACGCCGATCTCTCACGCCGGTGGCAACCGGTCCAACATAATCCCTTGGATCGGTGTTGCAAGCTCTCTCCACGCCAACAACGGGGGACGAGGTGCTTGGTGAGCTCTTGACGACTTGGGGGCGAGAAACCGAGAACCCAAGGCCTTGTACAACTTGAACGCACTAGGCAAGATCCAAGAGGGGGTGGATAATCCGGTGCTCCTTGGTAGGAGCATGAGACCCCAATAGATGTAAGTTCCTCAAAGGGGTTCCTTAATCTATTATTATCCAAGTCTAGGGTTTACAATAAAGGGTGGGGGCTATATATAGACCAACCACATAAACAGGGGTAGTTTCGGAACGAATTGGGAAAAGATAGAAAGGGGTGCATGTAGCGAACGAGGCGTTTGGTTCAGCCAGACCGGTACTACCCGGTCGAACCAGTAGTACCGCTCAAGGCGTAGTACTGCTGGCGAACTGGAGCTTCCATCGGAGTCGCTTAGAGCGATCGGAGGGGCGGTAATCTTGGCCACCAGTACCGGTTCTGGCCGTAGTACTACCGCGTCTGGGGCATGGAGTGGTTCTTCCTGGAGCGTCCGGTAGCGGGGTCCGATATTACCGCTTGTACCGGTAGTACCGGTCGTCTTAACCGGTAGTACCGGTTGAGTCTGGCAGCGATTGGTTGCTCCCGCTCTGGTTCGTTCGTCCCATGGGTCCTTCTCTTCGTACCTGATGATGCATAGTGTATGCGTATGAAGTAGCAAGCCATCCAGGGGCGTATCAAAATCACACAAGGAAAGGAGCGAGTTAACCTTGGCTTGTAGGAGCTTAGCTCGGGCGCGAGTCATTGGTCCACTTGGAGGGCTAGGTGTTGTAGATGGAGGTGCGTCCGTAGGACGGGCTGCATTAGCTCCCCCCCTTGGGAAAGAGTCGTCCTCGACTCGTCAACCTTCTGAACTTCATCTTCTCCATGGTAGGGTGAGAGGTCCTTGACATTGAATGTCGAGCTCACAAGGTACTTTGATGTTGGGATATCGATGATATAGGCGTTGTTGTTTATCCTCTTTAGCACTTTGAATGGTCCATCACCTCTTGGCTTGAGTTTGGAGTCGCGTTCCTTGGGGAAGCGGTCTTTATTTAAGTGTATCCATACAAGGTCGCCCTCTTCAAAGATCATCTCTTTCTTGTTCTTGTTTAGCCTTGATGCTTGGCGAAGGACTTGTTGCTCGATCGTAGCTCTTGTGTCTTCATGGAGTTTCTTCATTGTTTGGGCACGCTTGACAACGTCCATATTGGCGCATTCATGAAGTGGTAGTGGAAGGATATCGAGTGCGGTGAGAGGCTCGAAGCCATAGACGATCATGAACGGGCTCCTCAAGGTGGTGGAGTGCTTGGCGCGGTTGTAGGCAAACTCGGCGTGTGGAATACATTCCTCCCAGTCTTTAAGGTTCTTCTTTATCAACACCCGGAGGAGTGTGCCAAGACTTCGATTGACGACCTCGGTTTGTCCATCGGTTTGAGGATGCGATGCGGACGAGAAGAGGAGCTTGATGCTGAGCTTGGACATGAGAGTCTTCCAGAAGTAGCTCATGAATTTTACGTCGCGGTCGGAGACGATTGTTCTTGGTACACCGTGTAGCCGAATTACTTCCCTGAAAAACAAATTTGCTACATGTGAAGCATCATCGGTCTTATGGCACGGAATGAAATGTGCCATTTTTGAAAAGCGATCCACTACTACAAATGTAGAATCATGTCCATGTTTAGATCTAGGAAAGCCTAACACAAAGTCCATGCTAATGTCCGACCAAGGTGCATGAGGAATAGGCAATGGCATATAAAGACCAAAGGGGTTGGACTTAGACTTAGCTTGGATACATGTAGTGCATCGTTGGACATGGCGCTCCACGTCGCGCTTCATCTTTGGCCAAAAGTAGTGAGTGGAGAGCATGTCATACGTCTTTTCACGGCCAAAGTGACCCATAAGGCCTCCACCATGGGACTCTTGAAGAAGCAAAAGTTGGAGAGACGATTTCGGAATACAAAGCTTGTTTTGTTTGAAAAGAAAATGTTATGGGGTAACCCTGGGGTTGCCCCGATCTTTCACGAATTCCAAAAGAAACGAGGGGAAAGAGGTGGTCGGGGGATGAAATCGAGGAAAGCGATGAAAATCACGAACACACACACTGAAACACGATACACGCCTACTCCTCACGCCGGTGGCAACCGGTCCAACATAATCTCTAGGATCGGTGTTGGGCGAAGCTCGCTCTCCATGCCAACAACGGGGGATGAGGTGCTTGGTGAGATCTTGACGACTTGGGGGCGAGAAACCGAGAACCCAAGGCCTTGTACAACTTGAACGCACTAGGCAAGATCCAAGAGGTGGGTGGATAATCCGGTGCTCCTTGGTAGGAGCATGAGACCAATAGATATAAGTCCTCAAAGGGTTTCCTTAATATCTATTATTATCCAAGTCTAGGGACTTACAATGGAGGGTGGGGGCTATATATAGTCCAGCCACAAAACAGGGGTAGTTTCGGAACGAAAAGGTAAATTATAGGTAGGGTTACAAGGCACAGGGCCGAACTTAGGCGATCGTGGGGCAGATCGGTAGTACCGGTGGTAACCTAGTACTGCTCGAGCGGTAGTACCGCTTGAGGGCCTGGAGCTTCCGTCGGAGGCGCCTGTGGCGAGCGATAGGAGGGGGCGGTAGTATCTGTCCGTAGTACCGTCGCGGTCCCAGAGTACCGCTTGCTTCGAGCGTGAGCGGTGCTTCTGGAGTGTCCATTAAGTAGGCGGTAGGATCGCTTGAGCCAGTACCGGTCGTCTCAACCGTAGTACCGCTGGTGTCTGGCAGCGACTGGTTGCTTCCCCTCCGTCCCTTGTGTCCTTCTCTTCGTACCTGATGATGCACAGTGTATGCGTATGAAGTAGCAAGCCATCCAAGGGTGTGTCGAAGTCACACAAGGAGAGGAGCGAGTTCACCTTAGCTTGAAGGAATTTGGCTCGGGCGCGAGTCATGGGTCCACTTGGGGAGCTCGTGGGAGTAGATGTAGTAGCGGTCGTAGGACGGGCTGCATCAGCTCCCTCCCTTGGGAAAGAGTCGTCCTCGACTCTTCTACCGTCACAACTTCCTCTTCGCCATGGTAGGGTGAGAGATCCTTGACATTGAATGTCGAGCTCACAAGATACTTTGATGTTGGTATATCGATGACATAGGCGTTGTTGTTGATCATCTTTAACACCTTGAATGGTCCATCGGCTCTTGGCTTTAGCTTGGAGTCGCGTTCCTTGGGGAAACGGTCTTTACTCAAGTGTATCCACACAAGGTCGCCCTCATCAAATATCATCTCTTTCTTGGTCTTGTTTAGCCTTGATGCTTGGCGAAGGACTTGTTGCTCGATAGTAGCTCGTGTGTCTTCATGGAGTTTCATCATTGTTTGGGTACGCTTGACGACGTCCATATTGGCACGTTCATGAAGTGGGAGTGGAAGGATATCGAGCGCGGTGAGAGGCTCGAAGCCATAGACGATCATGAACGGGCTCCTCATGGTGGTGGAGTGCTTGGCGCGGTTGTAGGCGAACTCGGCATGTGGAATGCATTCCTCCCAGTCTTTAAGGTTCTTCTTTATCAACACCCGGAGGAGTGTGCCGAGACTTCGATTGACGACATCGGTTTGTCCATCGGTTTGAGGATGCGAGGCGGACGAGAAGAGGAGCTTGATGCCGAGCTTGGCCATGAGGGTCTTCCAGAAGTAGCTCATGAATTTTACGTCGCGGTCGGAGACGATTGTTCTTGGCACACCGTGTAGCCGAATTATTTCCCTGAAAAACAAATTTGATACTTGTGAAGCATCATCAGTCTTATGGCACGGAATGAAATGTGCCATTTTTGAAAAGCGATCCACTACTACGAATATGGAATCATGACCATGTTTAGATCTAGGCAAGCCTAACACAAAGTCCATGCTAATGTCCGACCAAGGTGCATGAGGAATAGGCAATGGCATATAAAGACCAAAGGGGTTGGACTTAGACTTAGCTTGGATACATGTAGTGCATCGTTGAACGTGGCGCTCCACGTCGCGCTTCATCTTTGGCCAAAAGTAGTGAGTGGAGAGCATGTCATATGTCTTGTCACGGCCAAAGTGACCCATAAGGCCTCCACCATGGGACTCTTGAAGAAGCAAAAGTTGGAGAGACGATTTCGGAATGTAAAGCTTGTTTTGTTTGAAAAGAAACCCCTTATGCAAATAGAAATCATCAATCCCTTTGTCTATTGAACATTGTGCAAATATTGGTCCAAAGAAGGAGTCGGACGCGTACAAAGATTTGATGTCATCAAGACCTAAGACATTGACTTCGAGTCGTGTAAGAAGGCTTGTGTTTTTGCGAGACAAGGCGTCCGCTACTACATTTTCTTTGCCCTTCTTGTATTTGACAATGTAAGGAAAAGACTCCATAAACTCAACCCATTTTGCGTGCCTTTTACTCAAGTTGGCTTGGCCCTTAAGATACTACAACGACTCATGGTCGGAATGGATGATAAATTCTTTGGGCCAAAGATAGTGTTGCCACACTTGAAGAACTCGAACCAAGGCAAAAAGTTATTTGTCATAAATGGGATAATTGAGGCGTGCGCCATCAAGTTTCTCACTGTGGTAAGCAATAGGACGCGCATTTTGCATAAGGACGCCACCAATGCCAATACCACTAGCGTCACATTCAATCTCAGAGGTTTTTGTGAAATTCGGCAATGCAAGAAGTGGTGCTTCGGTGAGCCTCTTTTTGAGCTCATCAAAAGCCTTTTGTTGTGCTTTTCCCCAAACGAACGTGACATTTTTCTTGGTCAATTCATTGAGGGGGCAAGCAATAGTAGAAAAATCTTTCACAAAGCGACGGTAAAAGCCAGCCAACCCATGAAAACTACGAAGTTCACTAACATTTGTTGGGATGGGCCAATCTCGTATGTCCTTGACTTTTGAGACATCCACTTCTATGCCATTAGAAGACACAACAAAACCAAGGAAAATCAGCTTGTCTCTTGCAAAAGTGCACTTTGGGAGATTAGCATAAAGCTTTTCATGACGAAGGATTTGAAGGACCTCCTAAACATGAGTAACATGCTCCTCTAGTGACTTTCTATAGACAAGAATGTCATCAAAGTAAACAACTACACTCTTCCCAATGAGAGATCTCAAAATATGGTTCATGAGACGCATGAAGGTAGATGGGGCATTGGATAAGCCAAAAGGAATAACCAACCATTCATAGAGACCAAGCTTGGTCTTGAAGGCGGTTTTCCACTCATCACCTTCAGCCATGCGAATTTGATGGTAGCCACTACGAAGATCAATTTTCGAAAATATAGTGGCTCCACATAACTCATCAAGCATGTCATCGAGACGCGGTATAGGATGTCGATAACGCACGGTGATAGCATTGATTGGATTGCAGTCCATGCATAACCGCAACGTATCATCCGTTTTTGGTACTAGGATCACGGGGACCGCGCTTGGGCTAGTGCTTACTTGGATCAAACCTTTGGAGACGAGTTGGTTGATTTGACGTTCGATCTTCTTCGTCTCTTCCGGGTTTGTGCGATACGCCGCGCGGTTTGGTAGTGGTGCGCCGGGTATGAGGTCGATGCGGTGCTCTATCCCACGAAGAGGAGGAAGGCCATGGGGAAGCTCTTCGGGAAATATATCTTGGAATTCCTGCAAAATAGCTATCAAAGAAGGAGGAACATTTGTCAAGTCGTTAGTTCCTTGCGCTAGTCCTTTGCATACAAGGACATAGTGCAAGATGGATGGGTTGTTCCGCACTTCTCTCATCTCACTTTTGGTGGCAAGAAGAACACTCTTAGTTTTTCCACTCGAGTTTGGCTTGTAGCTCTCACTCACTATGGTGTGATTCTCTCGCTCACCACTCTTCTCACAAGGTGTTTTTGTGTATTGCGCCCTCGCTAAAGCCTTTGCATTGTCCGCAATTATTTGGCTAGGAGCCATTGGTTGCAACACACAAGTTTTATCAAGCCATTTGAAGGTGTAAGTGTTTTAGTGACCATTATGCAAAGCACGCTTGTCATATTGCCACGGCCTTTCGAGCAACATGTGACAAACCGTCATTGGACCACGTCACATTCCACCGTGTCCTTGTAGTGCCCAATGGAGAACGTCACCGAGACGGTGTGCTTGATCTTGACGGATCCTTGGTCACTTAGCCATTGGATATGGTAGGGGTGTCTATGCGGATGAAGGGTGAGGTTGAGTTTCTCACACAATTCCGTTCTTGCGAGGTTGTGGCAACTCCCTCCATCGTTGACAACTTTGATGGACTTCCCATTGATATCGGCACGAGTTTGGAAGATGTTCGAGCGTTGGTCTTCATTTTCATTGGCTTGGGTAGTCAAGACCCTTGTGACCACAAGCGATGGACTTGCGTCATGCTCACACACAAGAAGTTCTTGGTCCTCTTCCAAATGTTGCCTTGCCATGGCTTCCTTGACTCTTGCATCAAACTCTTCTTCACTCAAGTATTCTTCATCGCCGTTGTCATGGATGAACAAAACTTTCTTGTTCCCACATGCATTCGACTTGTGCCCTTTGCCTCCACACTTGTAGCATTCACCGGTGAATGGTTGATCATCTCTTGTGTGTTTGCCACTTGGGGGATGTTTTCCTTGAGGGAGAGTTGGCTTGAAGGGAAGCTTGGTGGTACTTGAGGAGCTTCCACTTGGTGTCGTTGGAGTAGTGGTTGATGCTTGCTTGTAGGTGAAGTACGTCTTCGGCTTGTTGTACTTGATGTCCTCTTGCACTTGGCGCTCGGCCTTGGATGCGATGTGCACAAGCTCAACCATGTTGTTGTACTTTTGGAACTCGGTGATGCGTTTGATGGGATGGTTCAAGCCATTGAGGAAGCGTGCCATTGTTTGTTCATCTCGCTCTTCAATGTTGGCACGGATCATGTTGAGCTCCATTTGCTTGAAGTACTCTTCCATGGTCTTTGTTCCTTGACTAAGCGTTTGAAGCTTGTTGAAGAGGTCACGCGTGTAGTGTGAAGGAACAAAGCGGGATCTCATATGAGCCTTCATATCTTGCCAAGTTGCGATTGGAGGCTCTTCTTTTGCTTCATGAAGCAGTTGGACTTGTTCCACCAAAGGTTGGCATACTCATCAAACTCGAGGGATGCCATGGCCATCATCTTCTCATTGCTATAGTTGTGCATACGGAAGATCTTGTCGACCTTGAGTTCCCAAGAGAGATATTCCTCTGGCTCATTGGAACCGGTGAACTTTGGCATGGTGAACTTGAGCTTGCCAAAAGTTTCTTCTCCATTGCGGTTCCGGTTGCGGCGGTTGCCATGATTTGGGCGGTCATCATCATCATCCGAGCTCTCTTGTCTTGCTTGGTGATTGTTGCGTTGCTCTTGCGGTTGTTGAGGTGCCGCGTTTGGTTGTGGAACTTGTTGTTGACGACGAGCTTGGGGAGCTTGCTCGTTTTGTTGACGCGGTTGAGGACGAGGAGGAGGTTGATTGTCCTCACGACGAGCTTGGGGAGCTTGCTCTGGTTCTTGTCGTGGTTGATGTTGAGGAGCATTGTCTTGCGCCCTATGGCGAGGAGGACGTCGAGCCGCATGTGCAATGGGCTGCTCTTCTTCTTCTTGGTGTAGAGGAGGCTCGTCATGACCATCATGTTGCCAACATGGACGATCATGTCGATGATGACGCCTTGGGGGATCTTCGAGTGCTTCCCGTCGACGGTGATCTTGTTCGTCCTCTTCGGAAGCTTCACTTGTTGTGGAAGGGGCATGTCGACGTCGATGGCCTTGGTGGTCCATGCGAGGTTGCTCTTGTTGAATCACAAGTGCCCTTGGTTGTGGCCGGTTCGCTTCGCGCCTTGGAGGTCTTGCGGAGAGGTCACCATCATAGCTTGACGCTGTGGCGCGGAGATGGTACCGCTTGCGAAGAGCTCATGGATTGAAGAACGGGTCCATCCCGGTGCCTTGAAGCATGACGGCGAGGTGCACTTGATTCACTTGAGGATTGCCGAGATGAGCTTGATTCGCGCGAGCGTGGCATTGCGAGTCCATCAATGATGCGTTGAAGCTTTTCATCCGTTGAGGCGAGTGCACGACCAAGATCTTCATTTTGATGTCCGAGGTTGTGTTGCATGGCATGCATTTGGCCACAGACTTCTTCGAAGCAGTTGTCGATGTTTTTGAATTCCACACGGGCCTCGCTAAATCGTTCATCTTGGCGTCACTCGAGAGCTTCACAACGATATATGAATTCTCCTCGGACCTTCCAATGGTCCCATCTTGTCATGAATTGGTTATCATCCTCCGAAGGTGGTGGTGGTTGGGATGGCTCTCCATGCCTGTCCATAATGCAAAGCCAACAAGTGTTGTATATGGAGAGAAGGGTGTGGAGAGTTAGCCTTTTACCTCACCTTGGAGATTATATCAAACCAATTGCCACACAAATGAGCGAAAAGCGTGCAAAGTGAAATGGCAAGAAACTCTCAAAGGCTTTTGGTGGAAGGTTAGGATTGTGGAAGACCAAACGAAACGATCCAAGAAAAAGGTTATTGTCCTACGTGGTAAAGAACCAAAGATCAAAAGCAAAAGGATACGATCTACAAAAACATGGAAAACACACACGTGGAGATAAACGGGGTTAGCATGACTATTAAAATGAACACAAAAGGTCCTAACGAAGACTACGCTCGGTTGTCGTGCCAACTCAAGGAGAGACCACAACTCGTTTGCCAAAAGAGGATACGCAATAGATTTGTGCACTTGCCTCGGTGCGCTCTTTCTTCTCTCTTTCTTGGCTTACAAGCTTGGTATTCTCTTTGTATTGGGAGACTATGTATCTTTTTCTTTTGTTCTTTTTTTTTATTCTTTGTCCTTTTTCTCCCTTTCTATGCTACTATGTTAGCTTTTGTATTTGGCCTCACACTCTCACTTTCCGAAGGCAAGTGCACAATGCTTAGACAAACACAAAATGAGTTGCTCTCATAGGATAGATACACACAAAGGAAGATATGGGGTTGTCAAGGTGGTGCAAGTTATACCTTTGATATTGTTGAGGACATGCAACCGTTGGTGTTGGATGATGTTCGAGCGTCGCGGTGTCGAGGAGCGCGAGTGACGTTGATGCGGAAGCTTGTGTTAAGATGGCGACAAACACGCAAGAACAAGCTAAAGGTGGAAAGGTCAGTAAACGAAAATGAGGCGTCAACGGGCGATGAAGGACGGTCAGGCTCCAGCGGTAGTACCGCTTGCGACAACCGGTAGTACCGGTGAGCGGTTGATGGGTCAAAGGTGTCCGATCTTTCGATGAGATGGCGATAATCGATTTGGTGGAGTTCGGGCTTGACGATCCGACTACACGTGCGAGCATGAGCGCCAATGCAATCGCTAGGCCAATCTCCTGGAGGTTACCGATCCTGCGGGAACACGATCAGCCTGACCAGCGAGGGTCTTAATTCCTACCTGAAATCGAGAACAAGTAAGAACCAATATTGCAATCAAGATATTGTGGATTAAGAGGAAAGCTTTATTGAAGAGGTGGGATCCTGAATAGGTGCAAAGTACAAGAGGCCTCGGACGCCGAGCCTTGGCGTTAAGTTGCGACTATGGCTAACTTAATGTCTAAACAAAATCCGACTCTAAAGGTTCGGCTATGGGCGATTTAAGGGCAAGGGGGTTTCGCCAGCCATGGAAGTGGTGGCGAATCCAACCCTAAAAGTCCTTTTCCTCAAATACGGACTCTAAAAAGTGGCTAATTAAAAATCTGCGAAAATTACATGGGCCTGGCCCAAAATAAAGGTGTCGCAGACCATATTATGCTATGGACGAATTCAAAGTATTGATCTTGAATATTTCGTCCAAGCCTTCTTTCTTCATTATGGTGGCCTCAAAGTTCAAATCTTCATCCGTGGCCTTCTCTTGGATCATCACATGCTTGTGCCATCTCCATGCATGGCCATGCTCCAATGCTTGTCCCTCTCATTCATGCTTGGTCCATCATTCCTAAGAGTAAGAAATGTATCCGATTTAGGCAGCATCATATTCTCAAGTATGTAAGGAATAGTTCCAAGAAACGAAAGTACGATAGTTAAGTTGTTTAGCACGAGATCTTGTGATGGGTCCTTGTATGTGTGTCAGTAGGTACAACGGTTGTATCAATAGTAGGGATGTCCACATCATGCTCCCTTCTTGAATTGAAGTCGCCTCGACGCAATCTCATCTTCCTCACCAAAGTAAGGCTTCAAATCTGCAATGTTAAATGTAGGACTAACTGCACTCAAAGTCCTGCAGCAACTCAAGTTTATATGCATTATCATTGATTTTCTAACACCTTAAAGGGACCAGCAAGACGTGGCATTAACTTAGACTTGCGAACTGGAAAACGATCTTTACGCAAATGTAACTAAACAAGATCGCCAACATCAAACACAACATGCTTTCTCCCTTTATCCCCAAAGAAGTTTATACTTAGCATTCATGTGTTCAATGTTATCTTTAGTAGTCTTATGCAAGTTTAATATCATTTCAGCGTTGTGTAGCATCCAAATTATGTTGCAATCAAGAAGGTAAAGGCAATAAATCAATAGGTGCACGAGGAACAAAACCATACACAATCTCAAATGGGCACATCTTTGTGGTAGAATGCAATGAACGATTATAAGCAAATTCTATATGAGGTAAACACTCTTCCCACAATTTTAAGTTCTTCTTTAGAACAGCCCGTAACATAGTAGACAAAGTTCTATTTACTACTTCAGTTTGACCATCAGTTTGGGGATGACATGTAGTACTAAACAGCAATGTAGTCCCCAACTTAGCCCATAAACATCTCCAAAAGTGGCTAAGAAATTTAGTATCACGATCAGAGACAATAGTATTTGGCACACCATGCAAACGAACAATTTCACGAAAGAACAAATCAGCAATATGCGCAGCATCATCCGTTTTATGACAAGGAATAAAGTGTGCCATCTTAGAAAACCGATCCACAACAACAAAATACTATCCCTCCCTTCTCGTGTTCGTGGCAATCCCAAAACAAAGTCCATAGAAATATCCTCCCAAGGAACACTAGGAATAGGAAGAGGCATATATAAACCATGTGGATTAAGGCGAGACTTAGCTTTTTGACAAGTAGAGCGTGCCACAAATCTCTCAACATCTCGACGACACGTGGCCAAAAGAAGTGTGCAAAGAAGAACATCCTCCGCCTTCTTGACACCAAAGTGTCCCATCAATCCTCCTCCATGCGCCTCCTGTAACAACAAAATACGAATGTAGCTATCGAATGCATAGTTTGTTAGCACGAACACAAATCCATCATTGAAGACAACTTGTTCCAAGTTCTACCATCTCTACAATTCGCAACACATCTTTAAATTCAGATCACGCACATATTGTTCCTTAATAGTTTCCAATCCAAATATTTTGAAGTCAAGTTGAGATAACAAAGCATAACGCGTGACAAAGCATCAAGAATAATATTATCTTTACCCTTTTTGTGTTTGATAACATAAGGAAAAGACTCAATAAATTCAACCCACTTTGCATGACGATTCAACTTAGCTTGACTACTTAATATGCTTCAAAGATTCATGATCAGAATGAATAACAAATTCCTTAGGCCATAGATAATGTTGCCAAGTTTCTAATGTCCGAACCAACGCATATAATTCTTTATCATAAGTAGAATAGTTCAGACTAGCCCCACTCAATTTCTCACTAAAATATGCAACAGGTTTTCCTTCTTGTAATAACACCCCTCCCAAACCAATTCCACTAGCATCACATTCAAGCTCAAAAGTCTTAGTAAAATCAGGAAGTTGGAGTAAGGGAGCATGTGTTAGCTTATCTTTCAATATGACGAAGGCCTGTTGTTGTGCATCGCCCCAAACAAAGGGCACATCCTTCTTGGTAAGCTCATTCAACAAGGCAATTGATCCAAAGTCTTTGACAAAGCGCCTATAAAACCAGCGAGGCCAAGAAAACTCCTCACTTGTGTGACTGCCTTGAGTCTGGCCAATTCTCAATAGCTTCAATCTTGGTGGATCCACTTCAATACCCCGTGATGTAACAACATAGCCAAGAAACGCAACTCGATTGGTGCAAAAGGTGCACTTCTCAAGGTTACCAAACAAACGTGCATCACGTAAAGCATTGAAAACAAAGACGTAAATGGTCCAAATGTTCCTCTAAAGATTTGCTATAAATCAGAATATCATCAAAGTAGACTACCACAAAACGTCCAATGAAAGCACGTAAAACTTCGCTCATTAATCTCATGAAAGTGCTAGGTGCATTAGTTAAACCAAACGGCATTACTAACCACTCATATAAACCGAACTTAGTTTTAAATGCTGTTTTCCATTCATCTCCTAATTTCATACGAATCTGGTGGTAACCACTACGCAAATCAACTTTAGAAAACATGGTAGAGCCACTCAATTCATCAAGCATGTCATCTAAACGTGGAATAGGATGACGATATCGAATAGTAATATTATTGATAGCTCTACAATCAAGACACATGCGAAGAACCATCTTTCTTAGGTACCAAAATAATAGGAACAAGACAAGGGCTAAGGGACTCACGAATATGATCTCTGTCGAGTAGTTCCTGAATTTGGCGTATCTCCTTTGTCTCCTCCGGATTGGTTCTATATGGCGCGGTTGGGCAACGTGGCACCAGGAATTAGATCAATTTGATGCTCAATTCCTCTAATAGGAGGTAGTCCGTGGCAACGCAGCCGGGAAATACGTCCTCATATTCTCGCAAAGGTTAGCAATGGTGGCAAAGAAGGAGGCATATCCTCAAATGAAAACAAAACCTCTTTGCGGACAATTGCATAACATTGAGTATTGTTTACATCTAGTTCAGAATATCAATTTTATTTGCAAGCATACATGGAATCTTCAAACGAATTTCAAGAGCATGTGTAGAATCGATGTAGTGTTCTTTGGTGGTATAAAATCTGCAGCAATAACTGATTCTCACTTTTATGTTTCTCCTCAATTTTAGCTCTACTAGCTCTAGCAAGATCATCTTTTAAAATCTGTTCGAGTCATAGGTTTTAGACCAATTTTCTTTCCATCATGCATAAGAGAATAGTGGTTAGTTTTGCCATTATGAATGATTCTCTATCAAATTGCCATGGTCTACCAAGTAACAAAGAACAAGCTTGCATAGGTACAACATCACAATCAACAAAATCGAATATGTACCAATAGTAAAATGCACGCGTCGCTCTTGTTACCTTGATCTTGAGAACTCTCAAACCATTGGATGTAGTATGAATGTGGGCGTTGTCTTGTTGGAAGTGCAAGCTTCTACCATGTCAACACCGCCGATTATTACAACTCCCTCCATCAATGATGATCCAGATAGCTCTTCCTTGACAACACCACGTGTTTGGAACAGTTGTGGCGTTGATCTTGCTCAGATTTGCTCAATTGCACACTCAACACACGTTGTGTAATTAAACTCTTGTATTGATCGCCAGCCTTCATTCCCATTACCTCTGGCTCATCATCATCGAATTGTCTCCATCTCGAGCGAAATAAGGGCTAGTGTATCTTCATCAAGTCACTCATGAATCGTATTCACCATCTTCTCGCACCATCATCACACGCTGTGTTGTGCAATCTCTCAATATGACCAAAACCCCAAAGACTTGCGGCATTGTATATCCTTAGTCTTACCCGTGGAAGCCATAGAAGATGCACTACGAAAGGTGAGCATTAGATGATGGTGGAGGAGCATGGAAATCTTGTGGTGGCCTTGGATGTGGTAGTAGCCGAGGCGAATCACGAGGAGGCGCTGATTGTCGGGATGTCCAAGTGGATGTGCGAATTGCAGAATTATTAGTCCTCCTCCATGGTGTTTGGCGATCCCACTTCACGCTCAGCTTTGCAAGCAAGATGAAACAAACGAGTGATAGAATTATATTCCTTATAATCTAATATGTCTTGAATGTCCTTGTTTAATCCACCAAAGAAACGTGCAAGCATTTGTTCATTAGATTCAACAAGACCACACCTAACCATCCCGCTTGCACTTCCCGATAATACTCTTCTACAGAATTTTTCCCTTGCTCTAAGCGCGTGTCGATTCTTTAGTAAATCACGTTGATAAGTGGGAGGTACAAAACGAACACGCATAGCAGTTTTAAAGCACCAAGTACTAGGAATAGTAGTAGGATTTAAACGACAATACTCGCACCACCAAAGGGAAGCAAATTTAGTAAATTCACATGTAGCAAGACTAACACGCATATTCTCGTGATATTTTAAGCATGCAAACGTTGTTCTACTTCCATCTCCCATGTAAGATATGCATCAGATTATATTTACCCTCAAAAGATGGAATATTTAATTTAAGATTTGCAACATGATCATCATCATTACGCATCGCATGGGCGGCGTTGGTAGTAATGTCGGGACGACCAAGGTACGTGGAGGTTGTTCAACCTCCTCGTCAAATGTATCGCCGCCGCCGGGTCGTAGTAGTACCCGTCGTCTCCCCAATGTCGCAGAAGCCATGGAAGTCTCGAGGAACGCTGGCCGCAGCAGAGCCTTCGGTGCGGCATGCATCAGCATCCGAGCCGTGATCGGAATGCGCCAGGCGCCATGTGTGGGTGCGGAAAGTGCGGCAATCGGTTCAAGCTCCTTGAACCGAACGCTGCAAGCGTTGAAGGATTTCTCGAGTCCATCGATCTTGGCCACGGCGTTGGTGAGCTTGGTGTCAAACTCCCTAGGCGTGTCCACGTCTTCGCCACTGACCAGGAGCGCGAGAAGTGGGCATGTAGTTCTTCATTCGTCATGGTGGCAAGGTTCCGCTATCTCATATGGTTAGTCCTTAAAAAGCATGTATATACTACAGAATATGGTGGAAGTCACGCGTAATCCGTCAAGCAATATACAAGCTCTTACAAGTTCTTACCAAACAGCAGAAAAGGCGATGTGCAACCACGAGGATCATGGGTCCAGATTGAACCAAGCGATTACTAGGAGTCAAACACCGCGTGGAGAGTATCTGTGGAGCTCGGGAAGGCTTAGCAAAGGGGTTAGCAATTATCAAAACAACGATGCAAAAGTTGAAAGAATGCTCAACGACGGTCTCAGGCTGGTCCTAGGCTAGACCGCATTAGAGACGCGAGCCTAGATCACCAACGATGTCACGACGCAACACAACAAGCAATCGTATGATGACATAGCACCTCAAAAGCGATCCGAGATGCGTAAAATTACTAGGATGGCGAGTGTCTAGAATGATCTACGGGTCTAAAAGAGGTTAGCCCCAAAAGTTTTTTTCGAAATTTTTATTTTGTTCGGAAGCGTAGCGCCAAAAAAATATCGCTATAACGGCCGATGGAGAAAAGTGATCCCCAAAGCCGAAAACCAGTATAGCCAGAATTTTTTTTTTTGCTCTCCTTCTGGACTTACGACCGGACTCTTAGCTCGACACGGAAACAACAAAGAAGGAAAGTCAAAAGAAATAACTAGGAAATAATGACTCAACTCGGACTCGTCTTGGCAGGAAGGTGATCGGATCCAGATCGCGGTAGGAAGGCGGTGGCGAGTGTTAGGGTTTATGGTGGCGGGGTATATGGCGGCGGAATATGGTGGTGGTGATCGTAATGTGGCGGTGACTAGTATGATTAGAACTCGAAACTCTAAGGGACGAGACACTAAGACCAAAGAACTCGACGCCGACGATGTAGACACAAATTCAACAATGCAAAACTGAAAAGATAATGCGAGGCGAGATTGGTTATGGGATGGATCTAAATTCTAACTGTTTTTGGCTTTTTCGTGGGTTATAGGTAAAACAGATCTAATCTACGAAAAGTAAAATCTCACCGAGCAACCTGAAATCGATACCACTTGATGGGTCAAAGGTGTCCGATCTTTCGATGAGATGGCGATAATCGATTTGGTGGAGTTCGGCTGACGATCCGACTACACCGCGAGCACGAAGGCCAATGCAATCGCTAGGCCAATCTCCCGGAGGTTACCGATCCTGCGTGAACACGATCACCGACCAATGAGGGTCTTAATTCCTACCTGAAATCGAGAACAAGTAAGAACCAATATTGCAATCAAGATATTGCGGATTAAGAGGAAAGCTTTATTGAAAGAGGTGGGATCCTGAATAGGTGCGAAGTACAAGAGGCCTCTGCGACACTCGAGCCTTGGCGAAGTTGCGACTATGGCTAACTTAATGTCTAAACAAAATCCGAGTCTAAAGGTTCGGCTATGGGGCGTATTTAAGGGCGAAAAGGTGGGGTTTCGGCCAGCCATGGAAGTGGTGGCCGAATCCAACCCTAAAAGTCCTTTTCCCCTCAAATACGGACTCTAAAAAGTGGCTAATTAAAACCCATGAAAATTACATGGGCTGGCCCAAAATAAAGGTGTCGCAGACACCATATTATGCTATGGACGAATTCAGTAAAGTATTGATCTTGAATATTTTGTCCAAGCCTTCTTTCTTCATTATGGTGGCCTCAAAGTTCTGAAATCTTCATCCGTGGCCTTCTCTTGGATCATCACATGCTTGTCGCCATCTCCATGCATGGCCATGCTCCAATGCTTGTCCCTCTCATTCATGCTTGGTCCATCATTCCTAAGAGTAAGAAATATATCGATTTAGGCAGATCATATTCTCATGTATGTAAGGAATAGTTCCAAGAAACGAAAGTACTGATAGTTAAGTTGTTTAGCACGAGATCTTGATGGGTCCTTGTATGTGTGTTCTCAGGTACAACGTTGTATCAATAGTAGGGATGTCCACATCAGCGGTAGTACCGTGTACTACCGGTAATGGGTCACTTGCCGCATGATCTACCGGTAGTACCGCTTGGCACAGATCTGGAACGCGATGAACTTGCCAAAAACCTCAAATTCGTGGGAAATCTGACCGAAAGGCTAGGCTAGAAACAACATGGGCTATAGATCGACTCCCAAATGATGCAGCCCGTCCTACGACTGCTACTACATCTACTCCCACGAGCTACCCAAGTGGACCCATGACTCGCGCCCGAGCCAAACTCCTTCAAACTAAGGTGAACTCGCTCCTCTCCTTGTGTGACTTCGACACACCGTTGGATGGCTTGCTACTTCACACGCAAACTCTGTGCATCATCAGTGCAGAGAAGCCACCGATGCCGCCAGACATAAGCGGTACTACGTTGGGATGACCGATTACCGCTCAAGCGGTCCCACCGCCCTCCTACCGCCACAGAAGCACCACTCCACGCCCGAGCAAGCGGTACTACCGGTCCTGCAACCGGTACTGATTACTCTCCTACCGCTCGCCACAGCGCCCGACGGAAACTCCAGCCTCAAGCGGTACTACCTCGAAGCGGTACTACCGGTGACCACCGTACTACCGGGTTGCTGACCGACTACCGGTCCGCCAAACCCCTGATCGCCTCGGCCGTACCTGCCTTGTAACCCAACCTATAATTTACCTTTTCATTCAAACTACCTGTTTTGGTGGACTATATATAGCCCCACCTCTATTGTAAACGGCAGACTTGGATAATAATAGATATTAAGGAAACCCTTTGAGGACTTATATCTATTGGTCTCATGCTCCTACCAAGGAGCACCGGATTATCCACCCCCCTCTTGGATCTTGCCTAGTGCGTTCAAGTTGTACAAGGCCTTGGGTTCTCGGTTTCTCGCCCCCAAGTCGTCAAGGTCTCACCAAGCACCTCATCCCCCATTGTTGGCGTGGAGAGAGAGCTTCGCCCAACACCGATCCTAGGGATTATGTTGGACCGGTTGCCACCGGCGTGAGGAGAAGGCGTTTATCGTGTTTTGGTGTGTGTGTGTTCGTGGTTTTCATCGCCTTCCCCGATTTCATCCCCGACCACCTCTTTCCCCCTCGTTTCTCGTGGAATTCGTGAAAGATCGGGCCAACCCTAGGGTTACCCCTTAACATATTGGTATCAAGAGCACGGTTGATCACGAATTTCCCCCCAATTTTTCTTTGATCCACCTTAAAAACGAAAATCCTACCAAAAAGAGACCCAATTTGCCTTCGGATCGATCTCTGGATTTGGTGAGTTTTTCGTGGTTTTGGTCCATAGATCTGTTGCTTTGGGAGTCGATCTATAGCCCCTGTTATTTCTAGCCCTTTTCTTGATTTCCCATGAATTTGAGGTTTTGGCAAGTTCATCGTGTTCCAGATCTGTGCTGCGGTAGTACCGCCTGCAAGCGGTACTACCGCAAGTCACCCAGATTACCATATATAAGCGTACTACCGCTTGACTCGATGTGTTTCTTTGCCCTTGACGCCTCGCTTTTGACCTTTCCACCTCACTTGTTCGTGTTTCGCGTGTTTGTCGCCATTTTCACAACAGCTTCCGCATCAAAGTCATCCCGTGCTCAACGACACCGCGACACTCGAATACCATCCCCCACCAACGGTTGCAAGTCGTCAACAATACCAAAGGTATAACTTGCACCACCTTGACAGCCCCATATCTTCCTTTGTGTGTATCTATCCTATGAGAGCAACTCATTTTGTGTTTGTCTAAGCATTGTGCACTTGCCTTCGGAAAGTGAGAGTGTGAGACCAAATACAAAAGCTAACATAGTAGTATAGCAAGGGAGAAAAATAGAAAGAATCAAAAAAAAGATAAAATAGAAAGATACATAGTCTCCCCAATACATAGAGAATACCAAGCTTGTAAGCCAAGAAAGAGAGAAGAAAGAGCGCACCGAAGCAAGTGCACAAATCTATTGCTTACCCTCTTTTGGCAAACGAGTTGTGGTCTCTCCTTGTGTTGGAACGACAACCGAGCGTAGTCTTCGTTAGGACCTTTTGTGCTCATTTTCATAGTCGTGCTAACACCGTTTTTCTCCACGTGTGTGTTTTCCGTGTTTTTGTAGATCGTATCCTTTTGCTTTTGATCTTTGGTTCTTTACCACGTAGGACAATAACCTTTTGCTTGGATCGTTTCGTTTGGTTTTCCACAACCCTAACCTTCCACCAAAAGCCTTTGAGAGTTTCTTGCCATTTCACTTTGCACGCTTTTCGCTCATTTGTGTGGCAATTGGTTTGATATAATCTCCAAGGTGAGGTAAAAGGCTAACTCTCCACACCCTTTCTCTCCATATACAACCATTGTTGGCTTTGCATTATGGACAGGCATGGAGAGCCATCCCAACCACCACCACCTTCGGAGGATGATAACCAATTCATGACAAGATGGGACCATTGGAAGGCCCGAGGAGAATTCAACTATCGCTAGAAGCTCGAGCGGCGCCAAGATGAACAATTTAGCGAGGCCCGTGTGGAATTCAAGAACATCGACAACCGCTTCAAGAAGTCCGTGGCCAAATGCATGCCATGCAACACAACCGGTCATCAAAATGAAGCTCTTGGTCGCTTTTCGCCTCAACGGATGAGAAGCTTCAACGCATCATTGATGGACTCGCAAGGCCACGCCATGAATCAAGCTCATCTCGGCACTCCTCAAGTGAATCAAGTGCACCTCGCCACACGCTTCAAGGCACCGGATGGACCTTTTCTTCAATCCATGAGCTCTTCGCAGCGGTACCATCTCCGCCACGCCGCAACGCTGTTATGATGGTGACCTCTCCGCAAGACCGCCAAGGCGCGAAGCGAACCGGCCACAACCAAGGGCACTTGTGATTCACCAAGAGCAACCTCGCATGGACCACCAAGGCCATCGACGTCGACATGCCCCTTCAACAACAAGTGAAGCTTCCAAAGAGGACGAACAAGATCACCGTCGACGGGAAGCACTCGAAGATCCCCCAAGGCGTCATCATCGACAAGATCGTCCACGTCGGCAACATGATGGTCATGACGACCCTCCTCTACACCAAGAAGAAGAAGAGCATCCCATTGCGCATGCGGCTCGACGTCCTCCTCGCCATAGGGCGCAAGACAATGCTCCTCGGCATCAACCACGACAAGAACAAGAGCAAGCTCCCCAAGCTCGTCGTGAGGACCATCAAACTCCCCCTCGTCCTCAACCGCGACAACAAAACGAGCAAGCTCCCCAAGCTCGTTGTCAACAACAAGTTCCACCACCAAACGCGGCACCTCAACAACCACAAGAGCAACGCAACAATCAACAAGCAAGACATGAGAACTCGGATGATGATGATAATGACCGCCCAAATCATGGCAACTGACGCAACCGGAACCGCAATGGAGAAGAAACTTTCGGCAAGCTCAAATTCACCATGCCCAAGTTCACCGGTTCCAATGAGCCCGAGGAATATCTCTCTTGGGAACTCAAGGTTGACAAGATCTTCCGCATGCACAACTATAGCAATGAGAAGATGATGGCCATGGCATCCCTCGAGTTTGATGAGTATGCCAACCTTTGGGAACAAGTCCAACTCGTCATGAAAAAGAAGAGCCTCCAATCGCCACTTGGCAAGATATGAAGGCTCATATGAGATCCCGCTTTGTTCCTTCACACTACACGCGTGACCTCTTCAACAAGCTTCAAATGCTTAGTCAAGGGACAAAGACCGTGGAAGAGTACTTCAAGCAAATGGAGCTCAACATCATCCGTGCCAACATTGAAGAGCGAGATGAGCAAACAATGGCACGCTTCCTCAATGGCTTGAACCATCCTATCAAGCGCATCACCGAGTTCAAAAGGTACAACAACATGGTTGAGCTTGTGCACATCGCATCGAAGGCCGAGCGTCAAGTGCAAGAGGACATCAAGTACAACAAGCCAAAGACGTACTTCACCTTCAAGCAAGCGTCAACCACTACTCCAACAACTCCAAGTGGAAGCTCCTCAAGTACCACCAGGCTTCCCTTCAAGCCAACTCTCCCTCAAGGAAAACAGCCCCCAAGTGGCAAAAACACAAGGGATGATCAACCATTCAATGGTGAATGCTACAAGTGTGGAGGCAAAGGGCACAAGTCGAATGCATGTGGAAACAAGAAAGTTTTGTTCATCCATGACAACGGCGATGAAGAATACTTGAGTGAAGAAGAGTTTGATGCAAGGGTCAAGGAAGCCATGGCAAGGCAACACTTGGAAGAGGACCAAGAACTTCTTGTGTGTGAGCATGACGCAAGTCCATCGCTTGTGGTCACAAGGGTCTTGACTACCCAAGCCAATGAAAGTGAAGACCAACGCTCGAACATCTTCCAAACTCGTGCCGGCATCAATGGGAATTCCATCAAAGTTATCATCGATGGTGGGAGTTGCCACAACCTTGCAAGCACGGAATTGTGTGAGAAACTCAACCTCACCCTCCTTCCGCATAGACACCCCTAGCATATCCAATGGCTAAGTGACCAAGGATCCGTCAAGATCAAGCACACCGTCTCGGTGACGTTCTCAATTGGGCACTACAAGGACACGGTGGAATGTGACGTGGTTCCAATGACGGTTTGTCACATGTTGCTCGGAAGACCGTGGCAATATGACAAGTGTGCTTTGCATAATGGTCACTCAAACACTTACACCTTCAAATGGCTTGATAAAACTTGTGTGTTGCAACCAATGACTCCTAGCCAAATAATTGCGGACAATGCAAAGGCTTTAGCGAGGGCGCAATACGCAAAAACACCTTGTGAGAAGAGTGGTGAGCGAGAGAACCACACCATAGTGAGTGAGAGCTACAAGCTAAACTCGAGTGGAAAAACTAAGAGTGTTCTTCTTGCCACCAAAAGTGAGATGAGAGAAGTGCGGGACAACCCATCCATCTTGCACTACATCCTCGTATACAAGGGACTAGCGCAAGGAACTAACGACTTGACAAATGTTCCTCCTTCTTTGATGGCTGTTTTGCAGGAATTCCAAGATGTATTTCCCGAAGAGCTTCCTCCTGGCCTTCCCCCTCTTCATGGAATCGAGCACCGATCGACTCATACCCACGACCACTCCCAAACCGCGCCAGATCGCATTTAACCCGAAAGAGACGAAGGAGATCGAGCGTTAAATCAACCAACTCGTCTCCAAAGGTTTGATCCAAGTAAGCACTAGCCCAAGCGCGGTTCCCGTGATCCTAGTCCCGAAAACGGATGATACGTTGCGATTATGCATGGACTGCCGTCCAATCAATGCTATCACCGTGCGTTATCGACCTCCTATACCGCGTCTTGATGACATGCTTGATAAGTTATGTGGAGCCACTATATTTTCGAAAATTGATCTTCGTAGTGGCTACCATCAAATTCGCATGGCTGAAGGTGATGAGTGGAAAACCGCCTTCAAGACCAAGCTTGGTATCTATGAATGGTTGGTTATGCCTTTTGGCTTATCCAATGCCCCATCTACCTTCATGCGCCTCATGAACCATATTTTGCGATCTCTCATTGGAAAGAGTGTAGTTGTTTACTTTGATGACATTCTTGTCTATAGGAAGTCACTAGAGGAGCATGTTACTCATGTTAAGGAGGTCCTCCAAATCCTTCGTCATGAAAAGCTTTATGCTAATCTCCCCAAGTGCACTTTTGCAAGAGACAAGCTGATTTTCCTTGGTTTTGTTGTGTCTTCTAATGGCATAGAAGTGGACGTCTCCAAAGTCAAGGACATACGAGATTGGCCCACCCCTACAAATGTTAGTGAACTTCGTAGTTTTCATGGGTTGGCTGGCTTTTACCGTCGCTTTGTGAAAGATTTTTCTACAATTGCTTGCCCCCTCAACGAATTGACCAAGAAGAATGTCACGTTCGTTTGGGGAAAAGCACAACAAAACGCTTTTGATGAGCTCAAAAAGAGGCTCACCGAAGCACCACTTCTTGCATTGCCGGATTTCACAAAAACCTTTGAGATTGAATGTGACGCTAGTGGTATTGGCATTGGTGGCGTCCTTATGCAAAATGGGCGTCCAATTGCTTACCGTAGTGAGAAACTTGATGGCGCACGCCTCAATTATCCCATTTATGACAAAGAACTTTTTGCCTTGGTTCGTGTTCTTCAAGTGTGGCAACACTATCTTTGGCCCAAAGAAATTATCATCCATTCCGACCATGAGTCGTTGAAGTATCTTAAGGGCCAAGCCAACTTGAGTAAAAGACACGCAAAATGGGTTGAGTTTATGGAGTCTTTTCCTTACATTGTAAAATACAAGAAGGGCAAAGAAAATGTGGTGGCGGACGCCTTGTCTCGCAAAAACACAAGCCTTCTTACACGACTCGAAGTCAATGTCTTGGGTCTTGAGGACATCAAATCTTTGTACGCGTCCGACTCTTTCTTTGGACCAATATTTGCACAATGTTCAATAGACAAAGGGATTGATGATTTCTATTTGCATAAGGGTTTTCTTTTCAAACAAAACAAGCTTTGCATTCCGAAATCGTCTCTCCAACTTTTGCTTCTTCAAGAGTCCCATGGTGGAGGCCTTATGGGTCACTTTGGTCGTGACAAGACATATGACATGCTCTCCACTCACTACTTTTGGCCAAAGATGAAGCGCGACGTGGAGCGCCACGTGCAACGATGCATTACATGTATCCAAGCTAAGTCCAAGTCCAACCCCTTTGGTCTTTATATGCCATTGCCTATTCCTGATGCACCTTGGTCGGACATTAGCATGGACTTTGTGTTAGGCTTGCCTAGATCGAAACATGGTCATGATTCCATATTTGTAGTCGTGGATCGCTTTTCAAAAATGGCACATTTCATTCCGTGCCATAAGACCGATGATGCTTCACATGTAGCAAATTTGTTTTTCAGGGAAGTAATTCGCCACACGGGCGTGCCAAGAACAATCGTCTCCGATCATGATGTAAAATTCATGAGCTACTCGAAGACCCTCATGGCCAAGCTCGGCATCAAGCTCCTCTTCTCGTCCGCCTCGCATCCTCAAACCGATGGACAAACCGAGGTCGTCAATCGAAGTCTTGGCACACTTCTCCGGGTGTTGATAAAGAAGAACCTTAAAGACTGGGAGGAATGCATTCCACACGCCAAGTTCGCCTACAACCGCGCCAAGCACTCCACCACCATGAGGAGCCCGTTCATGATCGTCTATGGCTTCGAGCCTCTCACCACGCTCGATATCCTTCCACTTCCACTTCATGAACATGCCAATATGGACGTTGTCAAGCGTGCCCAAGCAATGATGAAACTCCATGAAGACACACAAGCTACTATCGAGCAACAAGTCCTTCGCCAATCATCAAGGCTAAACAAGACCAAGAAAGAGATGATCTTTGATGAGGGCGACCTTGTATGGATACACTTGAGTAAAGACCGCTTCCCCAAGGAACAGGACTCCAAGCTAAAGCCACGAGGCGATGGACCATTCAAGGTGCTAAAGAGGATCAACAACAATGCCTATGTGATTGATATACCAACATCGAAGTATCTTGTGAGCTCGACATTCAATGTCAAGGACCTCTCACCCTACCATGGCGAAGAGGAAGTTGTGACGGTTGAAGAGTCGAGGACGACTCTTTCCCAAGGGGGGGGGAGCTGATGCACTGGCCCCACGACCGCTACTACATCTACTCCCACGAGCTACCCAAGTGGACCCATGACTCGCGCTTGAGCCAAACTCCTTCAAACTAAGGTGAACTCGCTCCTCTCCTTGTGTGACTTCGACACCCTTGGATGGCTTGCTACTTCACGCAAACTCATGCATCATCAGTACGAAGAAGCCACCGAGCCGCTGCATTAGCGGTACTACCGGTTGGGACGACCGGTAATACCGCTCCAAGCGGTCCTACCGCCTCCTTGATGTGGACATCCCTACTATTGATACAACCGTTGTACCTACAGCAACACACATACAAGGACCCATCACAAGATCTCGTGCCAAACAACTGAACTATCAGGTACTTTCGTTTCTTGGAACTATTCCTTACATACATGAGAATATGATGCTGCCTAAATCAGATATGTTTCTTACTCTTAGGAATGATGGACCAAGCATGGATGAGAGGGACAAGCATTGGAGCATGGCCATGCATGGTGATGGCAGCAAGCATGTGATGATCCAAGAGAAGGCCACGGATGAAGATTTCAGAACTTTGAGGCCACCATAATGAAGAAAGAAGGCTTGGACGAAATATTCAAGATCAATACTTTACTTAATTCCCATAGCATAATATGGTGCTCATGACACCTTTATTTTGGGCCAGCCCATGTAATTTTCAGGATTTTAATTAGCCACTTTTTAGAGTCCGTATTTGAGGGAAAAGGACTTTTAGGGTTGGATTCGGTCACCACTTCCATGGCTGGCGAAACCCCACCTTTTCGCCTTAACACGCCCCATAGCCGAACCTTTAGACTCGGATTTTGTTTAGACATTAAGTTAGCCATAGTCAACTTCGCCAAGGCTCGAGCGTCGCAGAGGCCTCTTGTACTTCGCACCTATTCAGATCCCACCTCTTTCAATAAAGCTTTCCTCTTAATCCGCAATATCTTGATTGCAATATTGGTTCTTACTTGTTCTCGATTTGGTAGGAATTAAGACCCTCACCGGTCGCCGATCGTGTTCACGCAGGATCGGTAACCTCCGAGATTGGCCTAGCGATTGCATTGGCGCTCGTGCCAGGTCGCACGCAGTCGGATCGTCAAGCGAACTCCACCAAATCGATTATCGCCATCTCATCGAAAGATCGGACACCTTTGCCCTATCACCTCCTACCGCCGCCACAGAAGCACCACCCACGCCCTGTATAAGCGGTACTCGGGTCTCAAGAAGATTACCGGTGGCGTACCAGCCCCTCCTCGCTCGCCACAGCGCCCGACGGAAGCTCAGGCCCTCAAGCGGTACTACTGCTCGGGACTACCGGTGACCACCGGTACTACCGGTACTACCGGTCCCGCCAGACTCGATCGCCTCGCCCTGTGCCTTGTAACCCAACCTATAATTTACCTTTTCATTCTGAAACTACCCCTGTTTTGTGGCTGGACTATATATAGCCCCCACCCTCTATTGTAAACGCTTAGACTTGGATAATAATAGATATTAAGGAAACCCTTTGAGGACTTATATCTATTGGTCTCATGCTCCTACCAAGGAGCACCGGATTATCCACCCCCCTCTTGGATCTTGCCTAGTGCGTTCAAGTTGTACAAGGCCTTGGGTTCTTGGTTTCTCGCCCCCAATTCGTCAAGGTCTCACCAAGCACCTCATCCCCCGTTGTTGGCGTGGAGAGCGAGCTTCGCCCAACACCGATCCTAGGGATTATGTTGGACCGGTTGCCACCGGTGTGAGGAGAAGGCGTGTATCGTTTTTTGGTGTGTGTGTGTTCGTGGTTTTCATCGCCTTCCCCGATTTCATCCCCGACCACCTCTTTCCCCCTCGTTTCTCGTGGAATTCGTGAAAGATCGGGCCAACCCCAGGGTTACCCCTTAACATGATCCAAGCCCCTCACTTGTCATCGCCCATGTCTTGACGACCAACTCCATCCCTAGAGAGGACCAACGCCTCAACATCTTCCAAACCCGAGCCGGAATTGATGGCAAGTCTATAAAAGTTATCATTGATGGAGGAAGTTGTCACAACCTTGCGAGCATCGATCTTTGTGAGAAACTCAAGTTACCATACATGGAGCATCCTCATCCCTATCATGTCAAGTGGCTTGATGACAATGGAACCATCCAAATCAAACACAAGGTCAACGTCTCCTTCAAGATTAGTCCATATCAAGACACCGTCGAGTGTGATGTCGTGCCTATGACCGTGTGTCACATGCTCCTTGGAAGACCATGGCAATACGACAAGGGCGCACTACACGATGGTACCTCCAACCAATACTCCTTTAAGTGGATGACAAGACATTGGTGCTACAACCTATGACGCCAAGCCAAATTATCACTTCCAACATGATGTCGTTTCCCAAGATAAAACAAGCTAAGGACCCATGTGAGATGAGTGGTGAGAGAGTGATCCACCAACACGTGAGTGAGTGCTACAAGCCCCAAATGAGTGGAAAAATCATGAGTGCTGCGTCGCATGCCACCACACGCGAGAAGAGTGATTTGAGTGTGACCAATACTAATAATCCATCATACAACTCTTTCTCCTTGTTGTCGGTTTTGCAGGATACACAACCTCACCTACCACCTACAAGGAACACGCTACAAGATCTCCAACTACATCTTGATGACAAGCTCAACTTCAAGATCTTCAACCAATTTGAACAAGGCTACGACACCGGAGATCCAACAACTTACAAGCTGAAGACCATGTGCACACCTCTCTCCCTATATGATGATGGAACTTCGTCGAGGACGACTCGTTTTAAGCAGGGGGAGATGATGCAGCCCAATATATGGCCTTCACCATTGGTCCACAACATGCTTCATCAACCGTGCCCACAAAGGTGAATTCATTCCATATCTCACCCTCTTTTGGTTATGATTTGAATGGGATCCTACTTGAGACAAGTGCCAATGCTATGACCAGGCCCATGACCATGACGCCAACGGTAGACGACAAGAAGACCCTAGGAACCAAGACCCCCAAGCAAGAGGCATGGAAGAGAAGGAGGAAAAGGACTTGGCGCCAAAGTGCACCACCGGAATCCACGCCGGAATGTCCGGCGACCATGAACCGCGCCAGAACTTCAGACACACCGTGAACCGCCCTCCCAAAATCACAGAGTGCTTCCGCAGACGATCGAGAAACCGGTGTCGCCGGAATATCGGCGCCACCACCCGGTGGACTTGTCGCCGAAAATGCCAGCGTGTGTGCTGTGAAGGGTTTGATGCCCAGAATATTCCCTCCCACCTACCCCTTCGCCCCTAGTATTACAAATAGCCCTCTTGTGGCTCAGATCTGGTTGGAGTTGATGATGAATGAAGGCTTGTGCCTAACCCTAGATGGGAACCCCTCTCTATAGTTAATCTATGAGTTGTACAAGGCCTTGGAGTTCGGTGTTCGTCTCCAAGTCGACAATACCCTCCTCAAGTGTTTGGTCTCTCCTCATCAAGGATTCTAGTAGTGCTAGGTCTCTCCTCTTTGGGATTCTACTTGGTTGCTACTCTCTCCTTTGATCTGGATTCTATCATCTGCTTGCCGATCTCTCCTTTTGATGCAGCCCGTCCTACGACCGCTGCTACATCTACTCCCATGAGCTCCCCAAGTGGACCCATGACTCGCGCCCGAGCTAAGCTCCTCCAAGCCAAGGTTAACTCGCTCCTTTCCTTGTGTGACTTCAACACACCCCTGGATGGTTTGCTACTTCATACGCATACACTATGAATCATCAGGTACGAAGAGAAGGACCCAAGGGACGGAGGAAACGGAGCGGAAGCAACCAGTCGCTGCCAGACGCCATCGGTACTACCGGTTGATACGACCGGTACTACCGGTCCAAGCGGTACTACCGGCCATCGTGACGCCCAGAAGAACCTCTCCACGCCCCAGACGCTAGCGGTACTACCGCAAAGAACTGCGTACCGGACAACAGTACTACCGCCTCCTACCGCTTCGACACAGTAACTCCGACGGAAGCAGGCAGATTACCGCTTCGGAGCAGGGTACTACCGGGTACTCTTACTGACGCTACTACCACGCCCCGATCGAACTCAACGCCTGAATTCGCCCCTGCCTTGTAACCCTTCGTTAGGGGTAACCCTGGGTTGGCCGATCTTTCACGAATTCCACGAGAAAGGGGAAAAGGTGGTCGGTATGAAATCGGGAAGGCGATGAAAACCACGAACACACACACCAAAACACGATACACGCCTACTCCTCACGCAGGTGGCAACCGGTCCAACATAATCCCTAGGATCGGTGTTGGGCGAAGCTCGCTCTCCACGCCAACAACGGGGGATGAGGTGCTTGGTGAGACCTTGAGGACTTGGGGGCGAGAAACCGAGAACCCAAGGCCTTGTACAACTTGAATGCACTAGGCAAGATCCAAGAGGGGGGTGGATAATCCGGTGCTCCTTGGTAGGAGCATGAGACCAATAGATATAAGTCCTCAAAGGGTTTCCTTAATATCTATTATTATCCAAGTCTAGGGACTTACAATGGAGGGTGGGGGCTATATATAGTCCAGCCACAAAACAGGGGTAGTTTCGGAACGAACAGGTAAAATATAGATAGGTTTACAAGGCACAGGGACGCACTTTAGGTATTCAGAGTCAGTCGGGCCCGGTAGTACCTCTCCACCGTAGTACCGGCAGGACCGGTAGTACCGCTCCGGGAGCGGTAGTACCGCTTGAGGGCCTAGAGCGGTTGTCGAAGGCGCCTGTGGCGAGCGGTAGGAGGGGGCGGTCGTGCCGCTGTCCGGTAGTACCGGTCGTTGGACCGGTAGTACCGCTTGGACCGGTAGTACCGGTAGGCGGTACCGCTTGCAGCAATGCTTGAGCCTCCGTTGGGGGTGCCTGTGGCGAGCGGTAGGAGAGGGCGGTACTACCGCTTGCGTCTGGCAGCGACTGGTTGCTTCTCCTCCGTTCCTTGGGTCCTTCACTTGCACTGATGATGCATGCGTATGCGTGAAGTAGCAAGCCATCCAAGGGTGTGTCGAAGTCACACAAGGAGAGGAGCGAGTTCACCTTAGCTTGAAGGAGTTTGGCTCGGGCGCGGGTCATGGGTCCACTTGGGGAGCTCGTTGGAGTAGATGTAGTAGCGGTCGTAGGACGGGCTGCATCAGCTCCCCCCCCTTGGGGAAGAGTCGTCCTCGACTCTTCAACCGTCCCAACTTCCTCTTCGCCATGGTAGGTCCTTGACATTGAATGTCGAGCTCACAAGATACTTCGATGTTGGTATATCGATGACATAGGCGTTGTTGTTGATCTTCTTTAGCACTTTGAATGGTCCATCGCCTCTTGGCTTTAGCTTGGAGTCGCGTACCTTGGGGAAGCGGTCTTTACTCAAGTGTATCCACACAAGGTCGCCCTCATCAAAGATCATCTCTTTCTTGGTCTTGTTGAGCCTTGATGCGTGGCGAAGGACTTGTTGCTCGATAGTAGCTCGTGTGTCTTCATGGAGTTTCATCATTGCTTGGGCACGCATGACAATGTCCATATTGGCACGTTCATGAAGTGGAAGTGGAAGGATATCGAGCGCGGTTAGAGGCTCGAAGCCATAGACGATCATGAACGGGCTCCTCATGGTGGTGGAGTGCTTGGCGCGGTTGTAGGCGAACTCGGCGTGTGGAATGCATTCCTCCCAGTCTTTAAGGTTCTTCTTTATCAACACCCGGAGAAGTGTGCCAAGGCTTCGATTGACGACCTCGGTTTGTCCATCGGTTTGAGGATGCGAGGCGGATGAGAAGAGGAGCTTGATGCCGAGCTTGGCCATGAGGGTCTTCCAGAAGTAGCTCATAAATTTTACGTGGCGGTCGGAGACGATTGTTCTTGGCACGCCATGTAGCCGAATTATTTCCCTGAAAAACAAATTTGCTACATGTGAAGCATCATCGGTCTTATGGCACGGAATGAAATGTGCCATTTTTGAAAAGCGATCCACGACTACAAATATGGAATCATGACCATGTTTCGATCTAGGCAAGCCTAACACAAAGTCCATGCTAATGTCCGACCAAGGTGCATGAGGAATAGGCAATGGCATATAAAGACCAAAGGGGTTGGACTTGGACTTAGCTTGGATACTAGTAGTGCATCGTTGAACGTGGCGCCCACGCTTCATCTTTGGCCAAAAGTAGTGAGTGGAGAGCATGTCATATGTCTTGTCACGGCCAAAGTGACCCATAAGGCCTCCACCATGGGACTCTTGAAGAAGCAAAAGTTGGAGAGACGATTTCGGAATGCAAAGCTTGTTTTGTTTGAAAAGAAAACCCTTATGCAAATAGAAATCATCAATCCCTTTGTCTATTGAACATTGTGCAAATATTGGTCCAAAGAAAGAGTCGGACGCGTACAAAGATTTGATGTCCTCAAGACCCAAGACATTGACTTCTAGTCGTGTAAGAAGGCTTGTGTTTTTGCGAGACAAGGCGTCCGCCACCACATTTTCTTTGCCCTTCTTGTATTTGACAATGTAAGGAAAAGACTCCATAAACTCAACCCATTTTGCATGCCTTTTACTTAAGTTGGCTTGGCCCTTAAGATACTTCAACGACTCATGGTCGGAATGGATGATAAATTCTTTGGGCCAAAGATAGTGTTGCCACACTTGAAGGACACGAACCAAGGCAAAAAGTTCTTTGTCATAAATGGGATAATTGAGGCGTGCGCCATCAAGTTTCTCACTATGGTAAGCAATAGGACGCCCATTTTGCATAAGGACGCCACCAACGCCAATACCACTCGCGTCGCATTCAATCTCAAAGGTTTTTGTGAAATC